>WBNH01012776.1:5598-37956 GCA_013401255.1 Urocolius indicus | reverse complement strand
AACAAATTAATGAAACCAGGCACCCTAGGTACAAAGCTACACTCGTTATTAACACATCATTCCTGGAGCTGACTTGAGCCAGAAAAATACTTGAGGAAATATGCCTGATCAAACAGTAACCATAGTCTGCAGCAAACTTGCATTTGAACTTCATCGATGAAGTACCTAGCCATGATTCAGACTCTGTCAAACTGTGGTCTGACTTGTTTCAGGATGCATTTGGTAATGAAAGGTCTTAAGCAAGTTATTTATTTCACATGAGACCTCAATCCTAACGTGTCTGTTTTGGTTTCTGTTTTTAGGGATCAGACGGGAATCTCTAATTTATTGCTTGCTGAGTGTTCTGTCTGGTGAAAGTCATGTCATCCATATTGCCATTCACTCCACCAGTTGTGAAGAGACTTCTGGGGTGGAAAAAATCTGCCGGTGGCTCTGGAGGGGCTGGTGGTGGTGAGCAGAATGGTCAGGAGGAAAAGTGGTGTGAGAAAGCAGTGAAAAGTTTGGTCAAGAAGCTAAAGAAAACAGGACAGCTGGATGAACTTGAGAAGGCAATTACCACTCAGAATTGCAATACAAAATGTGTGACGATACCAAGGTAAGTGCCATCGTGCTTGAAATTGTTGCACTGACTTAAGGAATGACTAAATGGATATGAGGAAATGACTAAAAAAACCACAAAACCCTAGTTGCATGCTTTTGAGTCTTTAAAAACTCTTTAAAATCTATTTTGATTTTATATGGTGCTTGCTTGTGACTGAACTGCATGCTTTGTGAAGTCAGAATTTCTAATAATATCTTTACATTTCAGTTTTCATTACTAGGTACATTGTGATTTATACGTGTCTAGGTGGTGCCTAGTAGAGCTCATAGTTTGTAGCACTGCCTTATGCTTTTATTTAATAACCCTGTCTATCATTGGAGGGTCATACTTGAACCTATACTTCCACTTAAAAAAAAAAAAGACTAGTTTTTCCTTGGTCAACACTTCAGTCATCTGATTATTTTCAGTTGTGTCTGGTAGCTTCATTTAAATTGTACAAACTGTATCCGTTCACCCTTTCGAAGGGAAATTTTACTTTTGGATGCAGGTTGTCTGAAGACCAGTTTGCTTACAATTTTTTATATTATTGCATAACAAAAGTGATTTTTATTTAATAACTTGAAGTATTTCTAGAACTGCTTTTTTTGCTCCTGACATGGATGGACATTTAGGTGAATGACTTGCATTTTACCCCTTTGACATTCTTAACTTAATTCATAGCAACTGCTGTGCGAGAGGCAAGGGTTATGTTTGTAAGTATAATGCAGTCTGCTCTCGATTCATGTTGTACAGAAATCCCACTACGGTGCCTGTGTAAGCTCATTATGTGTGACCTAAGTATTGAATCACTTTGCAGGCATCGTTTTCTGTGAAAAAGTTTGAGAATCTGGTGGCACAGGAATATTCTGGGTGCTTAAAATAATTTCTAGAGGAGAGAAACTGCATCTGGTTTATGAACTTCATGTCTGTATTAGCACATTCAACCTGGCTACTTCTAAACTTTGTATTATTCATAACACAGATTCGATTTGATTCGTGTCAGTAATGATTTCCATACATCAAATGTGTTATAGCTGTTCTCTGATGGTTTTAGCATTCTCTTTTAGATTTGAAACAGCTTTCTGGGAAAATCATGAGTATGCTCTGAATGAATGATTACTTTAATTCCACTCACTCTTCTGTTCACCTTTTGTTTCTAATGTTGCCCTCTGCTTGTATTTTCTTCTCTGTAGCAGTCCCCAAGTTCTCAGAAGTTTCCCTTCAACTTTCTTGCTTTTGCCAGGTGGAAATCAAACACAAATAAAATGTTAGAGCCTTCTTGTCTTAGTATATATACATAGACTAAGATTCAGACCTGTAGGGATATATATTTCTTGACATGAGATGACTCAATGTATTTAGCAAGTCTTTACCACTGCACAGATGAAATGCTTAACTGGAAATATCTCATATGATAGAAGCTAAATATGCCATACAGAGAGTCACTTAACACAAAACGTGTATCTAGCTTTAGAGCTCATTGAGAGACTTCCCAGAGCTTTCCTGTGGGGTTACTGTAGCAGTAAATACTGAGAGTTGTCTAAATTTTATGTTTAAGCTGATGTTAGAAGATAGAAACAGTATGCTAACACATCATTGTTTTCCTAGTCTTCTTGAAGTCCACCTGCTTTTGCATTACACATAATAAATAATTCTTTAAAACAATTAGGAAGCTCTGTACAGCCTCCATGTTGTGAGGAGGCATTCTCACTGGGCTGTGGTGTACTGTTCCCATCCATCCTCCAGTCAGTTGGAAAAAGGACTGGACCTAGGTTTCACTTTTCTTGACTACTTAGGGAGTAAGCCAGTAGCTAGAGAGCTCTTCAAATGATGTTGGCTGTTATACAAGGTTTAATTTTAAACTAAGAAATGGCTTTGGTATTAAGGGCAAGATGATATCAGGCTTACCAACAGTGCTACACAGAATTCTTGGGTTTCACATTTGGGTTTTGGACTGTTAATATCATTTCACTTTGACAGCAGTAGTCTGGGTGCTCAAGAAAGACTATGTGTCAGCTGAGTACTGTAATGACTGCTGGTGATTCTTGTTCTTGGATTTAGCATGTTAATGAAACTGCTGCTTGAGATCCACTTTGAATGTCTTAAAGATCTGCAGATCAGCAGAGATAGATAATAAAATGCTGAATTTGAAACTTTTTTTTCATCCTAGTCAGCAGGAGGTTTGAGGTGCTGAGATGCAGTTCTGATGTAACAGCTGGGCTAACTTGCTGAAAGTTGTTCTGCTTGGGGGAGGGGTTTTGTGTTTGGGTTTGTGTGTGTGGGTTTTTTTAACTGTCTTTAGATTGACTTACTGTTTTAACTCGGTGAATATATTGGCAGTTACTGTGGAATGTTCCTGTTTGCATTATTTCCTCATCAGAAGTTTCACAGAATCCTTGAGGCTAGAAAAGCTCATCAGGTCCAATAATTTCCCCAGCACTGCCTTGGCCACCACTAACCCATGTCCCTCAGTCCTACAGATACACAGCCCTGGGGACTCCACCACTGCCCTGGGCAGCCTGGGACAGGGCTGGACAACTCCTTCAGGGAAGAAATTGTCCTCTATCTCCTATCTAAACCTCCCCTGGTGCAACTTGAGGCCGTTTCCTCTTGTCTTGTCACTTGCAGCTTGGGAGAACAGACTGACCCTCATCTCGTCAAAACTTCTCCTCAGCCTCCTGTTCTCTGTCTGAACTCATCAAGGTCCCTCAGCCCACAAGTCTGATGACTTGTGTTCCAGATTCTTCCCCAGCTCTGTTGCCAGTGTGTTGGACTTGCACCAGCACCTTAGTGTCTCTTGTACTGAGGGAAGCTTCAATTATGTAAATAACAAGCACAAGTTTCTGTTCACCTTGGAAATTTCCAGACAGTTTGATACAGTCACTTAACTAACTAGGCTACTTTTTCTTCATTGAAGGCTAAAGCAATTAAACACTACAAACAGTTCTCAAAACTGTGAGCAGTTAAATTGCCTCTTCAGAAATCTGCATGTACTGATTGTTATATCTTTGATAACCCTGCTGCAGTTAGAATTGTTCTGTTTCTGCGCTGTTTGTCAAGGTGACTACTTACTGAGCAAGGCTGATGGTGTGTGTATGATGCAAAAGCTGCTTGTGGTAATTAACACAACTTCTTAATGCGGACTAATAAAGGTTCTGAGAAAGCAGAAGCAAACAGATGGAGTGGGTGTTGGCATGGCACAGCGGGGGTGCTTAGCTCTTCATAAGTGGGTCAGTAATCTAGAGCAGAGGCTAAATAAGTACAGAGGTCCTTTTGACACTAGCCCTTTAAGTAATTTGTAGTCGTCTTGCTGAATCCTCCCAGTGAGCCAGTGGGATTCTACTCACATAATCCGTGTGTATCCTGAAACTAAATGTTGGCACGTGAGTTCACTTTTCTGAAATGCATAATGAATTTGGTAGTTTGAGGTCCCATCTTTATGCTCCCCTTTTGAGTTTTGACACAAAAGGAACACGAGAGTTAGTCACTGAAGAAACAGAGTGAGAGCATCCATTTAAATAAGTAATTTTATTCTAATGTAGCAGTTTCTTCTTTATTAGCATGGATTCTGTTGAAATAAATACCTTGTAAATAGTGATAGCTAAAATCCAATCCTATTACAAACCAGATTGTGCCATGTAGTGAATAGTCAACTGGCATATTCCTAGTCTACCTTTGTTGTTTCAGTGGTGACAGCAGAAAATATTGGAAAACAAAGTAGGGAAACATAAATCACTAGTTTTTGTGTCCTAGTAATTTGGTGTGGTCAGTTGTGTGGGGGTGTTTTTTTATCTTAAAAGGAGTATAGATATGCTTCATACTTTTTTTTCTTGCTTCTTTGAAGTAACTTAATCAAATGCAGTTGCTTTTGTAAAATGCCTGATAATGTACAACTAGTAACAATTTGGTTGGAGTAGGCGAGGGATAATGTTGACATGGGCTGTTGAAGCTCCTATATTATTAAAACTAAAAAAAGCACTAGGGGAAGGGGAGGCACCTTTGTGATGTCTTGTGTTCCTCTAGAGCATAGATTCCTGAAAATGAATGCAGAACTGACTGTCCTTCCTGAACTGGAGACATTTGTATCATATGTTCAGTTCAGCATTCATGCCACCGTTTGGGTAATCAAACAACTGTTTAGGTCCTTATCTTATATTGAGAATGAGAAGTATTGGAGATGACCTGCCTATCTGGAGTACTCCTCGGGTACAGCTATAGTCCTAATTTTTTCTTTTGTCATAATCCATTCACACATTTCCCAGAAGATTTCATCTTGTGCCATGCTTTCGCTTGAATCCACAGAAGACTGTGGTGTCTCATCTCCTTGCTGATAGCTTCTCTGTTCTGCTCCTGACCTGGTCTGCACAATGCAACTAAAGCATTTGAGGTCACAGAATTTATAGGTGCATCTTTTTCGTTTCTTTTCAGTACGTTCAGGAAGATAAAAGAGGAGATAAATGTCTCCCATCAGTCTCAGCATCTCCAGCTTTCGTTCGTTCTGGCATGGCAAAGTGGATATAACTTTCATGCATGACCTGACAAAAGCTATTTGTAGTTGGGAGGAAAGGAAGCAACTGAAAGATACACTTATAATCAGATACTTCTATTTTCTCTTTCCAAATGTTTCTGTATTCATCTCAGTGCTGTAGAAGGATTTTGTACAGCATCAGAAAACTTCCTGGCTTACTGCTTGACAATCTTTCTTCTTGAACAGATGCAATTTTTGTTGATGTTAACAGTAGTGGTTATATTACAGCTATTACTTGTTCCACATATAGTATCAAAAACAGTATTTAACACTTGAGTCTTAGCTTTAATGGGAGGTCCTGAGTTTCTGCAGAGAAGGGAAATTTTACCACTACTTTGCATTAAAGCACAGTGCAAAAGCAAAGGATTGTTGAATGAAAAGTTATCTGACAGATTAATGACCGGAGTCAGATTCTAAGACCAATTTCCTTAAATCCTAATTCTGATTTTTTTTTTTTTCTTTTTTGCTTGGTTGCTAGTACCGTGTAAGTGCTTTAAAGCCTTAGGTGAGGTGCAACAGTTCCTTTCAATGCAGAGATAAGAATAATACTCTCATCAAACCCTTCCTTTCCAGCCTAATGTGCCATTAGAGTTGTATAAGGATTATTTGAAAAATGATTTTTCTTGCTGAACAGTTCAATACATACATAGAAAATGCAGTCTTACATGTGCCCTCTGTCTTGCTTGACGTGACGATGGGCATCCCTGTGCTATGTTTCCTAGTTTTCAGAAGCTGATTTTTGCTGTGTTTTCTGCAGCCTCCTACTTCTGACAAAGTGACAGAGATAGTGAGATAATTATGTTTTGGATAAAGTAGTCAATTTATGGAATTTACAGTCAGCAATTAGACTTCTGAGGCACCTGAATTCTGCTTCAAATAAGAAATCCATTCTGGAGTTTTGTACCATCCAGAGGCAAAGAAGAAACCCTAGAGTGCATTCCACGGTGTGGGGAGTATGGAAGACTGTGATGGAGTGTTGGGAATGCAGAGCAGACAAGCTGCAAGTAAAGTGATCAGTTGGCATTGAAATTCGGAGCTACTTGCTGGCTAACGTCACCGATACTGGTGTTTCTTTAGGGTTGTTAGGATGAAGTAGTAAACATGAACTTTTAACCTGCTCTCACTGAACCAATCACACCCCACTTCTCCTGGGAAAGTAGTGTGGTGGCAGTGATATTTAAGCATTGTGTTCAGAATACCTTAATTTTTTTTCCCCTATAAGAAAGTATAAATGTAGTGGTAGATATTGACAGATTTTGAAAGCTGTGATGTTTTAGACGTGCATTTTTGGCAAAACAAAATCCATATACCTAGGAGTTTCTTTTCCATATGACTTCTGAACCTAAAAGGCTGCTCTTGATTTTAAAGCAACTGCTACTATTGACATTTAACTTCATATACTTGCTTACAGTGTCCAGGAAATAAATCCAATGCACTTTTATTTTGTTGTATTCCCTATGTATTTTACAAGGATTCAAACACTTAATTGCAGAGCCCAGGGAAAGTTCATCACACAAGGGAAGGCGAGACCATTCAACATAGTCAAAATTCACTAAAGAAACTCTGATTTTCTCTGTTATGCCAGTATTCTTTCACTTTCTTGTCCTGCAGCCCTTTCTTCTTTCTCTACAGTGAGTTAGCACTAAGGGTAAAATAGGCAGCCTAGGCATCGGTTGTGGCAAGTGTTAAAACTGTTTTCTGAGGGCTGTCTCTCTCTTTGTTATTTTATATGAACATCCATTCATGGAAGAAATTAGTGCTGATCAAAGTGTCTACAAAAGAGTTAACAGTGGAGGTGTCACAGAATCTCAGGGGTCGGAAGGGACCAGTCCAACCCACCTACCAGAGCAGGAGCATCTAGAGTTCCACGGGAACTTGTCCAGGTGGGTTTGGAATGTCTCCAGAGAAGGAAACTCCACAACCCATCTGGGCAGCCAGGTACACTGGGCAAGGAAAAGTCTTCCTAGATGAGACAACTGACTTGGAACTGCTGTTCGAGAGCCAACTTTTTTTTTTTCCAGTTATGACATTTTGATGCCTTTTTCTTCATGTAACTGAGTAAAAAGTAATTTCTAATTTAGATGTAAAGGGCACCTAAAAAAATTAATTGAACATAACTTGTGTCATCCATTTGCCTATGTGGGTTTTTGTTAATTCCTTGGGAGTATTTGTCAGGAGAGTGATCACATAGCTGCATGCAGTAACCTAATTTTAAGGATGCTTTTGATCACCGGGAGAGTTGTCAAGCTATTGTGGCTTCTAGAATAGAATGTTTTCAAGCTTTTTAAGATGTTTCTCCAAAATAGGTTACTTCAGAGAACAGCAATACAGCAATTCCTTTGTTCCTTCTTGGGTTAAAGCCGTAAAAGATTTGAACAATCACAGTGCATGGGGAAAAGGTTCCTTTGGAAACTGTTTTAGGAGAGTCACCAACATCTGCTGCTAAGCCATGAAGATGTTAGCAAAGAGGACTACAGCAGGTAGTTAGATTGGCCTAGTAGATCCTAAACCAGCATTGCTATCCAGACAGAGGTGAAGTCTGATTCCCAGGATCAGAGTTTGGAACTTTCTGTAAGGTTGTAGCAGAGCTGGGATAAATCACCTTTCAAGTTGGGGATGGACATTGACTCTTAATCATAGCCAAAAGTTGAGAACTGTTAATGTGTAAAGATGTCCTCAAACCATCTAACATATTTCTGTCTGGATACATTCACTTAAATGTAAATTGGTTCTATAGATGTTTCAAGACTATAATTGAACATCTTAAGCTGAAATAAGTGTGGATATTTAAGACAGTACATCAGAATACACTAAAGCACTATTTTTATTGCCAAGATTAGAGGAAGAGCGTGCTTGTAAATTGTTTGTTGATAACCAGACTCCTTTTTCTCAAGTCAGGATTATTGAGGATGAAGCAGAGTCCTCTCTGTTTTTCTCTTGTTGGAATTTGAATAATGCTTTAAAACAAAGCCAAAGAGGTCTTTGTTGGAAATAGGGCAAGAGATGGCTGAGATTTTGGGTAGTGTTTGCCAAGACTAGCTTCAGATTCCTCTGATCTTCCTTATGATAGCTGGTGCTTTGAAGACTTTGGATATGGTCACGGGGAACATGTAACAGAAGGATCAAATTGACTTTGTTCTTCTCAGTCCCATAGTTATGGCGAGACTTGCATGTTGTGTCTACATGCTCTGAAACAGGGGAAATTCTTGGTGCTTTGCATGTGTCATGCCAGGCTCTGGCCTGTGCGGAGCCGTAAGAATAGAATGATGGTGTGTTTTGCAGTGGCTTCCTGTTGTGCGTGACATCTCTTTGTCTCAGTTGATGTAGGTACTCCAGTGTCAGCTGGCAGTGTAGCTTCCTGATTTCCTCTTAGCAAATGGTGTCGTGCAGTCTGAATTTCAGGGCCTAGAAAACAGCTGAGCAGCTGCTTGCCAGGTGAGCAGAGTCCAACTGCATTGTACTTGAACGTAAAATATGAGATGATGCTGCAAGACAGACAGTCTGTGGTTGAAAGTGGTGAGTGCAAAGCAGTTGACTTCAGGGATGTTTTCCTGATGTTTTTGCAATGCCTTTTAATCTTTGTTGAGACTTTCTTTCTATGGTATGTATGGTGATATCTTGCAACCAGTCCAGGTTCTGTAGTGCTGTATTGTGCAGTCTGGATTAGTGTGCAGAGAAAAAACAAAAATTTCCCTGAGAGATTGTACCGGTTTCCTTGGAGCCTTTCTCAGAGCTGGCACCTGGTTTTCCAAGACTACCTCCTGCCCAAAGGTAAATGAGTACAACTCTTCTAAGTTTCTAAATGTTCAGGACTTGTGTACCTATAGACAAAAAGATTCTAGCTCTAATAGTGTAAAATGTCATGTTCAGGTTGCAGAAAACCTTTAGAAGCTGCTTGGACATATAATGGGTAATAAAAATTGATATCAAGCTTGGCTTCAAGTCTCTATGAAACTGGATTTCTAAACTTGGTTAGCAGTCAGTAAGTGTGGGTGACAAAACCAGTGTCTGTTTGAAAACTACTCTTAAGCATTTACACATTTCCTTTAACTACAAAACTATCTTAAAGATCAGCTTAACTCATGTTTTATCAGAAAACTAAACTAAGAAATGGGAGCTGGTAGTCATTCACAAATATCTCGATTTCTTTTAAGCTGGTGAAAGAAAAATAAATCCATTCATATAAATTCACCATCTGGAAATATCAACTTGTCTGGGATTAATGTTGCTGAATTATATGGGTTCTTAAAACATACTCAGGATCTGGGTTGCTGTACAACTCCTCGTGTATGTCTTCGGAAATTGACTTCAGAAATGCCTTTTTGAAGCTCAGTTCTGAAAACAGTACTCAGAGCATTTCTTACTAAGGATTCTTTGTGAAGTGGTCAATGGCATCTTGAGGTTCGGTTTATTGAGAGGAGCCATCAGGGAAGGAGGTGAGGCAAAGTGCAGTGAATGATCAAAGCAGAGTAAGCCAAGAAATTAAATACTGTCATTACCTCTTGCCTTAACCCTTTCTACAGAACTTCCGCATTATAGCCTGAAGTTAAATTTTATTGGTTTTCTCCTATATGAGTCATAGCATCAGTGTATTTGATATGTAGAGTAGGATGCAGAATTAATCTGACTGTAGGATATGTGTTTTTTTTTCTAATAGCATATTTCCCCTCTACCAATGCTGTCTACTTGAGTGGTCGCTTAGCAGCAAGATTTTATTTATAAGGGTGAATATCCATGCGTCAGTAGGGCATTGCCCAGACGCTGTGTACGACAGCACTTGGAGCCTTGCTGTAGTGTAAAGCATTCTTTAGATGATGAAGACAAGTTCTCCAGCCTTCTAACGCAGTGTGGATTAAAATCAAGTGTAGTGATTGCACTCAAGTGTAACTATGTGAGGTTTTGTTAAAAAATACGAAAATGTAACTGTAAGCTTGATTTGTGGCACAGCTGTGGCCAATGTTGAGGACTAAATTGCAGATTTAGTTTAGATTACAGCATCTTAGAATATTGGTGTCCTCCTGAAAAAGGAAGTCTTACAGTATTAAAGATAGATACACGGGACTGCCAGTTTTAAGCTCATGCAATTCAGGAAGCCATGTGACTTACCCACAGAATTTGTTACGGTTGATAAGACGTGCAGAAAATATTGGCATGTCAGTTGAGGTGGGTCAACATATTAAAATATAAGTGCACAAGGTACTTAGCCAGTATCGAAATGCTGCATAGTTCAAAGCAGCTTTTCTCTTCAGTTAGGAGGAAAAATTGTTGGAGGAACTGTATTATATGCTACCTGAAGCTCTGGATTAAAGATTTAGGAGATGTGGCTTCTGGTCTTGGCTCTTATGTTTCTTCCAAAGTAATCAGATGTTTTTAACTTGCCGTTATTTTTCAGCCCCTAAATTGAGATGATTTTTTTTCCTAGGATGTGTGATAAAGCCAATTCCTCGCTGGTACAAGCTGTGTTATTTGATTAGAGAATGGAAGTTTAAGGCATTGCTCCTATTGGAGTATCAGTGATTTGGAAATCAACTTTTGGGGTGATAAGGACCTGCTTTGGCAGAGATGATCTCTAAATGCCCCTTCCAATCCCTACCATTCTATGATTCTGTGATCTTCAAGTTACTGTTGCTCCTCATTGGGATTGCTTTACTGGTAAACAGCTGGAAGAGTCAGAATAAAAAATAAGTATTGAAGCTTGCCTGATTATTTTGTTTTATATGCCATTAATTGTCTTTCAGAGTAACACCTCATGCTGGGGCTGGTGAATTTTAAGCAAATGAAAGATAGTTACTTGTGATTTAGTGACTTTACCTGCTCAGTGGCTCCTGGTAAAAAGCTCTAAGAAGAATAATATCTGTATCTGACACTTTGTGCTACCATTAAGAATTGTTAGCCACTCAGGAAAAATGTCAGCTGTGCATTATGGCCAATATTGAGCCCCACATTCTGTTGTATATAGTACTTATTTTCCCTCCAATAAAGGAATCATGGCTTTAGCCCAAATCAGTGCTAAACCGTTCCCTGGCTTATTGTGGTAATTAGTGTCTTTGTATCAGGCCAGCTACTCAGTGTGGCAATGATTCCTCGCCTCGTTACTTTTTTCTTTTGGAGGAGTCAGCCAATTTAGGTTTTTTGGTACTGTACCACCTGAGTGCTCTTTTTACTAGTGTGAACGTTTTATGACAGCCAGAGCAATTTTACAAGAAAAAAACCTTCCCAATTGTGTAGCTCAGGCTGTTGATCTGGGAAGATTTTATAGGATAAACAACATAATGCAGTTTGTTTCGTGCTGCAGCTTTGAACACAAATAGCTAGTTAGAGGGCTCCCTACTGATTTAATCCTGCTTGTAATCCACACCTGCTAATTTAATGAAAGTAACTTCCCATGTCTTGTTTACTACTTGTTTCTGTTTGCTTCTTCTGACTTGGTTGCAGTGCTGATTGGTGGAAAACTTCTAAAATTTAGTGTATACAATGCGATAGTCTCATCATGAACAGCTTTTGTTGGCTCCTGTCATGCTGCATTGTTTGAAGCAGGTCGACAGGATACAAGAGAACAATCGGGAGCTGGAATAAGTTCACATCTCACTGCATATGCTTCAAAATTGGCAGAGGAACAATGAGATTGGGGAAATCCCTTTGGACAAGTGCTGCACAGTAATCTGACTTCAGCATTTGTTCAGAAAAGGTGCTCCAAATTGTGGCTTTTTTTAATTCTGAAGCGTACAAGCAAGTTTCAGTAGGTCAAGAATTGAAAGCTTTCATTTGGAGCCTTTGCCTGCAATTGTAGGTAAACTGACCATTTCTTGGGATGCTTGGATTATATTTTCCCTAGATACTGGGTAGAGAAGCCTGATGCAAAAAACCCGAACTGAGCTTTGCTTAAATGCAGAATTTTGAAGTTACTGTTTAGTTGAATTGGTGAGTTTCATTCCAGAACTAGTCTTTCACTTCCTCTTAGTTTTGTTGGAGGCTTCAAGTCAAGTTCCTCTCTTAGTATTTGAAATAATTTTAACTCATCCTGTGGTTCTGAAATCTGGAACATCAGGCAAGGCTGATATCAACAGAGATCTAATCTTGCAGCTTTGTGTCATGTAAACTTATGTTTGAAATAGTCTTTGACTCTCAGGTGTTTGGTTGAAAAAGTCTTTTTCTCCTAGTAGGTAGCTCAAAATTGTAACCCCATGGGCTCCAACTGCGTTTCTCTAGAGTGCCTTCTGAATCTTGCTTGTTTGTATAAGCCTACAGCAGCACAGCCTGCAATTGCCAGAGCTTATTGGTAGTTCTTTACTGTCCTTCTGTAACAAATCCCACTCTCTGCTTTAGTGAGGGGACCTTGAACATAAACTAAACTTAGGGAAAGAATTCAAGTGTGTCTGCTGAATTCTGCAAGGCTAATCATGAAAATATCTTGTTAGTTCCTTTGTATCTAAATTGTGAGTGTCTAATTTTCTGCTTGTATCTCATATACCTCTTACAGACCGGTGCCTTGTCCAAGTACAGTCAGTAACCAAAAATCGATGTGTTCCTCTCCCCTGTCTTCATTCAATGCGTATAGCAGGAAAGCCAAAGGCCTGCCAAAGTGATTTGTGTCTGTTGCAAGATGCATTGATGGCAATCATTTAAAAAAATGCTGTAATACTCTGTTCAGCGATAGGAAGAAATTTTTACTGGGGCCCAATGTCAGCATGTTTTTTCATCATGTGGAAACACTTCCACCATTTTGGCCAATAACCAGAGACATTACAAGAGGGGTTTAAGCAACTCACCTTGCAGTGAGAAGTCACGTAACTGTTTACTTGAGTGCTGATGTTCTTGGGCTGCTGGAGCATGTCCAGAGATGGACAATGAAAGTGGGGAAGAGTCTAGAGAACAAGTTTGCTGAGGAGTGACTGAAAAGAGACTGAGGAGAGACCTTCTTGATCTTGGCAACTCCCTGACAGGAGGTTGTAGCTAGGTGTGCGAATCGGTCTCTGTTCTCAAGCTACAGGTGACAGGACAAGAGGAAATGGCCTTAAGTTGCCCCAGGGGAGGTTTAGAATGGATATGGTGAACAATTTCTTCCCCCAGGGCTGTCCAGCCCTGTCCCAGGCTGCCCAGGGCAGTGGTGCAGTCCCCATCCCTGCAGGGATCCCAAAGCTGTTTAGCTGTGGGACTGAGGGACAGGGGTTAGTGGTGGTTGTGACAGTGCTGGGGGAACAATTGGGCATGGATGATCAAGGTGCTGAAGACTTCAGGACTTGTCTATGATCTTAACATGTCCTTTCTGGCTAGCTGCAGGCAGCGAAGCTCAGGAAATAAGATTTTGAGTCTTCTTGTGAGGGTGTCCTTTGCATACTCAGATTTTCTCTCAGTAGTCTATACTGTGAGTTCCCATATTGTGTTTGGGCCTGAGGTCTACAGAGTCCTGTAGTGGGGCACTGTGTCTATTAAGTTTATTGATTTTTGTCTTTGCTAAGCATGTAATGCAGTTCAATGTCTCAGCAGATGCATTCATTATAAATACTGCTTTCTTGAATCTGAACGATGAAACTCTTCAAGACTTTTTATAATTTTTGTGCTAGTTATGAATTTTCTTTAATAGTTCTCATAAAATATGTTCCTTGGGGAGGCTTTCTCCTTGGTTCAAACCTTAACTTCATTTGAAGTATGTTATAGGAAACACTGCATGCCTTAAATAATACTTGGTATTTATTTGAATTATTCTATCATTCCTCTTTATAGAGAGACAAAGAGTCTCTTGTTTAGGATGTGGATTAAGTTCAAAATATTGTATTTCACTGTTTATTTGCTAGGTATAAGTGGCTTGACCTGCAACAGGGGTCATTCTGAGTGTAGTGGCTTCCCTTCCCTTCAATATCCCTCACTCCAAGAGGGATGAGTGTGTCCAGAGATGGACAATGGAGCTGGAGAAGGGTCTGGAGGACAAGTCTGCTGGGAAGCAACTGAGCTCCTGCAATGGGGGATGTTCAGCTGAGAGATATTCTGAAGAAAGGAGTCTGAGAGGAGACCACATCTCTCTCATTAGCTCCCTGACAGGAAGTTGTGGCTCAGGACAGGGGGATTGGTCTCTGCTTCCAATTTGCAAGTGACAGGACCAGAGGAACTGGCCTCAAGTTGCCCCAGGGGAGGTTTAGATTGGAGATGGGAATCAGTTTCTTCCCCAAAAAGGCTGTGAAGCCCTGTACCAGACTGCCCGAAGTGTAGCTGTGGGGCTGAAGGTCATGGCTTAGTGGTGGCTATGGCAATGCTGGAGGAATGGTGGGACTGCATAAGCTTAAAGGGCTTTTCCAACCTCAACAATCCTGTTCTGATGTATCCTGTGTTCATTTGTCTTGCTGAGTTTCTCTGGATAGGTGTGTAATTCATAGGAGAAGCTGTCTAGAGGCAGCTTTGTTTTGAAATGAGGTATTAAAAAGAACCTGTAACTATTCTTCTAAGAGTAATCTTTTTGACAAGTTACCCTATTTTTCAAAGAATGTGGACAAGACAAATGTCTTGCAGAGCTAATCCCTCCTCCTCACTACCTCAAATACCCACTAGTTTGAGAAGGTTAATCAAAATGTCACATGTTTTTTTCAGCTGTCCGTCAGTTGCAAAACAGCCCACTCATGCAGTAGCATCAGCCACTCACCCACTCAGAGGATGACAGACTACTTGAGAAAAATGATTTGACTTAGCCTTTGAGTAGCTGTACCTGTTAGCTTGTGAGAAAATCTTTCACTGCATGAGTAACAGTGGTTAGAGAACTTAAGACAAAAGGTCATTTTTTTAATGTCTGACTGATGGTTGTCCTGCAATGTGTATGTCGAGCTCTGTCTTTTGAAAACGTGATCTTCTCTGAGATTAATATCTGCTGATAACAAACCAATTTATTGTCAGCAGATCAGCCAACGTTGTGATGGATACGTCTTCTTGTTAAGATGCTTTATCCTTTAATACGTCTGATGAGGTTAAGGAGGATACAGAGCGTTCATCTGTGAAACTGCATTGGGTGTCATCTTAACCCACTGCGTGATATTGCTTACTAATACAAAACAGAGCAGTAACCACATGCGGTGTGAAATGAAGTTGAGATGAATCTGTTCGTTTCTTCATTCCTTATGTAACTTGTGAGGGTATTCAACAGCTTGACATTGCTCCCAGTTTGGAAGACTCAGCTAGTCATCTTTTTAGAGCATTTTGGTGGTAATTAAATATTAGACAGGAATTGCTTGATCAACTGACTGTTTTCACGGGCATGGTATAATGAAAGTGGAGGACAAACAATGATTTATCAGCTGGACCAAGCTGCTGAACGTACTTCTGTAGCTGCTTGCAACGTGATGTGGTGCAACCTCTTGCTAGGTACACCGAGCTTGTATTATTTTAAGAAATGGATGGTTTTGGAGTGTGTGTTCTTGGTTATTCTTGCTTTGCTCTGGTAATAAAGCTTTGATCCTTTATCCTTTCAGGAGGTGGTGGTCTTGTGTTGTCTGGAAAGCTTTTGTCAGAAAGTCTGAAGACATTTTCCAGTTTTCAGATCAAATGCAGATAACTTCGACATTAGTTCACTCTGAACATGTAACTAATCCTTCAGCTATGGGAGTTGCAAAGTTGCAAGCTTCTACCCCAGTTGAAACACTGTGTTTACATTCCTAAAGGTACTAGGAGAAACTTCAAATGAATACAGCAATAGAGAACATTTGAAAGCAGCGTGAAAACTCCAAGTTATCATTTCAAGAATGCCATCTCAAAGAATAAACATCCCTCAGAGCTTGTCGGTCCACATGATTTTTTTTTCTTGATTTTTTTTGGTTTGATGTGTTTTCTGTGGGGGTTGGTCCATACCCCACTGCCTGGCTCATTAAGTCTCTGGGGAGCTGCCATTGTGACTGCACTTGTCATCCTCAATAGATGCAAGATATCTAGAAGTCACTGGTTTTGGTGGCTGCTTTTCTTTTTTTGTTGTTGTTCTTTTTTTTTCTTGAACATATGATTGAGGGGAGTAAGTCTGTGTTGTGGTTCATCTTATCTCCAGTAACGCTGCTTCAGAGCTTGTGAGATACGAATTGCTGCAGCTGAAAAACGTGTTGAGAGTAGGGAACTGTAGGGCAATTTTCCGAGCAAAGCTGTTAGCTTGTCATTTCCACAGGTTCCTTTTGCATGCTCCCTGTCTACACTTGCTGAGCGTAAGTTTGTGGCCAGGTCCCTGCTGACTCTTGATTGAGGCCAAACTGTACTGCATGTTTTTTATTCCTGTCCTGAACACTGTCTCTGGGCTGCTTGACCTGGCTGTTTAGAAGCTTACAAGTTTACAGGCTGCTCTCCACCTGACTGAACAGAAAGTAAGAGCTCCTTGATAGGATCTGCATCTGAACAGACCATATGGACAATACCAAAAACAGTATTTTACTTCTGTTAGGTTTCCATGGCATCCTGGAAGAATTGCTCTTGAACTTCGAGGTGATATCCAGCATCTCCTAGAAAATTAAAGGTGATGCTGGTTGTTGTTTGCTGCTTTTTATCTGACAGCACAGGGCTAGCACGTCAGGACTGGGGCTAAGGGAGGATTGTAAAGTGCTTTGAAAAGGCCTGACTTATGTGTTTTTGCCTTTGTCGGCAGTTTGTTGCTCGTGTGACTGGGAAGAAGTGCACCTTCAGAAAAGGAAACAGAAGCATATACTGTTGATCAATGTTACTTTTTTGACCTGGCACTCTGCAAAACTGGAGGAAACTAGCTACTGGCCTGAAGTGAGCAATGGGTGGCTCAGATATTAGCCAGCAGCAGAGTTTCTTTTGCACCTTAAACTCCTCTTCAGTGTCCCCTGTGGACATCCTTAAAGCTGAAGCTGAATTAAATAGTTGTTCAATGACATTTTTCTTTCCCCACGCTGTTAATAGAGCTTAATTGTATCCTGTGCTTCCTGCTTTTCTGGCTATTTTGATATGTTAATTTTCTAACATACATCCATTTATAAGGAAAATTACTTCAGTCATTTTCCTCGCTATTTGATGGAATGAGTTTGAATCTACTGTATAAATTCCATGTAGACTTTATTTGTGAAAGGATTCTAATACAATGGCTTATATTCCTCTAAATATGCACAGCCACATTTTTTTTCTTGGATGCAGTAAGTTCTGAACGAGTATCTGAGGAGAGAGGTAGGGAGGGAAGGTAGTTTTGGTAGAGTAATCTTTTTGTGTTGCATATGACAGATGCACAGAATGGTAGGGTTGGAAGGGACCTCCAAAGATCATCTAGTCCAATCCCCCTGCAGAAGCAAGTCCCACTGAGATCAGGTCACACACCAGGCGGTTTTGAAAACCTATGAAGGAGCTTCCACACTCTCCCTGGGCAGCCTGGGCCAGGGCTCCCTCACCCTTACAATAAAGAATTTTTTCCTTAAGTGGAACTTTTTGTCTTCCAGTTTTCTCCATTACTAGACACTACAGAGAAAAGTGTTGCCCCATACTCCTGACATACACCTGTTAAATACTAATTTATACTACATATTAATGAGATCCCCTCTTAGTCTCCAGACTAACTAGCCCCAGGTCCCACAGCCTTTCCTCATAAGGAAGATGCTCCAATCCCTTGGTCATCTTGGTGGTCCTGTGCTGGACTTTATCCAGAAGTTCCCTGTCCCAGAACTGGACACAAGACTCCAGATGAGGCCTCACCAGGGTAGAGGAGAGGGGGAGCAGAACCTCCCTCAGCCTCCTGCTTACATTCTTCTTGATGTCCCCCAAGATGCCATTGGCCTTCTTGGCCATAAGGGCACATTGCTGGCTCATGTTAAGCTTATTATCAATCAAGACTCCCAGGTCTCTCTACAGAACTGCTCTCTAGCAGGTCACCCCCAGCCTGTCCTGGTGCAGGGGGTTGTTCCTCCTCAGATTCAGGACTCTGCCCTTGTCCTTGTTGAACCTCATGAGGATCCTCTCTGCCCAACTCTCAAGCTGGTCGAGATCCTGCTGAATAGCAGCACAGTCTCTGCGGAATCACCCAGTCCTCCTAGTTTGGTTGAGAAAACCAAACTTTTTTCATATATATAAAGCTAGTTGCCTAAGTAAAAGTAAGTCTTCAGAGGCTGAAGACTCTTGAGGAAGGGTTCATAACTGTGGGAGCTGAGTGCCACAGCTATCGATTTTACTATTACTTGGTTGAGTTTGTGTTGAGAAGGAAACTTTTGCTTTCTTTTCCAGAGTCCAGGGCTTTTTTTAGGCATTATTTAATATCCTTTTCAAAGACTTAACAGCCTCTGTTTCTCCCTCCTGTACTTGTAACAAGTAAATGTCCATTTATTCTGATTGCTAAGGCTACCCTGCTATTCTATTCCAGTGTCTGTCACAGAATGAACTCCATGCAATAATCTTGGGGATAAGCACCACTGCAGATCTGTGTAAATCAATTTTTAGAAGAATTGACACTTGTGGTTTTATTTGTCATTGGTTAAGATATTAGCTTGTCCCTCTAGCAGGTGCTTGGAAGAAAAATTATTTCATACCAAATTACCAACTCTTTACATTTTCTATTGCAAGAAAATGAGATCAGGACCTCTGTGTTACTTCACATCATTCACAAGCAGGAACAAACTGCTGTAGCTTTGAGTCATGGCATTTCTTAAATTGTATGCCTGGTTATTTATGTTTGAGTGAGTAGATGACATTTTGTCACTGTCGTTTGGGATGACGGAGATGCAAGTACAAAGATTGGTCAGTTATGCAGGCACGTTGAAATTATATAAGTTTCAGAGAGTATAGTAGGTAACTCATGAAAGCAACATTTGCATTGTTATTGCAGATCTCTTTAATTAATGTTTTTAAGGGAGCATAGTGCAAATAACCCTTTCCCTACCATCCCCCAGCACTGGGAGAAGAAACCATGAGCAATGTAAGTGGTTGAGAGACTCGGGCCAGCCAAGCCACATTTAACAGGAAGCTTTTGTTCAGACAGCTGGCTGTACAGCTAGTTGAGGTGCTCTTTGCAAAGCAGGTAATATAATTAGAATTGCTACTGGCTGGTACTTAGACATTTTACACTGTCTTAGGAAGAAATGCTAATTACCAGTATATAGAAAAAAGACTGTCAAGTCAGACTATAAAAGCAGCCACACCTATTTCATAGAATCATAGGATGGTAGGAGTTGGAAGGGACCATTAGAAGTCATCTAGTCAAACCCCCTTGCAGAAGCAGGTCCCAGCTAGATCAGGTCACACAGGAATATGTCCAGGCAAATCTTGAAGACCTCCAAGGAAGGAGCCTCCACACGCTCCCTGGGCAGCCTGGGCCAGGGCTCCCTCACCTCANTAGAACCTCCTTTGACCTGCTGCCCACACTCTTCTTGATGCCCCCAGGATGCCATCGGCTTCTTGGCCACGAGGGCACGTTGCTGGCTGATGTTCAGTTTATTATCACCCAGCACTCCCAGGTCTCTGCAGAGCTGCTCTCCAGCAGGTCAATCCCTAGCCTGTCCTGGTGCAGGGGGTTGTTCTTCCCCAGCTGCAGGACTCTGCACTTGCCCTTGTTGAACCTCATGAGGTTCTTCTCTGCCCAACTCTCAGCCTGCCCAGATCCTGCTGAATGGCAGCACAGCCTCTGGTGCATCAGCCAGTGCTCCCAGTTTGGTGCCATCAGGGAACTTGCTGAGGGTCACTCTGTCCCCTCATCCAGGTCATTGATGAAGATGTTGACCAAGACTGGCCCCAGAACCCATCCCTGTGGAACTCCACTGGCCACAGTTTCATTTGAAACTCAGAATTAAGGAAGCCATGATCTGGTAGATTTGGTAGCAACGTTGCGGGCCTTGATTTGTCTCTATTACACAAGTCAGTCTTTCCTATTATTGGTGTCTGAGATCTTCTCTAAACTAGTTTGAAAGGTTTGGTATATCTAGCTGTTCTTGAACCTCAGTTGCATCAGGAAGAAGATAACTGATATGAGAGGAAGGACTCTCTTATTTTGTCCATCAGTTGACCCTTTTCTCAAAGTTAGTGTCAGTGAAGTTTAAGGGACAGTGACTTCATAGGAATGCAACTTCAGCGATGAACCAGAGCCTAAGCCACTGTTCCTGTCTTGGTTTCCCGCTCAGTATATTGTTGTGTGAAGTCGTGGATCTAAGATCTTACCTACCAAGATTTTAGAACAAGGCAAATATGATTATGCACGGTGCAGATCTTTAATCTGTGGACTTTAACCTCTTTCTCAGGCAAATTATGCAGAAGCAGCCATGTTAAAGCAGTGACATCTGTCCATTTGTTATGAGAAAATGAGATTCTGTAAATCTACTGGCCATTTCTTACTGCTCCAACCCTGTTTTAGATAGATTAGTGTATATCATGAAGCAAATTCTTCACCTGTTTTCTACGGCTTTCACAAAATATCAGTCAAGATAATGCGTCTTGTGAATGTTAGGGTGGTATAATGGTGTTTGTCCGCCTGTGCTATGTAACTTCTCTAGTTCAAGCTTCCAAACCCAATCATCTTTCCTGTTGCATTTTTCTGGTTAATCCCCTGAGTTAAAATGTGAGTGAAAACAAAAGTCAGGCTCACGTCTGTAGGAAAGACTTTGCATGAGAATTCTGTAAATTGAAAACTTTCCTTCTTATCTCTCACTTTAGAACAGAAGAATGCTTTGCTATCACAGTTCAATGAAATTATTCTTCATTTTGATACAGCGCTAGAAGTGCCTCAGAAAATGCAGCGGCAGAGAAGTTAGATTCAGTGGAAGAAAGACGTGTGATTATTAAGGTACAGGAAAGAAAGAATGGAGGATATTGCTTTGAACCTGGACCTGAAAATTTGTTAGTGTCTGTAAATTCTGCACAACATGAAGGATTCAAGAGAGGCATTACAGAGTCAGTGTAATGCTTGACCAATTAGCAATTGAATGTCCAGGACTATTCTGTAATGACTGCTATGTAATAAAGGCTTTGACTAGCATAATGGTATTTACATTTTAAGTTTGGTTTGTCATCTTTCTCTAGTACTAAAAGAAGTAAAGAGGAGGCTGTCAACTGAACTCTGTGCCTTTTGGCTCTTTTAGAGCTGTTCCACTTTGCAAGACCTTGAAGAAGGACGGAATGGCAATTATGTATGGCAATATTGAATGACTTCTCTATAGAGTTACTGATACTTCGTATGTAAATATCTTTGAAGTGGCTCTGCCTTCTTTCATCTCATACTTGTTGCAAGCACTTCATTTAGTACAAAAAGTACCTACAGTACGCAGAGTTGCCCATACTGCAAATAGTGGTAGTGGTGATGTAGTTGCTTTGTTCAGTCTGTCTCTCAGTAAAAACTGGTAACAAATTGATAGTAGCAACAACCTGTAATATACAGATACCAGCCTAAGCTTGTGTGTGACAGTTTTAGTTCACAGAGGGTACCGTTTAAATCTCTGTCTTGGTGTCAGCTTCTTTTCAACTATAGAACCTCAAATGAAACAGCACCTCTATAAAACTGATGATCTCTAAAGGTCCCTTCCAACCCTGCCATTCTATGATTAGAGATAAAATACATTAAAGCAAGCATCACATCACTTACGAGTATGATACAACCATGTTTATCCCCATTCATTCTTCATGGCCATATCAAGAATTCATCTGTATTTGAACTGGGACTTAATAGCCCAGTTTTCCAGTAGACTTACAGATACTGTTATTTCATTAAGATAGTTTTCACTGTTGATGCTGATTGGGAACATCATCCATGATACATAGGCTAGGCAATAAACATACTTTTTAGTTATCTTTGATATTCAGGTTTTGTCTGCACCCACATTTTTCTTGCTTGTATCAGTATTTTCTGTCTTACTAAAGAAAGACAGTTTTGGCACATGGTCTCAAAATTGTGAAACATTGCTGCAGCTCTTTGCTGTTTAGGTAATTTCTTGCCCAGAGTAGAGTTTTTTTGGAACTCAGATTTTCCTGTTAAAGGAAATGATGAAATGGAAGAAGTGAAAGCATACTGTGTGCTGTTGCATGCTGATAGCCACATTAAAGATTCTTCTTGCCAGAATTGTACAGTGTCATCTGAGATGCTGCTCCTTATAAGCAGATGAGAAGTCACGTTGAAGTTCCAACTCTGCAAACTTTTCCACTTAAGGAAAGGCGCTAACAGAAGTAACTTCAATTCCATCTCATAATATAACGTGTCTGACCCTTTCTCCACCACACTCAGTCCTGAGATAGGGATTGTGAGTTGTCCCAGGTTTAGTGTGTAGCAGCTGAACCAAATGGCTGCTAGGCTGACTTTTCCCTAAAAATGCTTGGGCCTCAAAAAGTATTTAGCATCTTCTGAGCATTTCTCCTCTATCTAGGGGATAGTTTTCTTTTGTTAGAACTTCAAAACACTTGAGAGACTGAGCCAGTCTGATGCTTTATATCCCTAAGTCTCTTACAATAAACTCACTTAACTTTGTGAGATCTGCAAAAGTAGCATTCTAGCATTCAAGCAAACTTGCTCTGGGAATGATAAGGGCCACAGAACATGGTGATTTCTAATCTCAGCTAGTGTTGAGAAGATAAAAATATTAGCTTTTGTATAGTTGACCTCTTTTTTTGTCAACACGTGAATTGTTGGAGAACAGCAATGAAAATGCTCCTTGGAATGAAAGTGTTGGGTCTGGTGAGAGGAAGTATATTAGCTTTAAGCTTGTATTTTGGAGTATATTTAAGTGCTGTCTGCACAGGAGAGACTGAAGTGCAGCTTGGATACAGAAGCCAAATCGTATTTTGAAAACAATTGTGGCTTACCGGCACTGCAGTGTATGGTGAGTTCAAAACCAAAACCCCCTCTTTTGAAAATACGAAGCCTGAAGTGTGCTTCTAGGCTTCGGTTTGAGGGCAGCCTGTTCACTAAAGGTGAAATGGTAGTATGTCTTGGCTGTATCCCTCCTGATAAATTAAATGTGCCTAGGAATGTTCCCAGGCACTGTAGCCAACTGCCTTGAGACTGCTTTGCTTGTGCTCTTTGAGCTCTGAGCTTCCAGAGCAGAGTGGCTGCAACTCAACTGCCCGACGCGAGTGGTCCCGGTGGCGTGTGACTCTGAAACCTGGGAATTGTGTGGGAGAACTCCTAAGTAATTGGCACAGCCCAGTGATGGGGAATGTCCTTGCTGCTTTCTAGCATACATGATCACGTTCCATGGCCTGGGAGTTTTTCCAGACAGGACTTAACTTATGAGCACAGATGTTAGTCCTTGATTCTTCTAAATTCTTTATAGACTAAGGCACAGAAGGACTCTTCACATCACAGAGGGTTTAGGACTCGTTGGAAAGGTAGATTTAGCAGATAATTCCTCCTGTTTATTTTAGGGCAATAACTCTATACTACTAAACGCCTGTATGAGCCATCTCCCCTTTAGATAGTTTTAATGGCTGTTTAAACATCTCTAAGAATGCAATCACCTTCCTCCCAGCCTTTCTGGGATGGTGTGTAGGTGTGTCTGCCCTCTGTCAGGCATATGAATGAACACGCTGTGGCCTTTCAGGGGAAGAGCTGTGTATGAAGTGTGCATTTTGTGGTGGTAAGGAATTTCAATCTGATTTGGTGTGCATGTGTGTGAATATTAAGAGCCCTAGCTTACTGTCTGGGTGACGTCATGTGGGGACTTCCTTGTATCTCTTTGAGGCTGTGGATCTTTTATATGAGGAGGGGGATGAGGTAACTATTTTGTTTCCGCAAGTGTTTCTTCCAGTGAACAGTAAAAGCTGTGTTGAAATTACTTTATTGATCATACAAGATGATTGTGGATTATTGGAGTTGGAGCATAGTCCTAGTGTAGATGAGCTAGTAAAACATATTAATCCTAGTTCTAAGCAGACACCCTGAAGACAGCATGTCATGTGAGCTGCTGAGTGTCGGAGTAGTTTTACTCTAATGGATCACTTTCTGTACCCTTCCCTCCCTTCATGTTTTCTGAGTTTCCTTGCAAGCTGTGACTCTTGTTGCACAGTCACTTTAGGATACCGCTGCTCTTTCTGGAGGTACTGGTATATGTTGTCAGCTTTGCTAGTTTGAATATTTATAGAGAAAAGAGGTTGGCAGTGTAAAATACTATTCCTGTTCATTGTGCTTTGTCAAGGGCTCTAAAATTTTACTTTTGCCTGTGCTGTTGTAAAAGTCTTGTGAAGCAAAAGTGTGGCTTAGACCAGTGATGATCCCCACAGTTTTCAGAACGTTTTAATCCGTGTGACAGCGTCAGCTTTGGAGTGCTGCTTTGTATAAAGGATCCATTGCTCAAAGGTAGTAAGCTGTCAGAGCTGACTGTGTCAATTAATGTGCAGCAGGCTTTGTGTCTGCTGATGGTTCCTCTAATTTGATGTGCGTGATGATCTGTCTTACCAGCAGTAGTGGTGCAGATTTAAGGACTCATTACAGTTCAAGGATGTTTGCTGGTGTCTCACACCCTTCAGGGCAGCTATTTCAATCCTTATGCAGTTTCTGGCAGCCCACTATCCTGGAGATATCTCAGGAACAGGAAGAAGAGAGGTTGCAGACTCTACTGATGCAGTTATAGCAGTTATAGTTGATACTGCTCTTTGTCTTTCGGCAGAGCTGTGACACTGCCTGTGTCCAGCATGGATGTAGCTTGTTCAGGACAGTTGTCTCTTGAAGAGCTGGTTGTATGTCACACAACAGGCCTTCATGTGTGGGTCTATGCTGCTCTCTACTAGACAAAAAGTCATGTAGTACAAGGTTTTTACTTGTGTCCATCATCAGTAGAATCATAAAATCATTGAGGTCAGATAAAGACCCTTAAGATCACCAAGTCCAACCATTCCCTCAGCACTTCCATGACCGTCATGGACCCATGCTCCTCAGCCCCACAGCTACGTGGCTTTGGAATGGAGGACCTCACCACTGCCCTGGGCAGCCTATGCCAGGTATTGACAGCCCTTTTGGGAAAGAAATTGTTCCTCATCTCCAATCTGAACCTCCTCCTGGGCAACTTGAGGCTGTTGCCTCTTGTGCTGTCACTTGCATATTGGAAGCAGAGAATGACCCTCCTTGGCCACAGCCTGTTGTCAAGGAGTTGTTGAGAGCAAGGTCTCCCCTCAGCCTCCTCCAGGCTGAACACCCCCATTCCCTCAACCCCTCCCCAGCACCCTTGTGCTCCAGGGCATTTCCCAGCTCCGCTGCCTGGCTTTGGCCACGCTGCAGCCCCTCAGTGTCCCTGTGGCAGTGAGTGAGGGGCCCAGCACTGAACACAGCCCTGGAGCTGCAGCCTCACCAGGGCCCAGCACAGGGGAACAATCACTGCCCTGCTCCTGCTGCCATACTATTGCTGACAGAAGCCAGGATGCCCTTGGCCTTCTTGCCCCCCTGGACACGCTGCTTGGTCTTGTTCAGCCACTGGCATCAGCTTCCTCCCCCCTGCCCCAGACTCTTTCCCTCCAGCAGCTTTCCAGCCCCTCTGCCCCAGCCTGGAGCACTACCTGAGGATGGTGTGGCCCATGTGCAGGACCTAGCACTAAGCTGTGTTGAATGTCATCTCATTGGCCTTGGCCCGTTGATCTGGCCTGGCCAGATTCCTCCTTAGAGCCTTCCTACCTGCTGGCACATGGGTCAAAGGCAATATTTAATATTTTTATTTGTTATAACTGCAGGCTGCTACCTAAGATTACACTTTTGCTCCCCCTTTTTATAGTGCTTGTGTAGCTCCACACTGCATTAAACTACTGATCTGGCTGAAAAGTAACTCAAAAACAAATTTAAAGCCATGTATATTCTGTGGTCAGCCAGTTTTGCAAATGTGTGTTTTGGCCTCTCTGGGATGGCATGGCAAACAAGGAGTGTGGGACAGGCAAGAAGAGTTCGCTCCCTTCATTGGTTTTATGTGTGATCAAAGTCACTGTGGAAGTGCCTCCTGCTCTTTTGTTTCATGACACTAAAGAATTTTCCCTGCCTAGGGAGGAGAAATAAAAATACCTACCACAGTTATCTTCCTGTAAACACTCAAGCCAAACTTGTGAATGTACCAACTTGGTCGTTTCAATTTAAATCATAACATCTCTGTTTCAAACCAGCATTTTGGTGAACCGGGATTCTTTTATTTCTGTGGCAAGTTTTCAGAGGTTATTAATTTTAAAGGTAACTTAGCAGCCAGTCAGAGACTTCAGGTTTTGTACTTGGGAAATGGAGCTGTAAGTTACATGCGAACCAAGTTCTCTTCATTTCTGTGTTGCAAAGACTAGTGGTCACAGAGCAAGTCAGTGATAGAGCTTATCTTAATTTATGCTTCTGAAAGTTTGCTGCCCATTGACAAGCCTATGCTGTTTTCTTGCCTTCAGTCTGCTGTGGCTTTTAGTTTGTGCCTTTGACTCAAACTAAAAGGCTCTTTTTTCTTTACTCTTGTGATATTTTCGTTGAACTAGTTTCGTAAAGAATTAGTCATCTCTCCTTTCCTCCTGCTTGATTTAGGAATTAAAGATTTGATATTCTATAGTTAAGTCTTAAAATACTACACTGTAAAACTATATTAAACATTCTGTGTTTCACATACAGTTGAAAAGAAGATGTAGTTCTTTGATGGAGGAGAGTACAGAAAACAGAACTGTCAGCTGCAATGTGCTTTTCTTCAGAGCCCGAATGTTCCTGTTTTGGGAAAAAAAGCAAATTAGTACATGCATGGAGATTGTCTTGATGTTGAAATGGTGATACCTGACAGATTGTGCTGTTTGGTTTCAGGCAGACGTGGCCTTGGTTTGAAGTCTTAGGAAAGCTTGTGTTTAAAAACTAAACCCTTCAAAATTTTGCCAAGAGCTAGGCTGAGGAAGTTTTGCCTGTTTTAAGGAACATTACAACTGTGTTGACTACTTAAAACCAGAGAACTTGTTCACCTTTTAAATACATTGTCATATACCTTGACTCACGTGTTCCATTTTGATAGCCTCCTTCATATAGAAAATATAGCATGAGATGTCAGTTTAAATGCAAGTCTAACAATGCTCTATCTTCTATGTGAAAGGAAGTATTCTGTACATTTTTTCCATGTTTGACATCATGGTGTTTTGAATAACCACGTTCCATATTCATATCAATTTTTTGTTTTTGTTTTCAATTTATGCACAGCACTTGCTCTGAAATTTGGGGACTGAGTACACCAAACACGATAGATCAGTGGGATACAACAGGCCTTTACAGCTTCTCTGAACAAACCAGGTGAATATTCTGCCCTCTCTCGCATCATAGAAATCTTGTGGGAGGGATTGGCTTTGGAGGGTCTGTAATGGGATGCTTTAGCTGGAAAATTACACTAAAATGCTTCCTAGGCCTCTCATGGTGCAGCATTTTAAAATATTTGCTTGCCAGTGTAGAAATCCAAGTGTTCTCAGCTGATGTTTTGACCAATGAAACTCCTAATTCTGGAATATTCCCTTTTCACACCAGTGCTATTGAAAGAATGGGAAGACTTGTTAAATGCAAGCTCTAATGTGATTTGGTATTTATATATTAACCAAGTTGAGAAACTTAATTCTTTAGACCTAATCTTACAAAGTGTTTAAACTGCTTTGTATGCCAGAAGCTTTTCATTAAAACTTGCTAATTGGCTCAGATACGAGCTACTAAAGAACTGTTTGTGAATTCTTTGGTAGTTAATGGTGGGCAAATTCTGAACAGGGTCTTTATTTTTTCATGTCACATTACTTGATTTGTGTATTGAGGTTTGTCTCCCATCCCATAACAATCATAAACATCTGCATTTGTGTAAGCATATGCAGTCTGTCTTAAAACTAGCAAAACGTTTTCAGCTGGTAGCAAGGCAGATGAAGTCAAGAAGATAGAGTGTACAGCCCTTACTGGATGTGTGTTTGTGCTTTTTTTGTGTGTTACAGTTACACTGCCATGAGGATCGCTTGGGCAGCTGACTGCTTATAGGCTTATTTACAGTCCTGTGGGAATTCTTATGCTTAAAGCCATAAAGCATCCATGCCACAGCAAAGCCTTGAGGTTTAGACTATAAAGTGTGTGATTTAATTGCTTTTTTTTTTTTAACAATTGTCTTGAGAGTTAAAAAAAGTCCACCAAGTAATCATTCTAAATACTTTGTTGGAGGTAAAGTGGCTTTTAATGAACTCTAAATTCACTGGCAGTAGTTTGAGCAGCTCCAACATAAGTTAAGCCACTGCTTGATACCATCATTGTGATCACATCGAAACCTTTTAACCAGAGAATAAATGTCACTAGCAATGTCAGTCCACTGAATTCTGAAAACAAGTTACCCATCCCATGTGTGTACACTGTTACTTGAGCAACTGAGAGACAGCATGCAGTCTATAAATGCTTCTCACCGTCTTTCCCCTCTAGATCCCTCGATGGCCGTCTACAGGTATCTCATCGTAAAGGATTACCGCATGTCATTTACTGTCGTTTGTGGCGCTGGCCAGATCTTCACAGTCACCATGAACTTAAAGCCATTGAAAACTGTGAATATGCTTTTAATCTTAAAAAGGATGAAGTGTGTGTAAACCCTTACCACTACCAGAGAGTGGAGACACCAGGTAGGAAGACTGCTTTTGACTTCCTGTATCAGCTTCTGTATGTACTTGTTCAGTGTAATGTTTTAAGGGAAAAGGATATGAAGAGAAAAGAGAAGGATATGATGCTTTCTTGTGCCAAAAGTATAAGATTCTTAGAGGTACAGCTTTTGAGAATAGCATCCTTGGAAATACTTTACTATTAAAGTTACAGAAAAATACTTACAAATCTGTTAAATACCCCTGATAAACAGCTGGCAGTTTCCAGCTGGCTAAGTGTGATCCAAACTGAAAAGGAGAATAGAGATGACTTACCTTTGCTAATGTGGAATAGTCTTGAGGCACCTCTGTAATTTTTTTCTTCCAGTAACTAGTGGAATTGTGGTATTAGCAGTATTGAGAGTCAGAACATTTCAAAGCATTTGGAGACATTCTTTGATTTTACTATTTTTTTTTTTTAAGATCATAGAAGTATTTTTAGGGTATTGAATGCCATGAATTTTGCATTTGCAGTTCTGCCTCCTGTACTAGTGCCACGGCACACTGAGATTCTAACAGAGCTTCCACCTCTCGATGACTATACCCATTCCATTCCTGAAAACACTAACTTTCCAGCTGGAATTGAACCACAGAGCAATTACATACCAGGTATTTCCTTAACTCCCACTGCAAACAGTACACTTCACACTGGTCCACTAGAACAGACGTGAAAATTTCATCTTCCTAAGTGATCAGATTAATTGAAAGATGCACCAACAAAGGAAACGTAGTTGATTTTGTGTATTGGTTCCAATGGAAATACATGAATGCTGTTGTTTGCAGAACAAAGTCCTGTGTGAAACCACTTTGCTGTGGTTTCACAATAGCTTGCTTGGTTTCAGTAGTTTATTTAAGATTCAGAATGCTAAAGAATACAAAGGAAACCTTTACCTTATGCTTCAAGCCTCTTTTACGAACATACAGGAATTGCCAAGTGCTGTGTATTGGAGTGTGAGTAATAAACTGCTGCACAGTCTTGTGTAGTAGGTGGGGAAAAACTCAAGTTGGAAAACAGGGACTTAGAAACTTGGTTTGATCTGTAGTTCACAATTGATCATGTGGTCTGCTTTGTGTATTTGTTACTATTGTGTGCATAATTTTGTCTTTCTAGTATGAAAGAAACCTAATGATATTGAACTTAAATTGAATTTCTCCTCCTCCCCCTTTTCCCCACCCCAAAAGAAAGAACCAAATCTAATCTGCTGGGGTGCACCCAAAAAACCTGTATACCCTTATTGAAAGGTAAAATGGGTGACCTTTGATTCCTGCCCCCACTTCCTGTTTCCTTTCTCTTCAGGAAGTTGCCTGGAGTAAAGCAGAGGTTTTCTCATAAATATTTAGTGCTGCTATGTTACGAAGAAGCAGAAAATTCAGATCAGGACTGTCTCCAAGATTGACTGCCTCGAAGCTCAAATATTTGCGATGTACAAATTGTATCTACATGTCTTAAACAGGATGTGGCTTGTGTTTTTTTTAAATGTACCCCAAAATTGAAATGGCACCAAAAGAAAAAAATAGCAGCTAATTATTTGATCTCGCCTGTTTTAATTTGTGCCATGTTTGTTGCCACCTAGGGACAGCAGATCTGTAAAGAGCAATTGAAGATGCTAGCAGTTGTCATTGGTTTCTTTACTAATACTTTTTTTTTTTTTTTATATATATACTTAGTCTGAGGGATTTTGATAGCCTTTGCAAAAAAAAAAAAAAGGAAAGCCATGGTTTTAAAATCCCTTGCTGTGGAAATATGCTAAAGCAACTAAGTAGTCCTTTGCAGGAAGTCTGTTCAAGGTGATTGCGGGAATTCACGTGATCTTCAAGTGTTTATGCAGCCAACCACACCTTGCTTCCTCCTCTTTGTCACTGACACTCTCCTGTTGTGTTCATATCATGGTATCTTACTTTATTTGCCTTTGCTAACTTAATATCAAGTACTTAGTTAGGTTTTGATAAGTCTTGTGTGTCTTACACCCTCCTTCAGAGAACTGTTTTCCTTAGCAGCAGGCCAGATTAAAAACCATGGTAGTTTTGCACCACAATGTCATCTCGGTACTTGGTCTACAGAGAGTTTGGTTTTGGTAACAGTTGGGAAGGTGGTGATGATGAAGGTGCAGGATGCCTTTGGGGCAGAATGTTCCCTTTCATTTATGGATTTGCTGAGCTATGTTGTCCAAACTTCTGGCACCATTCAAGCTCTGCTGAGAGTTTATTTCCAGCTGTGGTGGTGCCCAACCTCTGACCCTAATACACTATTAATAGTCCTAGGTGGAGGAAATCTTCTCTATTCAGACAGAGACTAGATGTGGAAAATAATCTGTGCCAAAGAGTCTAGATAACCAGCTGGAAACCGGAGGTGTGTGTTGGATTGGAAATGGTTATTGACCTTTTACATGACTATGGGCTTAGGTGTAATGAATGATTTGGAGATGGGTGGAGTCCACTTAATCACAATGAGTTCATTAAAATTGTTCAAAACAAGTCCAGTTCCTCTCACTAGTAGAGATTTCTCTTAATTGTAGTTTTAAATTCTCACTTGAATTTTGTCCCATCTGTGTTTAACACACTAGTTTAGCAGAAATGAACCAAAGATATCATAGACTCACAGAATGGTAGGGGTTGGAGAGATCATCTAGCCAGTTCTTTTTTATTTAATCAGCTGATTTAATCTAGTTTCCTTTTGCTGACTTCCTTCTGATCTTTGTACATTGCTGTAAATCTCAGACACGATACTTGGTATGTTTTGATTTGAAGTCTTAAGATTTAATGTTTCAATTTCTGCTGTTTGGTAATAATGTAGTCAAGTATGTTTAATCTCTCAGATGTCTGAGACAATTACAGGCGATTGTAGAGATAGTTAGCTTCAAACACTTTGACTAAAGAAATCCAGGTTTTGCCTTTAATATATAGGAAAAGACATTTGCCCAGTTCAAAAGAAAATTATTTCCTGAAAGTCAGTTGGGTAACTCATTATCTGAATTACAAGGTACATTCTGAAAGGCAAAAAGACCCCATACTCCCCTGGGTTTTGAAGATATATCTGTGGAATTCGACACAGTTTCTAGTTTTGGAATGCTTCAAAACTTGTCACTTGGTTTACTTTGGTCTGTGAAACTCCATCCTTAAAGAAAGCTAGTTGAAAGAATGAGTAATCCTTTTAACAGAGCTTGGAAGTAATAACAGCAGTGCTAATAGGGCTTGTGTAATGTCGCTAGATAGATAATATATTTGTTATTATTGAGTGAAATCAGCTGTTGGTTATTGAAGAAAAGCATGTTTGGGGTCTGAAGTGGTAAGGACCTTTAAATCTAGCAACTTCTGTAAGATGTGGGAGAGTATTGGATCTGGTGGTTAAACTGTAGAAAGACAGCTCACTTTTTTTGTAGAAGTCAACAGATGGGGTTTTTTTTCCCAATTGTAATTCTACTAAATGTGAAAGCTGGTGATCACAACTGCAGAATTGTTACTCATTGTAGTGAAAGTACCTTGTCTTACTGGAACAAACAAGGATTATTTGTTAATTATATAACATATTAAGAGATGATACATTTTACATAGACCAGAAGGCAGGTTATGAGTTTGAAATCCTACTGAAAGGAAAAAAGGAGAGCAAAATCAATTTCTGACTCAAGTTATATGGAGCTTGTCAAGACTAAAGGGCAAAACCCCCAAATCTTAACCACAATTTCCCCAGGCATTGAACCAATAGGGTTTTTTTTGACAGAAACACCACCTCCAGGATATATCAGTG
>WBNH01012774.1:32797-76551 GCA_013401255.1 Urocolius indicus | reverse complement strand
GGGAAGGGGGGCGGCGTGGGCGGGCGGCAGCGCTCCTCCCCAGCCCCTTCCCTTCCCTGGCCCCCGACGGAGCCCCAGTTGGGGTGTCGTTCCCCCCCTGCCACCTCCATCGTCATCGTCACCATCACCGCCGGCCGGGGGGGTTCCGGAGAGGGCTCTCTGGCAGCCGGGAGCCTGGGCACGCTGTGGGGGTGCCCACGCCGTGGGGGAGGCACGTGCTGTGGGGGGCAGACGGGAGATGCACAGGCAAGGAGGATGCACATGTGAGGGAGGAGTGCGGGGTGGGGGAATGCACAGGCTGGAGAGATGGAGATGCAGGGGGGCTGGAAACCTGAGGAAGGGGAGACGCACACATTAGGGGGAGATACGCTCGGTGAGGTGGGGGTTGGATGCACACGTTGCTGGGGGGAGAGGGTGGGGGGAGCACATGTAAGTGGGCTGCAGACATGAGGGAGATGCACACGGCAGAGGGCTGCACATGTGAGGAGGATGCCCACGCAAGCGGGATACGGATGCCAGAAGGATACACACTCACACACACACACACACGGAGGGAGGGGGAGATGCACACCACACACACAGAGCAGGGCATGAGAAATCTCTGGGCAGCCCACATCGCCCCTGGGGCTGGTGAAGGCACCAGTGGGGGAGCCGGGGGGGCACAGTGGGGCTGCCTGAGTGCCCATGTGGGGGTCCTGAAGGACAAAGCAGCACATGCCAGCATGCTTTGCTCAGCGAGGCCCCTCGCCGCAGGGCTCAGCAGGCGGATGGGCCTGTCCCAGGTTGGTGGCATGGCTGGAGGAGTGGGGACAGAGGGCTTGGGCATCACGACCACCCTGGCTGCTGCCCAGGGAAGATGGGGAAACCCACTCCAGAGGAGGGTCCAGCTGCGTCAGTCTGCTCAGGGCAGCACTGGATAGAGGGCAGCACAGCATCCTGGCCTCTGGCTGGGCTGGGGGCTCTCCTGGCTCTGGGTGGGTGGGCAACGGCAGCAGCATGGGCTGCCTCAGCAGTGCCAGGGCCCCTGGGAGCTGTGTGCACCGTGGCACTGGTGGCCATGCAGACACAGCCCTTACTGTGAGCCCCATGCCCGTGTGGCCAGGCTCGCCAGGAGCTGCAACCCTGCGGCAGTGCTCGGGCACAGTGCCCCACACCACCCCTGCTTGTCCCAGGCGATCAGACCTCGTGTCCAGGGCACCTCAGGGTGCCTGGGGCTGCTCTGTTGGGGCAGATGTTGCTGTCCCATGCCTGCCCTGATCCTGCCAACTCAGGGCTGTGGTTGTGGCATCCCACCTCGCTTGGCTGGAGCCCGGGGGCAGGTGGCCTCAGCCTCGCTGACCACTGCCTCTCCGGCAGGTTCGTCGCGGTCGCAGAGCGTGGCCAGCTCCCCGTATGCCGCCCAGCCCCCCGCTGAGCCCCAGCTGAAGAAGATGGAGCCGCCATCAGAGGGGAAGGTGAGCAGGGAGCACTGCGGCGGGGTGGGGAGCGCGGTGATCAGCTGGCACAGGCACAGCCATTCAGAGGGGCTGCCCTCCTGCACCCAGAGCTGCAGGTGCCTTGGCAGCCCTGCGGTGCGGCCACCGAGGCTGGCGTGGCTGTGGGTGCTGGCTGCCACAGCAGTGCCCGTGGGACGCCATGCCATGCTGTGAGCCAGCGGCGTGAGTCATCCCTGCGGCTGCTGGCCCCCCCAGCTTCGCAGCACCAGCCCCCCGTGCAACATGTGTGCCAGGGGCATCCCTGCCGGCACGGGGATGAGTATGGGGACAGCCCGGGGGACATGGGCAGTAGGTGTCTGTCCCCAGAGCTGCCCCGAGCCAGGCCATCCCTCTTGCCCCAGAGCTCAGAGGCCGTGTACCAGTGGCTCTGTAAGTTCCAGCTGCAGCTCTATGCGCCCAACTTCCTCAATGCTGGCTACGACATCACCACCATTAGCCGGATGACACCGGAGGTGAGGCCGCGGGGCCGCCGTGGCTGGCTGGTGCCATGGGGAGGGAGGCACTGCTGGTGTGGGCTGGTACTGACCCCCTGCTCTCTGCCCCAGGACCTCACGGCCATCGGTGTCACCAAGCCAGGGCACAGGAAGAAGATCGCCTCCGAGATCAACAACCTCAACATCCCCGAGTGGCTGCCGGAGTACAAGCCGGTAAGGGCCGTGTGGCCAGGGACACCGAGGCCATGTCCGGGAAGGGGGTGGCACGAGGGGTGAGGATGTGAGCTGGCTCACCACTGCCAGACGATTCCCACATCCCGCAGTCCTGAAGCTGTGTGTCTTCTGTTCGCTCGGGGACCGTCAGGCTGGTGCCAGCTGTCACATAGACGTGACACAGTGTCCCCTGACAGCCCTCCTGCCTCATTGGCTGGCACAGCGAGGGGCTTCCTATGGGAACAGGGCTGGGCACGGTCCTGAGTGCTTAGGGAGCACAAGGACAGGGTGGAGACAAGGGGAGTGCCTTGGGGCTATCCCCTAGCCAGATGGGATCACCTGCATGGCCAGACTCTGCTGCCGCTGGTGCTGAGCCGTGCCCGTGCCTGTTCTCCCCAGGCCAACCTGGCGCTGTGGCTCTCCATGATTGGCCTGTCCCAGTACTACAAAGTGCTGGTGGAGAACGGCTACGAGAACATCGACTTCATCACCGACATCACCTGGGAGGACCTGCAGGAGATCGGCATTACCAAGCTGGGTAAGGTCGCGTGCCTTGGCACTGGCTGCGGCAGCTCAGCCCTCAGCAGGGTGCTGACGCCACGTGCCATCCCCAGGCCACCAGAAGAAGCTGATGCTGGCGGTGAAGAAGCTGGCAGAGCTGCAGCGTGCCGAGCTGGGCAAGTACGAGCCGGGCACGCTGAAGAGAAAGGCATCGGCGGCGGCGTGCCCGGAGGTGCTGGCCATCGAGTCCCCGCCGCCGGAGCCGCCCGAGTGCCAGTCACCCAAGATGACCACCTTCCAGGACAGCGAGCTCAGCAGTGAACTGCAGGTGGCCATGACAGGAGAAGGCCCTGAGGAGACCCCCGAGAAGGCGGTGAACCCCGCAGCCCCGGGCTACCGCTCGCCCCCAGGGCTGGGCGGCCGCGCCAGGCAGATGAGCAGCTCGCAGGAGCTGCTGGGGGACGGCCCGCGGGGCCCTCCCACCTCTGCCATCTCCAAGAGCCAGGAGTACCTGGCGGAGGGGGCCGGGGAGGGCCTCCCTGCGCCGCCCAAGGAGAGCCGCCCGGCCCGGCATGGTCACCCTGTAAAGCGTGCCAGCGTGCCACCAGTGCCCGGCAAGCCCCGGCAGCCCTTCCAGCCCTCCACCGGGCAGCTGACGCCGCCGCAGACCCCCGGCAAGCCGCGGCCGCCCTCCCCGCAGGGCCAGCCGGTGCCCCACGCCACCGCCAAGGTGAAGCCCACCCCGCAGCTGCTGCCTCCGGGCGAGCGTCCCGCGTCGCCCCGCTCCCTGCCCCAGTCGCCCACCCACCGCGGCTTCGCCTACGTCCTGCCGCAGCCCACTGAGGGTGAGGGGGTGCCTCCAGGGGTGCCCGTCCTGCCCGTCTCGGTGCCGGTGCTGTGCCTGCCGCCGGCGGGCGAGGGCGAGGAGGAGCCGGGGAGGCCGAAGAAGCGGGCGCACAGCCTGAACCGCTACGCCGCCTCTGACAGTGAGCAGGAGCGGGACGAGCTGCTGGTGCCGGACGCGGGGCCCTACGCCACCGTCCAGCGGCGCGTGGGCCGCAGCCACTCGGTGCGGGCACCCGCCGGCGGCGACAAGAACGTCAACCGCAGCCAGTCCTTCGCCGTCCGTCCCAAGAAGAAAGGCCCCCCTCCGCCTCCCCCCAAGCGCTCCAGCTCTGCCATCTCCAGCGCCGGCATGGCCGAGGACTTCCCCAAGGAGGGTGAGGGCGAGGCGGCTGCCAGGCCGCCTGCCGCTGAGGGGGAGAGTCGCCGGGAGCAGCGGCGCGCCAGCGACCTGGGCGGCAGCGTGGACACGGGCAGCGCTGGCAGCGTGCGCAGCATCGCGGCCATGCTGGAGATGTCGTCCATTGGCGGCGGCGCCCGGGCGCTGGCGCTGCAGAAGCCACACGTGGTTGCTGGGCCGGGGCCGGCCAAGGCTCCCGAGGGCTACTACCTGCAGCCGGGGGCCCCTCCGGGCAGCCCCGACCGCGCGCGCGTAGCCACTGTCCTGGCCACCGTCAAGCACAAGGAGGCCATCGGGCTGGACGGGGAGGTGGTGAACCGGCGCCGGACCATCAGTGGCCCCGTCACGGGGCTGGTGGCGGCTGCTCGCCGTGAGCGCACCGACAGCGTGCGGTCGGAAGCAGGCGCCGAGGGCCCCGGCGAGCGGCTGCGGGTCGACCGCGGCGGCTCCCCGGACAACATCCCCTTCGCCGAGGAGGGTAACCTCACCATCAAGCAGCGGCCACGGCCCCTGGGGCCGGCCCGGGGAGAGGCGAGCGAGGGGCTGTCCCCGGCACACCGCCACGGAGACCTGGCCAAGGTGGAGGCCAGCGCCACGCTCAAGCGGCGCATCCGGGCGCGGCAGAGCCAGCAGGATGGCGTCCGCTTCGTCCTCACCGAGTCAGACACTGTCAAACGCCGGCCCAAGACCAAGGACAGGGAGCCAGCGCTGGAGCCGGCCCCGCTCACCGTCTACCAGAACGGCACCGGCACCGTCAAGAGGCGGCCGGCCTCCGAGNTAAAAAAAAAAACCCTTTAACAAATATATATTTAAAAGATTTTAAAACAATATTAGCAATTATATATAAAGCAGTTTAAAGAGAATTCAAGAGAAAACTGGATTTTAGCTTGAGAAAAACTATTAGATTATACTAAGCTGTGTGTCTTGTGGCAAACTCATTCTACGAGTAGCACAATATTTACCTTTTCTCTGGGTGGAAGGTACGTGCGAGCAGTTCTGTTCGGGTCTTGCCATTTTGGGATTCAGTGTTCGCGTCTTTCTTTTCTCGCGCCGTTAAGAACTCAAAGGATGTGCCTTGTTTTCTGGAGGTCCGTTCGCTTTCTTTCCCGTTCATCCGGAGGTGTTTTGGTTTCTTTTCTGGGTTTTGTTTGTTTCNGAGCCGCCCCCAACCCCGCCGCCCACCGCCCGCCCTGATGGCCCAGATTACACCCCACCACCCGCTGAGCCCAAGAAGCCCTTCAAGCCGCCGGTGTCCCCCAAGCCCGTGCTGACGCAGCTGCCTCAGAAGGTGCCCGGGCCGCCGGTGCCTGTTCCTAAAAAGGTGCCCATCCCGAGCCCTGGAAGCCCAGGTAGGTGCCATGTCAGCCCCCTCCCTGGGACAACAGCGCCCCGGGGCAGATGCCGGGGTACCCCGCCAGCCCCACTGCCCTCCTGCCCCTCTCCCTTCTCTCTGCAGAGGTGAAGCGAGGCCACGGCACACCGCCCCCAGTGTCCCCCAAGCCCACGCCACCCCCCACAGCACCCAAGCCCCCCAAGCCTCACGCCGCCATCCAGTCAGTGAGCGCCGGCTCCACGCCAGCCCCGTCTCCTGCCCGGCAGCTGGGTGCCACGGCCGCCAAGCCCTCCAGCACGCCGCCCTCGCTCTGCTCCAGCCCGGCCAAGCCCCTCTCGCCCGGCGCGCAGCCCCAGCAGGTGCCGGTGAAGCCACCACGCTCCGCCATCGCCGGCCCCTCCGTCGACACCGCCGGCCCTGAGCTGGCGCAGCAGAAGCTGGAGGAGACAAGCGCGTCCCTGGCCGCTGCGCTGCAGGCTGTGGAGGAAAAGATCAAGCAGGAGGACAGTCAGGCGGCAGAGTAAGCGGGCGCGGGGCTGTGGGCGGCCGGGGGTCTCGGGGAGGGTGTGAGGCTGCTCTGTGGCACTGAGCTGCCTGGGGGTGGGGGTTGAGAGGCCATGGGCATCGTGGCAGGGTGCCAGCGGGGCTGTGCTGAGGGTGACACAGTGCTGGAGCATCACAGGGCCCTGGCTGGAGCCACGCTGGGGAGGTGACGCTGGCGGACACTGTGCCAAAGCGGCACCGTGGGGGGAGCTGGGCATGTGGGTACACTGGGGTTGCATTGGACAGGTGACAGTGGGGACACTGAGCCAGAGCACGGTGGGGCTGACCCCGGCTGCGCAGTGGCACTGGCAGAGGTGACACTGGGGAACACGGTGCCGAGCACCGCAGGGCACAGCGGGGCAGGAGGACCCGGGGCAGAGGGGAACCGTGCGGTGATGCTGTCCCAAGCGAGACACTGACCTGTCCCCACCACTCGCCCAGCTCGGCCGTGGAGTCGAAGAGCACCGTGAGCATCCTGGATGACATCGGCAGCATGTTCGATGACCTGGCGGACCAGCTGGACGCCATGCTGGAGTGAGGGGTGCCAGGGCCCCGCGAACCTCAGGGCTTACGTGGGCACAAGGGCACAACGATCCACGACCCCCCGGCCCCACCGCCCGAACCCCCGGCCCTTTTGTACAGCCGTCCCCTCCCGGACATCCCGTCCCTTGGGGTTTGCACAAAGAAGATACCTCAGGATTGTGCTCACGGACTCGGCTCCGGCAGAGACTCCCGTTCGCAGAAGCAAAAAATAACCAACAACAGAAGAAACAAAGCAACACGCCCCGGACCCAAACAGCCCCTGCCGGCTGCCGGGGCTGCGGCGGGGAGTTCCCTCAGCCTACCTGTCCGGTGGCCGCCGCCGTCGGGCCCGTGCCCTGCTGGCCCCGGTGCCGTGGGTGACCGCGGCCCGAATGTAGCACAAGCCCTGCCCGGCGGCTCCGTCAGCCGCGGTGCCGCGTGTCGCCGACGGCGTTGGCTGCTGGCGGGTCCGGGTGGGCAAATGCACTTGGGTTTCTTTTCTCCTTTTGTTTAGTTTTCCTTTTTAATTTTAGCTTCTTTTTCCGTCGTCGTTCGCTGGGGTTGGGCAGCACGCGGGCAGGGTGCGGGGCTGGGGCTGCCCCGCACTGGGACGCTGCCCGCGGGGCGCGGGGGCCCGGCCCTGGGGCTCCTCCCTTTGCGGGGAGGGAGAGGGAAGGGAAGATTCGCCTCGTGCCTGGGAAGGGGGTTTTGTTTGCGTGGGTTGCAAACTGGGGAGCGAAGGCCCCGTTTCAGGGCCCTCGGCGGCGCGGGCTGGGGGCAGCGGGACGTGCCCCTGCCCAGCCCCAGCCCCTCCCCGCCGGGGGAGAGGAGAGTGCTAAGCTATAAAGAAGTATTAATTTATTGGAGGGGGGAAAAAGAAAAGAGAGAAAAAGATATAAAGCAGATTTCCCCCACCCCCAAAATAATAATAATAATAATAATAATTAAAAAAAAAAACCCTTTAACAAATATATATTTAAAAGATTTTAAAACAATATTAGCAATTATATATAAAGCAGTTTAAAGAGAATTCAAGAGAAAACTGGATTTTAGCTTGAGAAAAACTATTAGATTATACTAAGCTGTGTGTCTTGTGGCAAACTCATTCTACGAGTAGCACAATATTTACCTTTTCTCTGGGTGGAAGGTACGTGCGAGCAGTTCTGTTCGGGTCTTGCCGTTTTGGGATTCAGTGTTCGCGTCTTTCTTTTCTCGCGCCGTTAAGAACTCAAAGGATGTGCCTTGTTTTCTGGAGGTCCGTTCGCTTTCTTTCCCGTTCATCCGGAGGTGTTTTGGTTTCTTTTCTGGGTTTTGTTTGTTTCTTCGGAGCGTCTTCAGGTTTTTTCCTTGGGTTTCGTCCCTGTTCCTTGGCGCCTGTGGGGTGTGCGCGTGTGGGTGTGCGTGGTGCGTGTGCACGCGGGGCGCGTGTGCTGCTGTATATTCGTGTACAAACAGGAGTTGGGGGGGGGTCTGGTTCAGTCGCTTGAGTCCTGATGAATGCAACTTTTAGGGTTTTTTGGGTTTTGTTTTGTTTTGTTTTTTTTTTCCTTTTGCTTGTGGTTCTGAAACAAAAGGTGTTGCTGTTCCTTTTCTTTCCTGGAGATGTACGGAGCGGTCCGTCCCTCCGCCTTCGCCTCCCTCCTCCCCCTGTCCCCCTCTCTCTCGCTCTTCCCCTTGCCCCCGTCTCGCCCGTTGTGGTCGCTGATCCAGATGTGTTTGGCACAACTTTGGAAGTTCTTTAAAAAAAAAAAAAAACCACAAACAAAAANAGATTTCACCTCTACTCGTCTTATTCTTCCTGTTCTGAATAGTAGGTGGCTCGTGGTGCTGTGAAGAAGTTTGCTCCTATACAAAGTCTGGCAACAAATATTTAAAGAAAAATAATAATAATAAAAAAAAAAATATAAACCCCCCCGTGCCGGGCTGCCACCGCTCTTTGTGTCCAAAAGGCACCGGGGAGGGCGGGCACAGCGGGTGCCCGCTGCTGCGGGACCTCGCCGCGTGGCCGCGTCTTGCCGGGTGCCTCTGCCTCGGCCAGGCCGGGGGGCTGTGGGGTGTGTGGCAACCTGGCTGCCCGGGAACTGCTCTCCAGCCCCTGCACCCTGTTTCTCGCGGTGGGGGCCACGGTTGTGCCCACCCCACCAGGGTGGCCGTCGTGGCTCTGGGTGCAGGCCGGTGGCGGGGGCTGCTGCGGGGCCGGTGTTGGTCGCCGGCCCCTGCCCAGAGCCGGCAATAACTCACGCTGGCCAGGAACAACGCTTTCCGCTTTTATTGTCAATGAAGAAATAATCAAATCTATATTACAATCTTAAAAACAGTAGAAAATGTGAGTAAAAATGCAACAGAGACGTTTCTCTTTAATGTGGAGACCATTATTACAGGGTGGTGAACGATGGGCCTGTGTTATTTGAGAACTAGCTGTGGCGTAAAAATCGTACCTGGCTACTCCAGAAGACACCTCTTCCCAGACAGATCAGCCTGACATCTTGGCAGTAAAATTAAATACAAGAGACAGAAAGGGGTGGGGGGTCCCAGCCCGAGGCAAGGCCTAACCCTCGGTCCTACCATTTACAAGGGGAGCGGCTGCTCGGCGTCACCACCCCAGCCGTGACCGGCTGAACCCTTCAGTCCCGTCACTGGCCAAGGGGGCCCGGCCTTGCCCCGGCCCCAGCGGATGCTCCCGGGCTGGGGGGACGCAGGCAGAGCCGGGCACCCTGAGGAGCGGAGGGCGCGGGAGCGGCTTCCTCTGCGTCGGGCAGAGCTGGGGGGCAGCCGGCGCGTGCGGGGCCGTCCCTGCGCCGGCGGGGCCGTGCGGGTGGGGGCGGCCGTGGGGCAGCAGCGGGCAGTGGTCGGCGCGGAGGGGCTGCAGCAGGGCTCCCGGAGCGCTGTCGGTCGCTCCGCAGGCCCGCGGAGGGAGGAGTTTGGTCTGTCCACGAGCAGGACTCACGCGGCGCACTCAGCACGTCCAGACCTGCCGAAGAGAGACAAAGGGGACCGTGGCAGGGACTGTTCCCAGCGGCCCCGTGGAGCTTCCCTTTGGGCTTCCAGCATCCACAGCACCCTCTGCCAGGACTTAAACCTCCCGCCCATTGAGATCCATCCCCTTTGTTTGTTTGGAGACAGCTCCTAACTCATTTAATGCCCTAGACCCAGAGCTGAAAGAGACCAAACCGTCAAGGAGAAGCCTGAGGAAACCAACCTTTACAGTGCTGTCCACGGCGCCAGAGAAGAGGCGGCCCCTGGAGACGGCGAGGGCGGTGACGCTGCCCTGGTGTCGCAGCAGCGTCTGGGTGCAGATCATGTTGTCCATGCTCCACACCTGCGGGCACAGCGGGAGGTGTGAGCCACGCGAGCACACGGGGCTCGGGCACGTCCGGAGGGTGCCACTGTGTCCGAGCCACGCGCCAACGATGAAACAGGAGGCCACGTGCAGTGCTGGGGTGAGGGTCCCTGACCCCCATCTCCCTCGGGGCTGTCCCTGCTTTAACAGCAGCGCTCAATGCACAGAGGCAACTGCACAGCCCCGGAGACGTACCCTGAGAGACCGGTCATAGGACGCGCTGAAGACTTTGGTTTGATCTGGCGTGGAGATGACAGCGAGGGCATAGACCGTCCCCACGTGCCCAGTCAGCGTGCGGACTTGCTCCTTTGTCTCTATATCCCAGACCTGTGGGAGCAGAACAGGGCTCAGGGGTTGCATTGGGCTGCAGGCCACCGCCTCGTCCTCCGAGCAGTGTGCCCACCTCCACGCACACCTCCGGGCTGTACCCGTGCGGGTGCACGCAGAACCCAGCACCCATCTCCTTGTCCCTCTCCCTCAGGCTCAGGCCAACCAGTGTGCCAGACCCTGTAGCCCTTACGTGGATGAGGTTCTCGTAGGTGCCACACACTATGTGGTGGTTTGTCACGGCGATGGAGTAGACGCTGCCTCCCGATGTCTGCAGCACGTGGACACACTCCAAGTTGCGGATATCCCAGATCTGAAAGAGGCACCGGAGCAAAGGCAGCATGAGACCTGAGCAAGGACCCTTCTCCAGGAGGGAGCTCCCTTGGAGCTGTTCTCTGGCCAGGCTCCGTGGGGGCTCAGGTCACATCTTTATCACAGAATCTCAGAATGGTGGCGCTTGGAAGGCACCTCTAGAGATCATCCAGCCCAACTCTCTGCTAAAGCAGGTTCCCCTTGACCAGGTCACACAGGAACACGTCCAGGCAGGCTTGGAAACCTCCAGAGAAGGAGATTCCACACCCTCCCTGGGCAGCCTGTGCCAGGGCTCTGTCACCTTCACAGCAACAAAGTTTTGCCTTGTGTTTAAGNTACAAAAAAAAAACAAACCCAAAAAAAAACCACACAAAAAAAAAAAAAAAACCAAAAAAAAAAACCTTTAAAAATTAAAAAAAAAAAAGAAAAAAAATAAATAAATAACCCACCCGCCTGAAAATATCTGTGGAGAAGGAAAAAAATATGTATCNTGACATCACCCTTTAGGTACTTTTAAGCTTTATTTAAGGACAAATCTGTCTGTCTTGGGATGTTCAGTACTGACAGACTTAGCTGTCCTGCTTTGAACACCCAGGCTGAAAAACTTGTGCACGCTGCACACGCACGTGCAACGCACACACATGTGCACACACAACCCAGGCTCTGTGAGCACTGAAACCAGATGCAGACAAATGAATAAGGATTTAGTAGCGCTGAGGAGATGAAATTCTCATGTGTCACCCAGATGCTGAGATGAACTATTCATCAAAGCCCAAGCCAACACAGATAAGGGCACTTTGGAAACCACGCACCGATTTGTGGCAACTGCAGCTAGGCAGTGACCTTCCCCCCTTATCAGCAGGACTGATAAGGCTGTGGCAGCCACAGAGGCATCACGAGGCTCCATGAGCACCCCCAGCAGCCAGGCACCCACGGGCCTGCCAGGGTGCCACCAGCACAGTAACACCCAGCAAGGCTGTGGCAGTGCTCCCACCTCCTGGCAGCTCCCTTCTGTCCTGCTGCCCCAGCCCACGCTGCAGAATACAGACAGAGGCAGCGGGAGAGCCGACGGCCGCCCTTTGCCACAGGTCTCAGGGGCCCACCTTGATCGTTTGGTAGGATCCGCTGTAGAGATAGTTCTGAGAAGCCACCAGCGCTCGCACCCAGTGATTCAGACCTGTCAGCTCCTTCTTCAGCTTGAGCTCGGTACCTACAATATCCCAGACCTGCAGAAAGCAGAAACACACACACACAGGTGCCGAGGAGGCTCTCAGTGGGCTGGGGTCAGCCTCCAGCTGGGGAGCCAGGGGCTGCCCACCTCTGCCCCGCCAGCCCACGGCCCAGGGCCTGGCGCTGCTCTCCTGCCCAGCGGGACCCGTCTGAACCCACTCACTTGCAGATAAACCACACAACAGCTACACTGAGCAAATGTGTTCCCTGAGGGTCTAGGAGGGCTGGCTTGGAGCCTATGTGATCCCTGGCAGAGATTCTTCCCATGGGCTTGAAAAACCTAACCCAAACCTACAGTAAAGAACTGCTCTGGGCTTCCACTCCTCCCCCCCCCCCCCCCCCCACCCCCCCCCCCCCCCCCCCCCCCCAACCGGGCCAACCACCCCCCCCCCCCCCCCCACAGAGCTCCATTCCCACAGCGCCTGGAAACGGTGGCCAAACGCCCCAGCACCCAAAGACTGACTGATCCCCTCCCCGCCTCTCCGAGCAGCTCTAGGGCCTGCTCAGCTCATCTGGCACAGAGTGGCTGGGGACAACAAAAACAGAAGGCCTCAAGTTCTCCTGAAACACTCCAGGCCCCAGATAAGAAAAGAGCATGTGCCCTCTTACAGATGGACGGTCCCATAAGCTGTCTCGCCAGGAGCTGGAAGCAGAACCAAGGGAAGCTAGCCAAGGCTTTAAAGGGCAACTTGCAAAGCTGTTCCCTGCTTTCTGCATGCTTTAGGTAAAGAATGCAGATTCAAGATCCTTTGAGTTTCCAAACAGGCAGCCTGAATCCCCCAGCCAATTCTGGACCCCAGAGACAGCTCCCAGTGATCTGAGTAGGTCCATGGGGGACCCAAGGACACACATGCTCAGCAACTGCCAAGACGTTTCACCTGCAGACTCAGGCTTAGAGTTAGAAGAAACAAAGTGCTTTTTTTTTCAGCCAGGTCCCAGAACATCTTTGACTTCAGCATAGAACAGGGGGTAAACCTCTGCAGCACAGGCTGCTCTGTGTAGCTGTGCTTCTCCGTGTGGCTCAGGAGAGCAAAGCAACAAGGTCACCTAGAGCCCTAAATGCCACTTGCTTCCTGTTTGGATGTTGCTGCCTGACAGTTTGTACCACTGGTCCCCAACCAGACTGAGAGAAACCACCCCAGAGCTCTACCTTGATGGCTTTGAGAGAGCCACTGAACAGCATGTTGTGTGAAGAGACCAAAGTGCAAACAGGATTGTCATGTGCTCGGATCGTGTTCACTTTCTGCAGGTTTTGAATATCCCAGACCTGCAAAGGAGAAGAAGAGCAACGGTGAGGGGCAGGGGCAGGTCCCCTGTGCTGTAGCCCTTCCTCTTTGCCTCTGGAGGCAGTCAGTCACACACAGGCAAACCCAGCAGCAGGACAGGGAGCTGGAGGAGCTGCTGGCCTGGCCTAATGAGGACTGACCCCTTGGGCTCAGAGCACCAGCCTCCTGCTCCTCAGGCCTGCAGGACCCCTCAGATCCAACCCCCCCATCTCACGGCTGGCGGCACCGGGTGGAGCACACGTGGGTTATCGGTCTCACGGCACCGGTCGGCAAAGAGCCTTCTACAAACCAAGGATACAGGGCCCTGCCCTGCCCCAGCCTGGGGCTGGCCCCTACATCTCCCATCCCAACTGCTAAGCGGAGCAAGGGGCCTGGGTACTCACAATAATGGTGCAGTCAGCAGAGCCACTGTACAGCTTGTTCCTGTAATGTCACCAGAAAACAAAAGGAGGTCAGCAAGGGAGAGCAACGCGGGCAGGGCCTCAGCTCGTTCCCAGGCACTGTGCTAGGTGAGGAGCTGCAGTCCCACAGCCTCACGGGGCCAAGATTAAACACTCCGACCCCAGAAGCAGAGGCTGAGTCTCATGGGGAGGCCAGGCTGGATTGGCCCTTTGAGCAGGAGGCCAGGCACCCCACTGGTGAGCAGGGAGGGAAGTCGGGACAGCAGGGCACACGCTTGGGTGGTTTTTAAAGAGCAAAGAGGCAAGATGTGCTTCTCATGCACAATCTTGGCACGTGCTGAACCAAGGACAAGCTGAGGAGCCCCAGTGCTCTCCCCTCTATCCCCTGCTGCGGTAGGTGTCCCTCTCCACTCACCCCTGGATGCAGAGAGCCAGCACAATTCCATCGTGACCTTCCAAGGTCTTTTGGCACTTGTATGTGGTACAGGTATCCCACACCTAACAGGAAACACAAGTCAGCAGAGGGTCACATGCCAGCAGACAGAGCAGCTGGGGACCCGGGCAGGATGTCAGCAAAGCCACAAAAGCACCGACATGAGGAAACAGGCTGTCACCTGAGCACCTGCCTGCCGGGCTCCCAGGCACTGATAAGCTTGGCTAGGAAAGGAAATTCACTGCAAAGGGTCAGGCTGAAGTTAACAAGCTGACACTGGACAGCAGCAGGCGTCAGCCCTCGCCAGCTCTGCCTTTCACAGCCCAGACCAACACAACACTGAACCAGAGAAGCAGCTCCTGGGCTCCTGCTTTAGCAATTCACACCAATCCCAGGGCTCTGATGGCACAGCACAGCCTCCTCTGTCCCTGCAAAGGTGCTCCCCACTGAGCACACACCAATCTCAAGAGAGGGGACAGGGGCACGTGGTGCCCAGAGCTGCTGGGACAGTGGAGAAAGCTGTTTTCTTTCACTAAAGTACAACAACGTCCACGTCCTTCCACACAGCTCTTGCTGACGCTCGAAGGAAAGCAAAGCCCTGCTTCTGCTGGGCTAGTTGGGGCAGGACACGTGGCTCCCCAGCCTGGCCAGCAGCCACTACAGCCACAGCCGTGGCACTGCCAATGGTTAGTGAGGTTGCACTGGAGCAGCGCTGTCAGCTTGAGTTACTGAAAACAGCACAAAGCAAAACAAACAGGCCATAAGATGGAAAAAGGACACATGTGATCAGGGAAATGTATTTTTTTTTTGTCCTGAGATGACTTTTTATAACAAGGGAAAATAAAATCAGAGGCTGAAATAGGCTTGAATGCCCTAAACGCCATATAAAGCAAACCTGGCAGCAGCAGGAATGAAACTCTAACCAGGGCTTTGCAAAAATCACTGCTGTCTCTTGGCTTCACTATCACATAACATTTCCTCACGGGGAATTCTGCCCAACTATCACTGCAAAGAATCACTTCAGATCCATTGGGATCTTTGAAGCAGAATCTTTGGGAAGTGACATTCCCACTCCCCCCCTCCCCCAACCCCAAAACTGCAGCTCAGCTGCTGTCCCACCTGAGGCACATCTACAAATACAGAAGGCAGGCAGCAGAGGCAAGCTCTTACCTTAATGGTTTTGTCTGAAGAGCCACTGAAGAGCAAGTCTCCTATGGAGTAAACGCACAAACACCAGACAGGGCCCTGGTGTCCCACAAAGGTCCCCTTGCACTTGAAGATCTGCTGAGGGTCATAGGCTACAGAAACAAAAGGGCAGGTGAGAGGTGGGAGAATGGTGCTGTGCCCCATGTCACGCTGAGCACAGAGGGGACAGAGTTCCCTGTGCTGACCTGGCTGGTCCTCCTTGCTCTCCATGTTGTTGCAGGCCAAAAGGAACCGTGAGACCCTCCCCAGTCTGGCTGGAAGGTCTCATGTCCTACCCTTACTGCTCAACAACTTAGCATTGCTTTGAGGCACAGGACTCCTCTCCCCAATGCAGCTCCCAGGTTGAGTGTAGAGAGGCCAGAGATGCCAAGAGGCCACTTGACATCTGCCTCCAGCAGCTAATAGCCCCGCAACACTGGCAGCTGCCCTTCAGCCAGTGCCTCTGGCAAACTCTCCCACAAGTATTTATTCCTGCAGCAGCAGTGACCCTGGGAACAAATTCCTGCTGCTCCCAGAGACAACCACTAATTTGCATATCTGTGACCCCTGAAAGGGCTCGCTGGGCCATCAACACAAAACCAGCTTGAGAGGATGGAAAGCATATGCATACTCACAGCCAAGGATGCCCATGTTGAGCCGAGCATTAATGTGGGAGAGTTCATCCTGAAAAACAGAACAAGCTGAATGAGCTGCAGAGCCATCAGGACCAGCCTGCCCTCCTAGGCATGGCTTTAACACTGTTTCCCTCCACTGCTAAAGCCACTCTTGCCTTTGGACAGGTCTTGACTCCCTGTGAAATCCCTCCCTCAGCAGATAACTCCTGCTCTGATCTGAGGTCTCCTGGTCTAAGACTATGCATACATCCCTCTTTCTTCTCTCTCCAGAGACTACGGGTCTCTGACAGCATCTCAGACCCGCACTAAACTCTTCAGTACTCAGGCAGGCACAGAAATACCTGTCAGAATACACTGTCCTTGCTCTGCCATTCACCAGACTGCTAAAAATAATCAGATCAGTTATGGGGACTGCTGCTCAGGTGGGCTCTTGAAGCCCACCTTGGTGGAGATGAATTGGAAGGTCTCTGCAATCTCCTCATGGCCCAGTCCCTGTTGTGTCCATGGGGACCTTCTTCATCAGTATGCTTAGGTAAAGCAGGGTGAGCTCCTCCTGATGGCTAGGGAGGAACACCTACTTAGCAAAAGGGCTCCAATAATGTCCAAAACCATGAGACAGCTCTCACTCCCAGCATGTTAGCAGGGATCTGCTTATCTTCCTGCTTTCTCTGCAGGAAGGCACAAGGGCTTCCTGTATAGTACGAAGGGTGCAGGAGTGTCCAGGCTTTGGAGCAGCAGGCTCTCTCCTGACTGCAGAGTCCTTTCCTCTCTTAACACATTTCCAGAGCAGCAACGGGCTCAGAAAAGGCAGCAGAACCTGTTAAAATGGCAGTCTAGACACAATGACCAGCATGTGCTCGCTGAGCTGCCTTTAACTCAGCCCAGAGAAAATGTTCATGCAGACCCCAGCTGCAGCAAAAGCAAACCACACCTGGGCTGAGCAGAGGCAGCACACAGGAGAGAACCACAGAGCCTCCCCCACTGCAGGAGGAGCCTCACTAGTGGCAGACGCTGCTAACTGCAGGCAAGCCCTGCTCTGCCCCGGGGCACAGCCCCCTGCTCACGTTCAGCATGGAGGCGTCCCTGCGGAACTCCATCAGGTCCTCGCTCAGCTTGCTCTGGTTCTCATCCAGCACGTCTAGGAGAGACACAGAGGCCCAGAGTCACTGCAGGGCCGGACACAGCATCCGGGGGAAAAGGGCAGAGGACACCCCACCCCTGCTACCACTGACCCCCTTGACAAGCAGGGAGGGGAACACACTGCTGCGATCAGCAGGGAAAAGCAGGAGGGGGGCTGCTACTCAAATGCAAATTGCATTTGGATGATGAAGACCTGGCAAATTTCATAGGCCAGACAAGGCTTGACACAGCAAAGGTACCCACCAACCATGCTTGCTCGAGGATGGCTGCACTGTTGGCTACTGGACTGGCTGATTTTTATGGGGGTGTGTGTGCCCATGGACTGCACAGGAGACTATCAGAGGAGAAATGCCTGCAGACATTTCTAGGACTTGCCATGTGACCACTGACCACAGGATTAAGTCCCATCATGTTTTGGCAGCAGAGAAGTCGATGGAAACCCCATTTGTTCCTCTGCAATGGAATATCTGAACCTCCTGAAACTGCTCAGGACCAGTTTTAAACACTGAAAGAATCTTGTAATGGACCATCCTAACAAAGGGCTGCCTACAGAGCTCATCCAGTGCAGACTCACCAAACTTAAGCTCCAGGTTCTTCTCCAGCTGGTCAATTTTCTCTGAGAGCTTCCCCAGCATGGAGCGCAGGAAGGCGATTTCCTGGTCCTTCTGGGCCATTGCCACCTGCATCTCGTGGAAGCGATCGTCTGTCTGCTGCAGGAACTCCTTCAGACCCTCAAACTTGCACGTCTCCAAGTGGGTCTCATAAGTGTCTTGATTTCCTATGAATGTACACCTAAAAGGGGAAGGCAGGCACTGGCTGGAGCAGGGCTCACTGGACACCTCCTTGTTCAGCTGGCTCCTCAGAGGGAGCTGTGAGGCCTCTGTGGGTCCCTGGCTGTTCTGCTGCAGCCAGGAGCAGTGGGGCTGTGGTTCACCATCCTGCTGGCTGCAGACAACTGCAGGGCAACAGAGCGGCTGAGCAGCTCCCATTCTTCTAGTGTTGACCCCAAACTGAGCTGTCTGCCTATCTGTCTAGGTAGTGGCAAGGAAAAGCAGATCTTGGGCAAGAGACAGAATGTGGTGTCAGTCCGTGTGCTCAGTAAGAGCCATCAAAACGTGTGGAAAAATCACCCGACCTCAGCAGATGCTGACTTGGGCCTGCAGCATGGCAGGGAGTCAGGGCTGCTCTACCAGGACTTGCCTTGCTCTGCCTCTGGCAGGACATCTCTGCCTGCACCAGTAACCACAGCTGTGCATCCTGCAGGGAACCCCCAGCCCGGGCTGCACCCCTGCTTGGGTGATCATCAGCCCTCCCCAGGCTGATCAGCGCATTTCCTGCTCTGGGAAAAGGACTGGTTTGAAAGACACTGCCATGATGCTCAAATTACTCCTGTGCTCATCCTCCTCCCTGCATGGCGCTGCCCACAACCACTGCTCTGACTCTCCTCCAGATGGTTCTCCTGCCCTCACACCTCAGCCTCCTCCTTGGCTGCCAGTGGGGCTCACAGCTGGGCAGCATGACCTGCCCACTCTCCACAGGAGGCCTGGGGGCTGCCATCTGCAAGCCCTGCAGGACTGATTTCAGTCTCAGGCCAGTGCACAGCACTGGGTAGAGCTACTAAGAGCCCCTGTGGCTATCCCAAAGCTGCAGTAGCTTAAAAGCTGCTCAGAAATGAGCTCAGTACATCCTTCCCACTAAGAAGCACCAGCTCCTTACCCGTATTTGGAGTGGGGACACTTTATGTGCTCACACTCTTTCAGATGTGCCTCCAGATTCATTTTCAGGAGAGGTGGGCAGCTGGGGTTATTGGGGCAGCGAACGGGCCTGTAATCACAGCTGCTTTCATGATCTCTGCCCACAGAAAGAAGCAAATGAGGGAAAACCAGCAATAAGCAAAAATTCACAGAAAACAACACAGATCATCAGTAAAGAAGCAAAGCAGCCCTGTGAAGCCGTCAGGTGATTGAAAGCCTCCTACTCTAAGACTGCAACTACAGCTTTAAATTCTCATTTGGCCGTAAGTTAAGAGTAACAGGAGGCCACATCTACACAGGGAGCAGCTACTTCTGCAGCGGATTGCCTAAGCCTTCAGGCAGCCATCAGGCAGCCATCAACAACAGGCAATGGCCAGGTGACAAGGAAGACAGTGAATGCACTTGGGATGGGGAGGTTAAGATATATTTCAGATAGACTTCAGATTCCTACCATGTAACTAGGGTAACTCCCCTTATAAAAAAAGAATCCCAAAGTTTCTGCTTGGCCACAGCCACAGCGTTTCAGCCCAGGTGTGAGATGGCTGCTTTCACAGTGTATCCCCTGTCCCAAACTGAGACACTCAGGTAAGCTGGGCACAGCAAACAGCATAATTTTCCTGAGACCAGCCCGTGTGCCATCATCCCGAGACCGAGATACAGTGGAAAGACTTGTCCCCTCAAGTCACCCTGCCCATTCCCACCCCCCCGCAGAGCACTGCTGGCAGGGGCTGTGCAGGGCAGCTCAGATAAAACAGCAGACTGCTGGTGCTGGAGCCCTTTGCCTGGGGAGGTAATAAGCCACTTACTTCCTGGCACTCAGTTTAATTGTAAAGGGGCAGCCCCGGGGGTCCACCTCGAAGGCCGCGGGCTTGCTGCTGGCTGCGGGCCGGCAGCCATACTTGCAGTGAATGAAGAGCTCCCCGATCTGCTCAGCCACCGCGATGTTGTTCACCACCACCGTCAGTTTGGCGTTGTCCACCGGGCACTTCTCTGCCAGGTAGGGAAGAGAAAGAGTCAGCAAGGACCCAGACACTGCAAAAGCATTTCCAAGAGCCTCTGCATGGAGATTTGATTCTTTTGCCTTCCCTGGCCAAGACAGCCAGCTCCCAGATGGGTGGCAATGGAACAAAGCGTGAAGATTCACACAGCACCTGCAAGCCACTGCCTCTGGCTTGGCTTGGGGCTCGGTGACAAGTTACGTTTTATGTTAACCCATGATGGGTGAGGAAAGAGGGCCACCTTAATTCAGAGGACCTTGTGCTCCCTGAAGTGAGAGAGTACTCGCGGCCAGTGACCACAGATCAGCCCCACAAATAAAGCGTTCCCTCACCCAGGCCTGGGGCTCAGCGACTGCAGGCCAAGGATGCTGCAGAGATGCAAAGACACGAGGTCTGCGGGCAGCAGCAAAACTGAGCAATTCAGGATAGCAACTGCAAAGCCTTTTACTATAAATCTGTTGGTTGGGATAGATACAGCACAACACGGTGCCAGGGGATTAGTGTGCAAAGCAGAGGAACCCTCACATGTGGAAGATGGACATGGTTAAGGCAGGAAACTGCTGCTTCGTTCTCTGGGCTTCTGGTAATAGGAATAGCTTTGTGCTGAACAACCACTTTCCAGGAGGGGCAATGGCTTGTGCCAAATACAGTCCTTCTTGCAGCACAGTGCCCAAACCAAGTGGGAACTGGTCAGGCCATGCCAGCAGCCAGACGCTTGGGCTCCACCAGGCTTCTGGAAGAGCTGAGTGAGCTAAAGCAGCTCAATGTGCTGCTGTGCACGGGCTCAGTGAGAGAGCAGAGAGCTGGCACCAGCGGGATGGGGGAGGAGGGGTTTGATGGGTCTCTGCCAAACACGGCCCCCCTGTTCCTTAGACAGGCAGCCATGAAAAGCTTTCTGTCTGGTATCAATGGGGCAGCTCTGGGCGAGACATGTATTATCCTGGGATTATCCAGTGCATATTCCAGGATTTGAGAACATCCTGTGCCCAAGAGCTGGGCCCAGCCCTCTAGTGCCCATGCTACAGCAAGTACCATCAGAGCTGGGAGCTGCACAGCCCCCCGTGTCCCAGCCCCTCACTGCTGCAGTGGCTGCCTGTGACTGACAGCTCGTTTTCTGCCCCTCAGACATCTTTGTGCAGGTTTAAGTGAAAGCAAACAAACCAGAAAATAACAGTGTTTTGGCTGCATCACACAAGAGTAGATCTGTACTCACCAGATGTTAAGGCACATCTTCTACAAAATGTGTGCTGCGGAGACAAAGAGGAATCGCGGTGTCAGCGTAAACAGTATTGGACAAATTATTCCCTGTGGCTAATCCTGGAAAGGTGGGAGATACCAAAGCCTGAGGCTCAGGGGCCTCAGCAGCTGTTCTGACTGCTTTAGAGCTCAGCATGCTCTTGAGTCTGCACCACAGGGCAAAAACCAGCTGTGTGCTCAGGCAGCTGACAGTGCAACACGAGTCCTGCTCTTGAGTATTAAGCTCACAGTTTTGAGGGTTCTGTCCTGTTCAGGATCAGGCCACGATCATCGTGCAAGCCAAAGCCGTGGGCATGTTCTGCCGCACTGATACTCCTGCTCTCCAAGCCTGCATGGGGTTTCTCTGCTTCTTCCTCCCATCCACATAATTCCTCTAATTTCCCTGAGAAGCCATCAAAGAAAGGAGCAAGGGGAAGCCTGGCCTCTCCCTGTCCTTGGCCAGTCAGCCCATCACATCTATTCCTCTGTAGCTCTTCTAACATAGCTGAAGCTGTCCTGCTGTCAGGCGGATGGGACAGCTGGTTTATGAGCCCACTAAATGCAAGGTAAATTTTTTGCTACTTTAAATCCCTCTCTCTTCTTACAGAGGAAATGTATAGTAACAGTTTAACTTCAAGTATCAAATACAATCTAACATGTTAATGAATATAAAGACAGGAACGAAGGCTGCAGCGTTTCATTGGTCCTGAGCTTGCCTTGTGGGTTCTCCTGGAGCCTCCTCAGCCACATTCCCCTGCCACAGGGCCACGGCTTGGCAGCAACGCTTGAGAGGCTGCAAGTCACTCTCCAGAGCTGTTATCTGCTGCCCTGCTCACAGAGTCTTTTCCTGCCCTGCACAGCTGCTTGGTGCTCTCTCCAGAGCTGCCAAACCAGGACTGCAAATGAAGTCAGTCTGCTTCCTGAAGCAGATTTTGTTTTTTTCCATATTAACCAGTAAATCTCAGTGTCTCCATGAAGAGTTGCTTACTGAAATGGCGCAGCGAAACTGCACCAACTTCCAGCACCTCTGGGGATAGCACCCTCACTGCAATAAACCACCCTGCTATCTTGCCTTTGTTGCTACAGCTCCATCCTAGCAATCAGAGCACGTCAGAAGCACCGAAGAGCTCGTCACAAAGCCATCTTTCTTGACATGTAGCACAGAGCAGGAATGATATACAGTTTCTATTAAATCCCAGTAAAACGGCATATAGAAGAATATTCATAATATCCTGTGCCTTTCATCAGAGGATCTCAAATCCCATTGCAAGCATTAACTAAATGAAGCTGTGAGCCATTCCTGTTTTATCAGAAACACTTTCTTCACAACTGGAGAGCCGCTGTCCCCGGGGTGCCCAGGAGGCAGCAGCACTCCGCAGAGCCCTTCAGGACAGAGAATAGGAGTTTTAGCCCTCACTGAAACCACATCAAGGAGACTGAAGGTAGCCAGGACAGGGAGGCTGACAGTACAGCTCTCTTGGGAAAAGCCACTTAATTTTAAGCAAGCCCCATGCTTCTCTGGCTAACAGCAGAGTGCACCCCATCCCCCGAGTGCTGTCTGGTGCAGAGCTGCTCCATGGGGAAATCTAACACACGCCCATCAGCAGCTCTGCTCCTAGGCTGGCCTGGCTGCCCCAGCCAGGGGCTGCCTCCTCTTTGCTCAGCCAGGCTGTCAGTCACTAGGCACAGTCACTGGGGACAGTCAGGGCTTGGCTATAGCTCACATAGGACACCTGTGGAGCCCACGCTGGGGATTTGGAAGAGCATTGCTTTACCCCACAGGTTGTGATGACTGGATCCTTAAACACACTACAGCACAGTTGGCAGCACAGCTTCACGGACGGTTGTTCAGCAAACACCAGTGGCTCCTGAGAGGGGGAGAGAAAGGGACAAGAGAGAGCACAAGGATTAGTCAAATGTAAGAGCCTCCAGCTCTGCAGAAGGAAGAAAACAACTCCAGCAGTGAGCCTGGGGCACAGGGCACACTAAAGATTCCATTAGCTCCAAAGAAACTTTTGTCTGAATCTGCTGACCTCCAGTGTGTAAGAGGTAGGGGAAGAAGGAACTTGGGGATGGCTGGAGACCCCCAGCTCATCATAAACTGGAGATGCCAGTATCTGGAAGGATCAGGACCTGACAGCAGACTGCAGAGACAAACTTCTTAGCCAGAGTGAGTCAGGTGACCAGAATCGTGTGAGCTGCACCGTCTGGTACTTTCTGCTTGGCTGGGCTGAACAGTGCATTGTCAGAAACGTCCCCTGTACTAAGCCTGAAGTTTGCAAGCAATTTTAAAACAGCCTGCCCTTTTGTATTTTTGAAACATCCTGAAGGAAGGGCTCTTTCATTCCTTTACAAAGCAGAAACAACATTGTTTCTGCTGCAATGGGCCCATCTCTCCAGTTTTGTTTATCAGTTGAGACTGCTGGAGTGTGGGCTCTGAGCACGTCCTCCAGGAGCAGCACAGCTCTCCACGCCACGCCAGAGCAGGGCTTCACATTTCAGAGCATCAATCACTGCACTTCACTCTTTCTTTTCATCCTGTGCTGCTCTCAGAAATGCAAACACAACCCTCTGGGTTCCCAAATATGAAACACACACTTTTATCCCAAATCTGTGGCAAAATGCTGCTGAACTTTTATGCATCCAGTCTGGGGTTAGTTTACTGGGTCACAAACTAAGCTCAGCTTAAAAGTGTCCTCCTCAAACAAAAGCCACATATGGACAATTCCTTGCACCCTCCTGGGGCTTACAATCAAGTGAACTCTGAATGCTGACCAAGATGGGGCTCGGAATTGTTTTAGTCTTGCTGCCTGGGACTGGACCACCAGCCTGAAGCCTTGCAGCCCCTTCCTGCTCCACAGCAGAGTCAGGGACTCACACATGACTTTGCAAAGGCTTACAGTTTTTTTTCTGAGAAGCAGAAAAGCCTCAGCATTGCCCCCTCTTTACAGACAGAGAAATGGTACACACGGAAACAAAATAACACGCACAAGTCAGTGGTGGGAACCAGATTAAAAGCAGGAGCCCTGACAGACAAGCTTTTAGTTGCCAGATGTCGAAAAACCTGCCCACGATAGCTCAACGTCCTCACGAGAGTCAATTAAGTTACTCTGTTGACACTGAACTTCCTCATACTGCGCCTTCCCAATCCCAAATACCTACTGGCTCCTCCTCTTCCTCATGGAGTGAGAACGTCGAGCGCAAGGACATGTTGGACTCAGAGTGCAATGAACGGACGGAGATAGCAGAGTCAGAGCGGCGTGGGGTGCTGATCGGAGGCTTCAAAGAGAGAAAAACCAGTTCCTGTTACTTCCAATCCTTCAAGTTCAGTCCCCCCCTCCACAAAACTCAACTGCTCCATTTGTTCATCTGCTCTGCCCAGCTGCACCGAGCAGCACACAGAAGTCGGGCTCCTGGCTGCTGCGAGCCCTTCCCGGCAGCCGGAGTGTTGCGCCGTGCCGGGAGGCAGGACGGCCATGGTTCAGGTTGGGCTCACTAAACCCAGCCGACATCTAAACTCCAAGCACGGTGCATTTCGGGTGGCTACTTACCGTGTGCACCCGCGAAGCGACGCTTTGGATGAACTAATCCTTCACAGAAAGCTTTGTGAATCTCCCCCAGAGACTGCTACCAGCTTCTGCAACTGCTACAATCTCTGCAGCGGCACTTGTTGTTTCGCTCGCTATCTAACTTCTGCCAAATTTCTTTGCGTGTGTGGAGACTTCCTTCTATTCAATTCACTAACAGACTGGCTTTGTCGCTTCCTGCTCGGGAGGGGAGAGCTAAGTGGACATTGCAGGCACCAATCAAGAAAAATCCCACTGGTTACAGAGGCCTTGGGATTGGCTTTGAGGGAACGCCGCTGCTGGAATATTAACCAGCAGCGCACCTCCAAGGGTGCAATTTCAACCAGCAGCGTGCAACTGAGACTCGATTCAGCGGTTGGAATTGGGGGTCTAGCACAGCTGGTGGGGCAGCCACTGCAGGGTGACTCTGGAGGGGATGCTGGTGGCAGGCTGGGAAGAGTGTAGAGAAGCAATAAAGGAGTGGGACAGACGGGCTGACAAAGAAAAGGGAGAATGAAGCCATAAGCTTCACTTGGCGTCAGGAGATGACCGATGCCCAGGCTGCCTTCACTTGCACATATCACACGTGTACGCTGCCTGCATCAGTCACAAAGTCCTCCAAGTGCTGGCTGGCAGGAGCTCTGGAGATTGCTGGCCCTGCTGCCCACTCTAAGAGACACCTTCCCTGGCCCAGGATCAGGTCAGCCTCAGCACTGCCCAGCTGCGATGGGAAAGCTGCACGGCCGAGGCTCCACTGCCCCGAGTTCCTGCCCTGCACTGCCTTGTGAGCAAAACATCTTTCCCTCATGTTCAACCTGAACCTCCTGAGCTGCATTTTGTGCATTTGCTCTGGATGAAAGTGTGGGACATCAGACTCAAGGACAGACTAGTCCAGTGGGGTAGTTGTGAAATTCATCACTGAAAGATGAGGTTCAGAGACTGCTGCCTTCCCCAGAGACAGACTGTACTGCAGTCTGAGTGCAGTCCTTGCTGGGCTGCAAAAGAGGAGCAGACCAGGATCCTGCTGGTTCTTCACACTGCTCTGCTGCTTAATTTTTATCATCCTGGGAGCTCAGAAATGCTGCATCTGCTCAGAAGCCAAAGCATAAAGCTCTTATTTTTATAAAGTTGGCATGTTTATTGGCTAAATATGTAAACCTCGAGGAGGAATGGTTATAATGAGGTAAATCAATTTTATGTGTACCCATTAATTTCATTATTTTCCTCCACTGGTAACACAAGTTATTAAAAATAACAAGAGTGACTGTGCACAGTTCCTATTCTGGAGGTGACACAGCCATCAGGGTAGCAAAGGCAGGCTCTGCAGGGAGGCAGTTTTATCAAGAGCAACATCCTGTGTGGATCACCCATGGCGACAGGGGGACTGCAGCCCAGAGCACTTCCAGGAGGCAGGGATGTGAGGCACAGCCTTGCTAGGCTTGTGCAACACTGTGGGCTCAGCTCCCTGTGTCCGGGCTGGGCTAATGCTGGTGTAAACTACACAGGAGAGAAGGTGATGTGCTGAGAACAACCAATCCGCTCCGGATGTGGAGAAAACTCAGAATGGCAAAGGTGTGTGCTGATGTTCATTGCCTCTCTAGGAACCCACAGCCTTTGTCTTGCTAAGTGAGCAAGGCTGAGACTCTGAGAGACCTCAGCCCTACAGCACCGCTCCCCACTCCTAGCCTGGCTGCTCTGAGCTTTGCAGCACTTAGTGGTGTGCAGAACAACCAGCGTAAGAGGACTGACTGCAGGGTGTTGTTACACTGCAAACACAGCAAGAGGGTGCAAAGACCACAGGAACTCCATCCTGTAGGCACCTGCCCAGGTTGAGGGGACCCATATGTACCACAGCCAAGGAACACCAGGCTCTGCCACAGGGTTTGCAGGCCAATGCCTGCAGAGTTCAGGGGCAAAGTGGCACCGCTTCAGCCAGGGCTGGATTCAGGCGGATCTATCAGAAGAGTCCCAGCTCCCCACAGCTGCACCAGGGCTACTTCACTAAACATCAAGTCCACCTTCAAACAGACCAAGGATGGAGTGCTCAAACATATTTTGACGGCAGATGGATGGTTTATGGTTGACCAGTAACTCAGTCCAGCCTCTAGTTCAGAGGTGAAACTTCCCCGCAACAATGAAGACAGCTCTTCATCCATTACCATACATTTGCCCCAATATTTGGCTATAATCTTTAGGTGCAGTTCCCATCATGTCAGCTACAATAGCAGCCTCTAGGTTAAGACTCTAATACAGCCCTTGTTCCCACTCCCTGTAGGCACAGTGAGGCTGGAAACCCATGGCACTGTTTTCAGGAAAGATCACAGCATGGTTCAGGTTGGAAAAGACCTTTAAGATCACCAAGTCCAACCTTCACCCAGCACTGCCATGGCCACCACTAAATCACATCTACATGGCTTCTGAATCCCTCCAGGGATGGGGACTACACCACCTCACTGGGTAGCCTGTGCCAGGGCTTGACAACCCTGTCTATGAAGAAGTTTTCCCTAATGTTCAATCTAAACCTCTCCTGGTGCAACTTGAGGCCATTTCCTTTTGTGCTGCCACTTCTTACTAGGGAGAAGAGACTGACCCCCACTTCACTACAACCTCCTTTCAAGGAAGTGTAGAGAGCAGTAAGGCCTCTTCTCAGCCTTCTTTTCTCCAGGCTAAACAGCCTGTTCAATAATCCCTGTAGAACCCATTGGTCTACTTTTAACAGAAGCTTTAAAAAGAAAGACAAAGGAGTGGTGGAAGTCACAGGAGGACTCTGACTTGTTTCCAGCCGTCTCTCTGATGGCTGACAAGCCCTTGGCAGCTTCTGGAGAAGGGAAAACTTAGTGATAAAGAAGGGAAATCCCAGATTATTTCTTTACAAAGCAGAGGAAGCTTCCTAAAGAGTTAGAGAGCGTTTGTATGGAGCAGCAGGCAGAGCAGAGCTGTGGTGCTTCTGGTTTGTTAGTACCTCACACTGCAGGCTGCTTCCTGGACCACTCATTAATTCTCTTGAAAGTCTTGCTTAAGAATGTGTAGCATTTCAGTGAAGGTGGGCTGAGGCTGCCCAAGAGGGCTGAGGCCAGAGAGCTTTTCCACCAGACATGGCTACACATAATGTCCCCAGCACCTCCTGGCTCCTCTGGAAAAACCCTTCCCTTTGGTCTGTGAGAAATGCAGCATTGTGCAAAGGGTGCAGCGAGCACAGTGCTCAGTGCTGACAGCCAAGGGCTTCCTGGAACAGTGGCCCAGCAGCATGGGGTCAATGATGTGATGGAGAGCTGCATTTGCCAAGGACATGAGGCAAATGTTCAAAGGACTTGGAAAAAAAAAAATCAACAACAAAACCAAATACATGCTCACATAAAACACAGCAAGATCTCTGAGCAACAGAAGGAACTTTATAGGATACTGACAATAAAGCTCTTTGCAATCTGTTGTCAAATTTATTTTAAGAAGTGTTGTAGTTCCATACTGTAGCTGACCCCAGTTTTCGACAGTACTGAGCTGCAGCAGCAGCAGTGATCCCATTATCCCTGCCTTGGAAGCTGGGCCTCATAACCTGACACAGTCTCCAAGTGCTTATTTACTTGCAAGTCTGCTCCTAACATGCTTAAACCTAAACAGGAGCTTGTGGTTATGAGATGCGGCTGGAGAACTAGGGACAGGAGAAGGTCAAGGCCTCAGAGCTATCCATCCATTCACCGAGGTTTGCTTTGCTGCTCTTGATTTAATTGATTTAGCTGATTTAACTTATCTTTAAGCAGCTAATCTCAAGGCTTGCTGGATCACTAAGTTCCCCCAAAATAAGTTACTCAGGAGTGAGTATGATGAATCAAAAAGCTGGATACAAAATCGAGAAGTGTTTTTCTGCAGAGATATTGTTATATGGGAATGGTTTGTGTGAGAAGACCCCAATGATGCAATCCCCAGGAGTTGAGCACAGTCTGTAATGTCCAACATCCCACTCTGTAGGTTTCAAACCTGCTCCCTGTGGTCAGAAGCTCCATCTGGAGGTAGAAACGGGAATAGATTTTCTGGCCATGATTGCAGGGCCAGCCGCGCTGCTCAAAGGTGCATCTAACACACTCTGATCGTGACTGACTGGCCTTGGTCACAGCCCCAGACATGGCTGACAGTAACTCTTGTTTTCTCCTTTGTTCAGGAGACCCAAAGCACACTGCTCACATCAGAAGGCAGGTATACCCTCAGCAGCAGGCCCAAGGGACCTGGGCTTTGTAACCCCATACCACTTTCAAGCAGTCCAAAACTAAGCAGTACCAGCCTAATGCTGCAGGTCAGCAGTGGCCTCTACTTCCCCAACCATGACAACAGCCAGGAAATGCTGAGGCTGGTCCTGCCTCCAGTTCAAACATCTGGCTCTGACCATAATTCAGGGTATGGGGAATGATGATGGAGACAGAGGAGTCCAGAGGACTCATCTGATGCACTGGGGGGCTCCTGGAAACACCTACCATGCCATCGTCCTCGTCTCGTGGGGAGTAGGTGAGTGTGCTGGAGGAGGATGGGGTCCGACGATGCTGTTTAAAGGTATTGGTCCCATCAGCTTTAAAGCAGGTTGGAAAAAAAAAAAAGAAAAAAAGGCATTTAGGCTCCTCAGGAACACTTCCAAGCTATGGGTCAGTCTCTGCAGCTGCTCCTTAAAACTGAAAAAGGCTAGGGATTCCCCAACTCCAGTTCATGGCCTGGCCACAACAGCACAGGCAGAGCAACCCTGATCTCCAACAGTTTGCTGACGTGCATTCAGCTCTTTGAAGGCAGCTTGCCCAGAAAAGAGCACAGATAATGTTCTACCAGGTCCATAGGTCAAAAATACTATTTAAAGGAAACCTTACACTAGCATATATCTCAGTCACCAACAAAAGTTGCTTCGATCAAGAGAGGTCTGGATATTCCTGTAGCATTAAGGGAAGCGTGCTAAATTAAATATGAGATATTTGTATAAGGATCATATTACTGACTTATACAACATATCGAGTGTAAATATTACAGAGTCCAAAAACATCCAGAGTCCAGAGTCCTGGACAAATGATATCTAAACATTTCCCTTGAGTAGATGTTCATTTTGTTATTTAAATCAGCGTCAAGTGCCAGAGTGTCTTTACTAGAGCAAGGATATTTGATTCTGAAAGGAAAGCAGACCTCTTCTCACATTCACATCACACGCCAGGGCTCACCTGCTGGGCTTTGAGGAACAAAGCACAAGAATTTGAAATGAGCAGGTACATTTGCACCTCCTCCTGTCTGAGCTAAAAATGGGCAGGGGGTGGTTTACCAACGTGTGCAGAGTGACTCACAGTCAGACAGACAGCAGAGATGGGAATGTTCAGCGCTGGTATGACTGCGTGAGAAGTCACGGGGATGAATAAGATTTGGTATTGAGCTCTGCATCAAACCCTGTTGTACTATCCTAATTTCAGCAAGGGCTTCCCAGTGGTACTGTTAAATCTGCCTAATGGGAGAAAATTTCCATGCACACTCATTTCCATCATGTCTGGTGATCAGATGCCACGATTAAATAACATTTGGGCTCCGTAACGCTACAAACAGCATCTTGGCACCTGTCTGTAATGAACACAGGGATTCTCCCAACAGCTTTATGGTTTGTAAAACAACAACAACAACAACAATAACAAAACCTGGCAGGAATTGCACGTAGTGCTTTGGGGAGAAGCTCCATGCGTGAAATACGCTCACCCTTTGTGATGGTTGTCACAGCAGAGTAGGCTGTCCCAAAAGTTGTTTCCATTCTTGCCTGAAACATTGACAAGATGAGGGTCAGTGCACATCAGTGCAGCACAGCCCAAAGGCTTGCTGCCTTTTCCCAACGGCTGAAAAAAACATACACACATGCTCCTGACTATTATGTGTGAACACTGGGTTTTTTAAGAGAAGTGAAAATACCATATTGTCAAGAAGCATCCTCATTTGCTCAAAAGGAAGGATGAGAAGATAAGCAGCAGTCCCAGTCCCCACCCTCTGCCAGGAGCACTGAGCCTTACCCCGTTACTGTTTTCAGAAGTAGTGATGTTTGTTGTGCCACTGGAGAAACGATTGTAGCGAACGTTCTTGCTTGAGCTCATAATCTAGGCCAGCATTTGTTAGTCATGGGAAGTTCGCTCTGTGGAGGAAGACAGAAAGACAGTTAGGTTCATTGTATGTATCTTCCTGGGCTCAGAGAACACTCTCCTGTAGCATTAAGTGTAAACTCACATAAACTTGGATTTTCAGAAGCAAGTGGCAAGGATAAAGTCAGGTTCCTTCTTCTCATTCCCTGATGAGCGTTCAGCACTTTCTGAAAATACTAATACTCCTCACTCTCCCAAATACTGAGGCACTCCTAACCATTAGCTGCTTTTACAAGTATACAACTGTTTCAACAGCAGATGGGACTTCTCAAACTACTCTAAGATAGCATCCCATTGCCATGATACACATCAGCCTTTCCAAAATGAGAGTATGTACTGGCTGTGACAGTCCCAGCAGAGAAGAACCCTATGCAGCCTCTGTGTCTGGTCCCCTCTCCTGGCCCAGTTTGTGTATAGTTGAGAAAGCAAGTTGACAGCTGCTTCCCAAAACACTCTATGCAGAGCAGCAACCAGCGAACAGGGGTGTAAGAGGGAGCCTCCTCCTCAACATACAGCAAGGGCAAGCACGGAGCAGCCTGTGCCACAGCAGGCAGAGGGATTTCATCCTAGGCCACAGACAAAAATGTGATCTTTCAGCGTGCTGGGGAGCTGAGTGTATGGAGGGCAGAGAAGGTCTCCGAGTGTAAAGCTAGACCAGTAAAACCCTTATCCCAGTCACTGTGAGGCTGAAGTTGAACTGGCCTGGACTCCAGAGCCTAGGGAGCTTGTTTACTCCTAGCTTTGCAACTCACACCACCTTCTAAGCACACAATAAAAACATCCCATTCAGTCACTGCGGGCTTTGCTTTACCAGAGGGGCTGTGACTGCCTGCCTTCCCCACAAGAAGGGGAGCCCTGGAAGCTCAGCAGCCTCACATCCTCATCAGCTGGGGTGGCAGAAAGGGATCCTTCCAAGTGCAGCCTCTTCTGGCACTTCCAGACAAGGAAACCAAAGCCTAAAATTCCCCATACCCACAGAACTTAAAGCAGTCTCACATTCAGAAGTGCGATGAGCGCAGAGACCTTTTTCTTGTGATGAACTCAACGGGAGTTTTGCTGTTTAATTCAAAAGCCCTGGGCTATACTGCTGAACACAAAAGCCAGGGCTAGATCTCAGCAGAAAGCAGAAATCCCATGTTTGATTTAGTTGTGTTTGCATTAAAGGAGTTCTTTACAGCATGATCTGAGCTCTGAGGTCAAGGAAACCGTCAAAGACAGCTTACGTCAAGTAACATGTTTGTGATTCTGGATCTCACTCCCAGTTGCCACTCAGAAACAACCAGCAAGGTCTGGATCATCACCCAGAAGGAGAAACCCTCTTCCCCCCAGAAGACAGCAAAGGGGCTCATTTCTTGTCCTCCGTTGTTTAAAGCTTGCCCAAAGAGACAAGGACCCCCCTGCTCCAGGAATAATAAAGATCCTTCCTGAGCAGCTTAAGAGACTCCTTTCTGTCCAAGGCTTAGTTAAGTCTTGGTACTCTCACTGCCAGCAGCAGAGTCCAAGGGCTAAACAGACAGACAACTGCAGTGACACAGACAGGTCAAAATATGGCTTATCTAGACACAACCAAAATCTGGTTTTGCAGGACAGAAGCCAACCACCAGCAACGGGTGAAACAAGGGGAGAGGCATCTGCACTCAGGCAGGGCAGAGCTCTCAGGCCCTGCTGAGGTGGCACCGTGCTGGCCACGCTTTCCTGCTCCTGACGCTCCCATTTCCAGCTTCTGGGGATGTCAAGTGTCTTGGATGCTTCTAGCAATTGTTTTTTTGAGGGTGACAAGACCTAAATCTCCAGGTTCTTTATAAAGGAGACCACTGTGATTTCTCCACTTTCCAGAATGGGAAACTGAGGCTCAGAGAGACACAATCACACAATGCAGCTGTGATCTGGGACTTGCCCAGGGCCTCCCTACTCCCAGCCCAAGGGCACACTCAGCTCCCCTGTGAGCCCCAGTACAGAGCCGCCTGCCTGCAGCGCCCCTCACAGCCTGCACTCCCATCCCAAACTTAAGCTGCAAAGGCACCGCTTGAGCTGTGCTCAGCCACGCCTGACGCAGCACTTCGCGTTGCTCACTGCAGCTCTGCATCGGACAGCTGCCAGGCAGCCAGGGTACAGCTGCAGCACAGTCCAGGGGATCACTGTTCAGGTCTAAGTTCTTGTAAAAAGCTATGGTCTAAAACAAAACCAATCCAAACCAAGCCAAAATCCCAAACAAACAAACAAACAAACAGAAACCCCCAAACCAAACCCAAGGCCATTTCAGAAAACAGGCATCTGGAGAATGTTCTCCACACATTTGAAAGCACTGTCCTGGCTGTTTGCAAATGCCAGATCCCTTAGGAGATGCTAAGCAGAGTTGCTGGACTTGTCTCAAGAACAACAGGAATGAAGTGGTGTGCTGCTGCATCATGGAGATGTGCCGAGTTTAAAGCTGGATTCCAGCAAGTGAGAAGTTTGGCACTGGTCAGCAAGATCCTTTTATTCCTTTCAGTGATTCCTTAGAGCACGGATAGCAGGAAGCACAAGGAGGGCAAGTGGCTGGGAAAGGGGCCGGCAAAGCCTTTGGGTAACACACTGGCCATGGCTGCATGAGATCTGAATCCCTCTCACCCTTTTGCAACCTCGGACAAGGCATTGCAGCTCTCTGCCTCCTCCCTGTACAAATCTCTTTAGTTTACCTCTCCTTGCACAGCATATCTGGACTACAAAGCCTGAAGATGAAAGAATCTTTGGATATTTGTGCAGCATCTAACACAAACCTCAGCTGGGGCCTCCAGATGATGCAGTGCTCATAAATAATGTAAAGCAAGTATTTCCATGAGCAATGACACAAATTGCCACATACCCTGGTATTTTATGTCTCACGGTTGCATTATCTCATGTCTAATAACAGGCATGTATCCCTAAAGTTCCTCCCCTCTGCAGGTTCCCCGTGTCTAATAATACAGCTAAGCCTACCGAGCTCTCCTCTCGAGGAGGGTTTCAGCACCCATCTCCTCCCACATTAGGATGGAAACAGAGGGACTCATTTTTCAGGGATATAAGCTGATGATTCCTTCTTCAGAGAACCTCAGCAGCATTTACCCAAACACCTTCTATTCTGCACTTCTCACAAGGCAAGAGCAGGGATAAGCTCCCACCTCACTAGCCATCAAATGTTCCATTAAAAAAAACCTATCAAATGTTCCATTAAAAAAAAACCCATCCATTAGATGGTTTCAATGCAAATGATGACTCCCAGATGGAAAGAGAGGAAGCCCATCCTTATGGAGGACTGTGGGCTGTGATGCAGGCAGATGCTTCATCCCATTCAAAACATAACAGATGGCGACTCAAAAAAGCAACAGGGAAGCACAAAGAGGCAGGAAAAACCAGGAACGAGGACAACCAACATTTTGAGTAGTTTTATAATATTATTAAACTCAGGAGCAGATGTGCAACAAACAGGGACATGCAGGCACTTGAGCTCCTGCAATCAGTGAGTGATGGCCTGTCAGTCAAGATTGAGTATGACCCTTTAAACAACTGCCTCTGAAACTTCTGTGGGAGCTAGGAGGTGGCCACCGTGGTGCAGCTCTTGGGGTAACCCAGCAGGCCACAGGACTGCTTACTGCCGAGAGGCGTTAAGGATGCATGTCTCCAGCTTCACTCCTTCCCAAAGCCCCACTGCAACAGATGCAAAACGCCTTCCAGCTTCAACAGGTCTAGGATAAATGCAAAGCGAGTAAGGGAAGATGGGCTGGAACACAGGGATTTTCCACTCACTGTTCACAAGCGTGCCCTGTGCACCACAGCTTGGCTGAGCAAGCTACCTGCAGGCAGCAGCAGGGAGCCTGCTTCACGTCTGCTCGGAACAGGAACCAGAGGAATGCGAGCAATGGCAAAAACGCTGAGTGGAACGTCAGCCAGACTGCAGAACACCAGTGACCACATGAATATCTGATTTCAGCCCAAATCTCTGTAACTACCATATATAGGAAGCATTTCAACAGAGCAGACACCTCTCCATAAAGCACAGACAGCTCCTTCACGTCTCAGTTTTCAAGAGGTACTGAGAAGGGACTTTTCCAGCTGAAATCAAAGTAGTTGAAAGGAGGTAGGAAGGAGCTGCTGTTTCCAACATGAATACCAGCTTCCTACAGCAGTTGCAAAAATCCCCAGCAGATCTCTGAACCTCGGCTTGGCATCTGAACCCTGACAGCTATGCCATCCCGTGCTCGCAGGCCTGGAGGAAGAGGATCCCTCCCTGGGGCACCCTGCACTAGTCACAGGCAGCCCCTGCCCCTGCTCTGACTGTAGGGTCCAAGCAGAAGAGTGTCCTGAGGAGATACAGACTATGACACCCTGAAAGGATCAAATATTCTATGTTATAAAGCACCTGTGTTCTGTGACCTAGAAGGAAAATTACTACTGGAAATTGTAGAATGCTTTGGGCTCCTAAATCCTTCTCAGAGGACCAAATACAAAGGGCTTTCAGAAATTCCCTGAATGTCTCCAGCAGCTCCACAGAGCAGCAGGTTAGAAGCTATCATGGTGGAAACAGTCTCCTAATTTTCCAGCCCAGGACTCTACAGGGTCAGGTTATGATCTACAGCAAAATGGGCTGCAGAGGCACCCTGACACCTGCAGTGAGAAGACACGTTCCATTTGCCCTGAAAAGATGAGAACTGTTGAAAGAACCTGTGTGATTCAGCAGCACAACAGCCCAGGACTGCCCTCTAAACCAGAGGCACATGTGGATCCACGCATCTGGAGATTAGCCTGGGACCCAGCCTGTGATCCAGGCTCTCCTTGCCTGCTGTTCATTTATTTACTTCTTTTTCTTAACATGCAACTTTAGTAGTTTTGACAGTAAAAAAAGAGGAGGAAAAATTCACCATGGAAGAAAGAAACCGTGGGGACTTGCTACTTGCCAAATCACACGGCTGATAGCAACCAGATGCAAGGGAGGGGAAGGGTTAGGCTTCAGCATTTGCACACCACAGCACTCAGCTCAGGCCTTTGAGACTCAGCGAGACAAAAAGCCTTACAATACTGACTTTAGTACTTCAGGCAAGGAAAAAAACCAACCAACAGTGGCTGCAGAGAGAGCTGGAGAAGGCAGTGCTCCTTCTTCCCACTGCAGAGACCAACAGCCTCAGTAACAGGGAGGTTTTCTGACAGCTGCTTCATGCTGCTGCCAACCCCGTCACTGAACCTCAGAGCAATGAGGGGAATCACCCCAGGACCAGTGGTCCAGCTAATCTTCTAGTTGTGCTCAAAAGTCTGCCCACAAGAGAGGTCTGGTAGGATCAGCATAGGGACTTCAAGGGTCTCCCCTCTGAGCCCCTAGAGCACACACACATACGCCCCTGGCTACTCCAAATATTCAGTAAAAGATCCTTACAACCAACCTTAAGATGAAGGTGAGGCTCTGAGGGAGGACACAGTATGAGAAGAAGGGATGGCAGAGCATCCCATCCTTCACAAACACCTCCCACAGGAACCACGTGGCTGCGGGCACTGCTGGGGTTTGTGCTCTGGCTGCTCTCCAGGGCGGGAGAGACAGGCACAGCAGTGGATCCCACAGGGGAAAGGTGGCACAGCTGGGGAGTGGCTGGCAGACACCATGCCCCATGCTGCCAAGAGACCTGCAAGAAACCTCTGCCTTATGCAATCAACAGCTCATAAAGCTCAGCTACACATCCTACATTGGCTTTGTTCTTCTTCCCCCTCACCTCCCTTTCAGTTCATTGGAGCCGTCTCTAAGGTTATTTACCCTCAAGGAAACTCCTGGGCTGGCAAAATCATACATAACAGGAACATTTTCTGGAGAGCGAGGCCAACGCACGCAGCTGGCCTTGTGAGGCACAAGGCAGGCACTGGGTTATCCTGCTGCCCCGGGAACAGCCCACGTGTGACATCAATTTCCTTATTTCACAGCCTGGGTGTTTATGGCATAAGACACAGCTTCTGTGCCTCTTGCAACACTGCAGCCAGAACAAGAAGGGTTATGCATCCTGGAGAGTATTGGCACATCACCAGGAAATACTCTTGCAAAAGCCAAAAGGCATCGTGGTGCTCTAACAGCCCAGCTCGACAGGACAAGGCAAGCAGGGCTGAGAGCACGGGGTGAGGGTTTGTGGGCTACACCTCCTTTCTCAGCAGCATCCCAGGCCCCTGCACATCCAGGGATCTTCTGAGGGAAACAAAAGGGCTAGTAAATCCAGCCCAGTGCTGGCAGGCTTCACCCGCTTTGTCCTTTTGCAGTACCAAGGTGTTGCCCACTCTTTCCGTGAACTGATCCCCAGTGGCCCTCAGCAACCTGAAAGGAAGCGTCTCAGAGCAAAGCAAAAATGAGACAAGATTCATAAGCTCAAGTGCCAGCTCTTCCACAGAGACAGCCATGGGATGGTCACACTGGCTTTCCTGGTCAGTGCTCCCAGTGGAAACTGCACCCATGAGTGCCTGTGAACTGCATTGGCAGGGCTTAAAGAACGTGGTGACGAGGACTATCAGCATCTAGTCTGACTTGTAAAACGTGGGCTGTAAGAATGTGCATGAGCTGCAGCAGATAACAGAGACAGACATCAATCAGGGCGGTCACTGGGCAGGAAGGGAAGAGCGGAGCACAACGCTCACCCCTCAGGTTAGAGGAGACTACGCAAGGGTTCCTCAAGGAACCACTGCTGAATAAGCTTTTCCAGGCCACAGATGGTGAAGAAAGAGCAAGCAGTGAAATCAGCAAGTTTGCAGATGACACAAAGCTCTTTTGCATACTCAGATATCACGTTGATGATAAGGAATTCGAGAAGAACCTCACAAAACTGAGAAGGCTGCAGATGAGCTTTCATGGAGATAAATGCCAAGCAGTGCAGCTAGGGAAAAAAGAACGAAAGCAGGCCTACATGAAGCTCAGCTCCAACCTGGCAGCTACACTGAAGTCTCCATGGACAGTTAGCTGCACATCTCAGCCCAGAGGGCAGCAGCAACCAGGCCAACGAAACACTGAGCAGCATCACAAAAGTTTTGGAGAACCGCAAGGATGTCACTGCAGTGCTACATAAAACCTTGATGTACTCGTGCCCTGAGCACTGCAGCAGCTTTGGCCTTTGCTTCAGAAGAAGGCCACAGCATAGCTAGAGAAAATTCAGGGAACAACAGATCAAAATGATCAGTCTCTAATTCAGCTGCTCCAAGTGATGGGGAAATATGAGGCAAATGGTTGGCATAAAGTGGTCAGGTTCGTGTGCTCTCCAGTAACAGCACCCATTTTCCTAACTGCTGAACACAGGACTGGGGCCGGGCAGGGCAATGCCCTGACCCAACGGGGCATCTCTTTCGCTCAGGGTGACCTCGCTGAGACCAGGCTTGTATGCAGAGATGTGCAGTCAGTGCTAGAAGAACATAAAACATGAAGTTGAGCCTTACTGACAGTGCTCGGCACTTCCATCTGGTGGGTCTTTGGCTCTGTGCGACTCAAAGAGTCTTTCTGTTGTTTACAAGTTTTTGCATTGCTCTTAGAAGTCATACAAACTTTTCTGAGCCACTTAAAGTGCGGTGACAAATGTACTAAGCTGCCACCAACAGAAAGGAAAGTGGCATTTTTAATTGAAACTACTTTTACCGGCACTTCAACTGACGGCAGAGCTGAGAGAGCACATTCAACAGCTGTTTGAACACCGTCGTTCTTCTGTACAAATGCGGTTCAGGAAGGCAAATCATTTTGTATTGGCTGCTTTTCCCAAAGGGTAACGAGTCCTTGGGACAGATTAACTTTCTGCAATCCTTTCAAGTTAGAACTTGAAGCAGTAACTTTCAAACACGCCTGTAGCTGGATCACAAATGATTGCTCTGGTGCAACGAAGCATCACGTTTTTCCCAAAACCCTAAGATCAAGTTGGAACAGAGAGAGGTCAATCTTCAATGCAGTTTCCATGACACAAAAGCTACACTCGAAGGTTTATTTCCATTTTAGGAAACCCAGAAGCATCCACCAACTACACCATTTTCCCCATGCCTAAGGCTGCAGACCAGGCTTGAGCAGCACTCAGCCCCTGCAGTCACGACGGGCTTGTCTTGGCTCTGTAGTGGCTGCTGGGGTGGCCAGGCTGGCTAAAACAGCCGTGCTCAGAGCTCTTCCACACAAACACCTTAAAAAGTGCTTTAAAAGTTGGCCCTAACATTACAGTGCTGCATGCTGCTCCTTTCGCAGCTTGTGACCTTTCTCACATCCTCACTCCCTCCGAGAACAGACTCATTCAAGGACTTTCATGTTATTAAATTGTGGATTTGTTTAGGGAAAAGAAGAAAAAAACCCAGCCAAGCTCCCAAACCAACAAGCTCGTACTCCTCCAAGGCAAAATCTCAGTCCCAGTGCTGTTTCTAGAGGGATTAGCCATCTCCTCTGTGTAAGGCAGGTCATGATATAAGATATCACCCTTCAAAAGCTAAGAATAGTCACTTACACAAATCACACCAGAGCTGCAGCTAACTGGCAACTGCTCAGCCTTGCTTGACAGTGAGAGCAAGTGGCTGACGAGACCCATGGGGTCCTGTGGGCTCACTGAGGCTTTGCTGCTGGTTTCCCTGCCCCAAACTGACCCACAGGAATCCAGTAGATAGGCAGGCTTGAAAGGCATTTAATAAAACCTCTAAGGCACGCCAAGTAGGCAGCAAAGCCTGGGTTCTGGAGAGATTCGGCCTCTACCCTGGCAAAACAGTACAAAAGGAAGCAAAAGCCTCTGCTTGGAGAGCTTCAAGTCATGGTCAATCAGTTCAGGAGCAGCATGAGCTCACACAGACAATACCTGTACAAACAGAGCCCAGACTGCCTTACACGCCTCTCACCTCTGCCCCGTGCAGTGTCAGCACAAGCACTTTGGATAGGCTGTACACGAGAGGCTTGTCCACGAAAACCAGCAACTAACCCATCCCCAGACAGCCTATTTCCACTCTGGGCTGATAATTTACCAAAGTTCAAAAGCCATCGCTCAGATGGCCTGGGAAAGGAGTTAAACACCAATAAACATACTGAGCTTTTAAGAGATGCTGCAGCCCCTGTGCTCCCAGACAGCTGGAGGAACAAGGGCTCCTCTCTCCTCCTGCACTCTCCTCTCTTGGAGCCAGCCTGACAGACCCAAGGCTGTTAAAAGTTTCTCCTCCACACCATTCCTCAATTGCTGTGCAGTCAATGAGGGCTTTTCAAACTGCTTTGCCTTACAGGTGGCCACATGATTCCGGAAAGGTTTAACCAACCACTCCTACCACATTATGGGATTCTTCCAGACTAAAGTCATAAGAAACTTGAGCTCACAATCATAACTCAAAACGCACAGAGTATCACTTCCACTGCCTCCTCCCCCCCCAGCATCCTCCAAAGCTTTGAAACTTTATGACACGCTCTTGCTTGCCCTCTGGGTGCAATTAGACCACTTTAAAGATCAGCCTGAAAATCATCAGCTCCTTCACAAAAAAACCAAACAAACAACAACCCTCAAACAAAAGAAAATCCTGTACATTTCAGTCACCTGTTCTGGTTTTGCAGTTTGGACTTTGCCACTGAGAGCAGACAGGAGGGCACATGGAAGACAGCTACACTCACTGCGAGGGAGTGTCAACCAGCAGCGGGGAAAGAGGAGGAGAATCGTAGCTTTTCAGGTAGCACGTTTGATTGTGTTTTGCCCAGCTTACTAGTCATGCCCTGCCCTTTGACAAACAAGCACCGAATCCTCGATTCCAAAAGAAACCGGTGGATGAGGACACTTCCACCGTGGCAACTCTACTGACAACTCAGACAGGAGCACTACTCGGTGTCCACAACCACCAAACATCACTCTGGGAAAGCCGTATTCAACTCACTCCCACAGTGTGCCGTCAGCAGCTGTGCTGCAGCCACAGTGACCTGGGATGGCAGGGAGAGGCTGTGGCAGATACCACCTCTCCTCACAAACTTGGTTTCTTGGCTCACAACTTTCCTTCGAGAATACAAAGAATTTCCCACTCCTGAAACCACCAGAAACCACCTCGGAAAACACCTGCAGGGTGGCCACAGGGCATCACACGTCCTTTCAAAGCTTACTCTAGAGGACCGACAAAATCAGCACGACACAGCTCCAGCTTCTTGGATGGGCGACGGGTACCCGCTTGCGAACAGCTGCTGGACTTCAGACACCTCCGTCTCCTTCACACGGGGATGAAAACAGTTGCCCCCTCACTCACTACCGTCTTCCACCGCTACAGCACAGCAGTCCCGGGGCACGCAGCCGACAGCGCAAACGCTGTGCCTCCCGGGACACTCACCGTTTGCCTGTCCAAGCTGGCACGGAGCGGCGAAGCCCGGCGAGATGCCGCCGTACCCCGAGTTCCTGAGCTGTGGGCAGGCTTTTCCCCGGCCAAAACGGCTCTTCCGCGATCTGTGTGCGTGCATGTGTGTATGGCTGTGGGGTGATGTAAACAGAAAGGCATGCAGAGCAGTGGGCGATATGTAAAATGGGCCGGAAAATCCCACAGCTCGGCCAATCTCCACGCTGCCTCACTCACGGCTTTGCCCTGGCTGCTCTGAGACCGAAGAGGTTTAATCTAGAGCAGAAAAAAAACAACGGCTCTCTTAGCACACACAGATTCACTCCTCTGATCAGAGGAATCTCCGGGGACGGGACAGTCCATCGCTCACTTCAAAGGGAGTTTGAGTTTCTCACCCTCTTTAGATAGTTCTCAAACTACTCAGAATACTGCAAATCGAGCAGCCTAACAAACTGGAACACGGCCTTTGCTTGTAGAGACAACCCAGAGAAATGCAGTTCACTAAGAGCCTCAAAGGCAGAGATGGTGAGCAGGGCTCTCCTGAAAGACACGACACTGATGGTGGGGGGCTCCTACTGCCAGCATAGTCACCCCACGCAAGAGGACAATCACAACGCACAGCTGAGGCTCTCCCAGGAGCAGGCACTGCAGGGAGAGCTCTCGCGCCTCTCCAGCCCCTGATACGCCTCTTCCAGATTTTACAGCTCATCAAAAGCAGAGAGGTAACTTAGGCTGAAGCTCTAATCTCGGACTGAGCTTGTCCACCTAACCCAAGCATTGAGTTAGTGAACCCAGGAAGGATTTTTCTCTTAAGCGCCCTTCTCCGGGCACAGCCAGGCTTGGCTGAGACAGCGCGAGAGGCAGGTAGGATCCCGCCTCAGGCAGCATCACAGCCATGCCTGCGGGGGCGAGAGTGGGCAAACCCTCAGCCTGGGAGGTGCTGAACACCCACCAAAGCTGTGAAACGCCAGGCACTGCTCAGGACCAGCCCCGGCTGAGGCACGGCCGCTCCTGGGCAGCTCGTGGCACAGCACAGTGGGCGCTCTCCCAGGAGCCCGCTGCTCGGCAGCTTCCCAGAGCCCACGGGCCCCCTGCGGCTCCGGCAGCCAGCTGGTGTTAGTGCAGCCCCAGGGAGGAAGAGCTGATGGCAGAAGGGTTTCAGCCAGGGGACACATCTTACCTGGGGTGCTTCAGGAGGGACTTCAGGTCACCGAGAGCCATGCTGGCACAGACACAGGCAGGTGTGGGCCCAGCCCCACCACTCATGCTGCAGTGTGGCTGGTCTCACCACACAATCCCTCCCCCATCAGGGAAGCAAACTGCCTGAAAACTATGGATTTGGGGTTGCTTTTTTCTTTCTTAGATTCAAGCAACATCATGAAAACTCATGTTTTGGTGTTACCAGTGAAGGCACCTGCATTCCCTGACCAAGTGTTCTGGTCACTCCAGTTCAGCTGAGGCTGCTCGCTGCCTCATGGCAAATTTAACCTCCCTCATGGTGAAATGTTCCTCTCTGCAAGGCAGTTTCAGCTGCAAGCAGTCTGCTGCTGCATGCTGCAGCAAAGCAAACTGCCAGGCTGGAGCTTTCTGGCTGGATTTAACCTGTCCCTTCTCAGCCTTACTTGATACAGCAGTGCCCAGAGTGGGGGACCCCATGACATGGATGGAGAAGGACCCAGCAGACAGTTCCCCACCCCTCCAGTTTCTGGCACTATTCTTAGAAAAACCCAGAACTCTTTGATCTCCCACTGCCCAGGTGGGCAATGAGGATGGCATCATCTTGCCTCTTGCCAAGGGTGACAGGCAGCTCTTTGGGTAGCAGACATCTGTACAGGACTTGACATCATACAGCCCAGTTTTTGGTGGTGCACTGGGTTTTACCTTCACCACCTCCCCTCCTCACACAGCTCCCAGGGAGCAGTGTTAAGGGCTGTCATGGAAGCAATTGACTTTCTCTCACCACCTTCCCTCAGCAAGGGCTTTCTGGAGCTGTCTTTTACTCACAGCCCTCTCCCTGCACACCTGACAAATGTAATGTGCCTGTAAGAGTCACCAACAGCCAAACACAGAAAGCCAAACTGCAACAGCTATTTAAGTGGAACACTAACTGCTTAGGACAGACCAAAGGGAATACATCCCTGGGGTGAAAATGCACCAGGAGGCAAAACTAAAGTGCTGGATTCAAACAAAGTGTTGGGCAACATTGTCAAAGTTGAAAAAAAAATTAACTGCTAGGCCAGAGATCTTCACAATACTTTACCCTCCAGGGGGTACAACAGCCTGGACCTGGCTTGCTGTGTACCATCAAACCATCAAATTACATAGCAGCCTCACACTCCTCAGCCCCCAGCAGAGCCTGCCCTAGCAGATGCTTTTGAAACCGCTGCAGCTCCAAAGCAAGCTGAACTGAAAGGTCTTCACCTCTGGCTTTCACATAACACAGCCACAGATCAAACAGGAGAAAAGTGTTTTGACAGCAAGTCTGTCAGAGGCACAGCAGCTGCCAGCAGAATACAGCAGAACCAAACAGCACGTTGGAAGCAAGGGCAGCGTGATTGCACTGCCTGCTCCAAGACGTGCAGTCGTCTTGGGGCAGTTACGGAGACCAAACAGCCGATATCGCTGAAGGTGTGGAAGGAAAGCACAATGAGGTTGAGAATCATCAACAGAAAAAGACACAGCGAAGCATGCCCTGCAAGGAGGCATGTCAAGCAGCACAGGGAAGGTGGCTGCGGTGAAGAACGCCAGGCATGTGCAGGACTCGCTCAGGACCGAGCAGCACGGGAGGCGGCACACGGGCTGCTGCGGGCACCTGACAAATCCCTCTGGCACTTGCCCAGAGTTCGACAGCCAAGACGCAAACCGCCCGGGGAGGGGACGGCGGTGGCAGGAGCGGCAGCGCTGCGCGGCAGGGGCAGCGGGCAGGGGACAGCGGACAAGAGCAGAGGGCAGGGGCAGGGGCAGCGGGCAGGGGACAGCGGGCAAGAGCAGAGGGCAGGGGCAGGGGCAGCGGGCAGGGGCAGGTGCCGGCGCCGTGCCGAGCTGCGCCTTGGGAAGCTGCCGCGGCCCCTCCGCGGGCCCCCGCGGCCCAGCGGCCCCGGCCCTTCCTTCCCCTCGCGGGGCCGGCTCCCCTCAGCCCGGGGCTCGCTCCCGTCGGCCCGACGCGGCCCCGCTCGTACCTGGCAGCGGCCCGAGCGCCGGT
>WBNH01012774.1:0-31334 GCA_013401255.1 Urocolius indicus | reverse complement strand
GCACGATGGCGGCGACCTGCGAGCCCGGCGGCCGGGGCTCCGAGCTGGCACGAGGCGGTACCGCTCGTTCCTGCGGCCCCGTAAGGCGTGCCGGGAAAGCACGCGTGGGTCTGGTGCGGGGTTAACGGGGCCGGAGCAGCCAGTCCGTGCTGTGGTTCCAGCGTGTCCCGCGAGCTGCCGGGTGGAGCGAGCAACGCAACTCCCGGTACAGCTGAAAAACGCCCTTCCTTGGGGTCGCTGTATGGAACGGGGACCATGCCGTGCCACTCGTGAGCCAGGAGCGGCTGCGGGACTGCCCGAGGTACGAGAAATCGAAAGTCATCGGCTTCTGCCACACGTGGTCAGTTGAGGTAAAGGCGGGCGCAGGAGTGTGGGTAGCTGCAAGGATTCACAGCGTCAGAGCCTCCAGTCCAGTCCAGTCCTAGACTCTGTCAATGACCAATGTGAATCCTGTAGTCTTGCTTTAAATCCTCGGAGTCTCCAATCACGTTTAACTTGTCGTTCTTGAATCGTTTGCTGATGGATCTCCCCTTTGGCTTCTATATTAAGCCAGTCTTGTAGCTTACAGACAGATTAATAAAAGCTCACAAAAGACTTGTTTGCTCCTTTTATTTCCCCCATAAATCTCAGAGGCAGCCTGGACAACCACAGACCGGCTCTAAACTTTGCAGCTGAGTGCCCAGGCGACCCTCTCTGCTGGTAACTGTTGGCTTTATGGGGAACCAGAGCGCCTTGATGTGTGCTGCAGCTCGGCTCCTTGCTCCCGAGCTGGGCTGGGGAGCAAGCTGAACTGACTGATGAAATGCTGCAGGCCTGTGTTAGACTGTTTAAACACCCTTCCAGCCACAAAGAGTATTAAAAAATTTTATTAACAGGAATGAAACAAAAGCTGTAAACAAGAGGCAGCAATAATGAGAAGTTGCATGTAATGCTGAGCCCTCTGGCTCATTGGAACACGGGGAACAATTTGTGGTCACTTGGTGGCAGTAAAGGCCCACGTAAGCAGAGGAAGAGCTGCAGCTTGGGCTGGGTGGCTTAAAGTTTAGGCTTAATACCACAGAGGCAGTTGTGGTGTCTCCCAACAGGCACGTTTAAAGTGCTCCAAAGGGCAGCACTTGATTAAATTGGATTTTAAATTTGTTTTGGTCCCCCACTGAAGTAGTAAGTTAAGACTTCTTCAAGGCTGAGCTGTGAAGCTCCTGCCTTGCAAGGCAGAGGGAAGGCGGCAACCTGCTGGGAGCATTAAGGATAACCACTGATGATTTTTGCCTTTGGGACGATCCCATGGCTCCTGAGGGGGTGTTGGTAATGGCACCTGGGGAAGGGGAATGCAGGGAGACAAAGGCAGACAGGAGCTGCCTCACTGCAGGCCAGCCCTGTCCTGCCCTTCAGATACCAAATAGTACTGGGCAAGCTCAGGACTTGAAATCACGCTCCCCCTTTTATTTTTTTCTCCTTAACCTCAGCCAGCAGGTGGGTGTGTGACAGCCCAGAATGCGAATGCCGGTGGCTGTAAGAGAAGGAGACAGTGGTGCTGCAGGACCTGCTGGAGCACGGTGCAGCTCGCCAAAGCAGTGGCAAACCTCCCCTCTGCTCTGGTGCTACTTGCAAACGAATGGCCAGAGAGGGTGTGTGGTGAGCACTGTGCCTTTCAGAGGGGGCAAAGTGCAGAGAGAGGTCCAAGGATTTCAGAGCAAGTGGCAGCCGTGCCAGCGCTGTGTTCTGGGGGAGTGCTGCTGCTGGGGTGGGACACGGGGGGGCTCTGACTTACTGTGGCTGTGTGCTGCACACGGTCCTGCAGAAACACGCTTACCATCGATAATTTATCTTAAATCAGCTGGTTGAAAGGCTCATTTCTACCTTAAAGCTCTGGAGGAAAAAAATGCTCTGTTAGCAGCACGTTGATTTTAGGATCCTTTGTCATCCTGGTACTGAGCAGGACTCATTTTACCGTGGCTCTGGAGAGCCTTTGCCTGCCTGAAGCCCAGTAGAAGCTGCCGAGGGGCTTTGTGTGGGGCGGGAGGGCAGCGCTGAGCTGAGCCCCGAGCAAAACGCGCTGTGGGAGCCGCTGCTCGGCGGGCAAAGGATGGGCTGTTTCATTTTGAAGTGGCCCATTTAGGGCAGCGTGGGGAGGTTCAGTGTGGTGGGCACCCAGTGTGCTGAGCGTGGAATTTCCAAAGAAAGCTGCCAAAGGCCAAACCCTTGATCCAAATTCAAATTTGTGCGCAGAAGCGCAGCTTGAAGGAAAAAGATAAAAGCCAATACCTGACACAGCCCAAAGGGGTGAGAAGGCCTTTGAAGGGAGCTGGCAGGAGAGGCTGAAGCCTGCACAGTCAGCACCTGCAGCATTTCCCCCAGCTTTCCTCAGTTAAAAGAGCGAGCTGTCCCAAGAGAACTTCGAAGATACCAAAGCATTGTTGCAGTCTAAAAATGCTATCACACTTACATGAAGGCATTCAGAATGAGCTGCAATACATGAGCTTGCTTCTCAAAGTACTAGAAACAGCAGTAGCGAGGGAACCAAAGCCTTTGCCCAACAGATAAACGTTCAGGAGATCTCTGTACAACAGATAGGGTAGCAGGAGCGTACTCACACACACAGCTAAGCTCTTGTCTTCTGCAGGGAAGAGGAGAAACCTTCGTCGAGGAGGCGCGTTACACCACGTGAGATGGACGGGCAGAAGTAAGCAACTACAAAAATGGTTGCCTCCAAAAAAAACCAGTCTTTCCTGGGTGCCCCAGGCCAGGGCTCTTGAGCAGCTGAATTCCGGGTATGCAGGGAAAGAAAAAGGGAATTTGGGGCTTTTCCTACCCAGAGATTTCTTGTGGAGAAGGCGCTCGTTCCCCGTACTCACACCGTAACTCTTACTAACATTAAAGGAGCCTCATCATGCTGCTGGCTGCAGCTCAACACAGAGGCGGCCGCGTCTGCTGTTGGCCCCGGTGCTGGCAGGAGGAACAGCAGGACCCCGGCCCACCCCTGTCACTTCCCCAACACCCACCTTTCCTCTGCACAGAGACGAGCGGCCGGCGAGGGCAGGCAGGTGGGTGCAATGGGGGCTCGGGGGGCAGTGCCCACCCTGGACCACAGAGCTCTCATCTGCTGCTACTTCTGTTCCCCACGTCTCGGCTCCCCTTTTAGGCAGATACAGACACGACAGACAGACATGCACACGTTGTCCACGAGGTGAGAGAGCGCGGTGCACAAACACTTGGCATGAGTCTCTGTACAGATTCACTGAGCGCTTTAGGACCTGCAGCAGCCCGAGCCTCTCACTTCCTTCTTCACATAGTCGTGGAGCTTGAATTTGGGCTCGTTGGGCAGCTTCATGGACCTGTGCTTCAGTTCCCTGTGGGAAGGGGACAAACATGTCATCTTTCTGCCTGTGCCACCTGCTTCCAAGGTGCCTGGCCCTGCTCAGTGGGGCTCGACTTGATCTAGATGGTTTGCTAAAGCCCTGCCTGATGAGGCATTTCATACCTCATGTGAGATGGCAAACACTTGCCAGCACAAGAGCTGAAGGTGGGAGCCCAGGGAACGCAAGCGTGGGGACAGAGCCAATCTCCTGTCTCAAATCTGCTGTCCCTCCTTGGGGCACGGCTGCCACTGAGTCACTTACTTTGCAATGGCTGTAAAGGCTAATTCCACGTTGAGGCCGCTCTTTGCGCTGGTCTCCATGAAGGGCACCCCGTACTCCTGTGGGATGAGATACACCAGTGTCAGTGTCAAGAACGTCCCCCGGGCTGCTCCGGCATTGGTGCTGCCGTGGCACAGCTCACGCCCTGCCTAGGGCAGGGAAGCTCTGCCATGGTGGGCAGGAAAAGATGAGCCAAGGGTTTCTCACACAGCTTTGGAAAAAAATTTTGAGGGCAAAGAAGTGAAAAGCATTCGTAGAAGCTTAAAGAAGAGCGGACAAGATGAGAGCAAGACAAGGGAAGAAAAGCCAAGTGCTCCCACATACATTTTGGGTCAGACTGGTCTCCAGTTACCCATTTCACTGGTTTACAGCATCAAATACATGTTGGTGCACTCGCACGTTGCCTGTCAGAGCATGTAACAACCAACTCTGCCACAGCAGATGGACACCTCACATACCTTGGCTAGTTTTTCTCCATCTTCTCTTTTCACCACTCTCTCCTGGGCTGAATCCACCTGCCAACAGAACAGCAAAGAGCAATTTGGGATGACTGAGAAGGTCACCAGCAGGCAACCTCTCGTGTCCCCCAACACGCTCCCAGCCACCCCTCCCTATGGCTGCAGCGTGACTCCATCACGAGACCCTCAGGGGAGGAAGAGGAGGCTCTGGTGAAGCCACGGGGCTGGGCTTACCTTATTTCCCAGTAACATGAGGACCACGTCTTGCTGAGCATATTCATTAATCTCTGTCAGCCAAGCCTGGAGGGAGACAGCCAGAGAGGGGTTAGCGACAGCTCTGCGGTGAGAAAGACGGGGAGCTGCCCCAGTCCTGGGCACCCTGGGGCTTAGATGCAAAGCAAAAAGCCCAGCTCAGCATTCAGGGAACTGAATCGACACCCTGCTTTGGCTGCTGACCAGATGCTGATTCTCAAGGCAACGCGGCTGCCCATTCCATCTGACCACAGGCGCATGTGGGACTGTAACCCAAATTCCCCCATGCTGGGATGTTCAGTCTAAACCTCCTTTCAGAGGACGGGGCTGAGGGTTTGTTCCATACACGTCCTGCACACGCTGCCCTTGTGCTGAGCACACTTGTCCTGGCAGGCAGCTGAACCTGCCTCCCCGAGCCACAGGGTGTCTTCCCTGCCCTCTAATCCAGCCTAATCTAATCAAACCTGCCCTAATTCCCTGTAATCCCAGGCCTGGCAGTGTGAGCAGCCACTCATTGGCTCCTGGGCAGGCAGTGCTGCTGCAGCCTGTGTTCCAGCCCTGAGCCCCATGGCTGGGCTCGTGGCCAGTACCAGCTGATCCTCACACCACCACTGCTCCTCGCCCAGCAGCATCCCGCACCAGCACCCAGCCTGCCAGGGAAGAGAGGGCTGCTTCAGCATTAGAGCCTGATGCTGATTTTACCAGGAGCCCAACACATACAGCCACAGCCTTCAGACCCTGTCGCACCCCAGCAGTCCTCAGGGCACTCAGCTCTGAGGATGGGTTGGCCCAAGGGACACCAGCACCACACTGAGGCCCCATGGACATGCTTTCCACACAGCACCTCCTGTGCTATTGAACAGGGGGTTTCTGCAGGGGTGCAGCCAGCTCATCCTTGTACTCTGTGTCTAGGACATGAGCAGTTATGTCCTGTTCATTCAGGGCTAATTGCTCCCTAGGCTCTACCAGCATTGGTGCAGGTGGCCCCCAGCTGTATGGCTCTGGCAAGACAAGACCCAGGCCAGATCCTTCTGACCACCCTGGGCACGGCAACATGCCCATAGTCAGCATTTGCTCCACCCTAACCCTGATAGATTTTATTCTCCTGCTCCAAGCCCCTCCCTCGGTAAAGCTGCTCGTGTGCATTTACCAGAGCAACTCTCCAGCTGTAATTACACACAGCATTAATTTGCCAGCAAAGTGAATCCATCACTTCTTCTATTTGCTATGAAAGGAAAATCCTCTCTGTGTCCTTTAGTGTCCTCATGGGCAGACCCATCATCAGACAGGGGCTGGACACTAACCACAGGCCTTCTGGAAACAACGGTGGTTCACACCTCCAGCACACGTCCCATGGCATACCCCCCCCTTCCCTGTGGCCAACCCACCACGGCCCCCCAGCCCATCACCCACGAGGGACAGGCAGGAGGGGCCCGGGGCTGTGGCTGTACCTGGATGTTGTCAAATGACGCTTTGTTGGTGACATCGTAGAGCAGGAGCAGGGCTGTGGAGACAGGGACAGCGTTAGTGCCGTGGTGCTGCGCAGGAGCACAGCCCAGCAGAGCCCACGGCTCAGAGCTCACTCTGCCCTGCTCCCTGAGGCCTGGGCATGTGGCATTAAAGCATGGCCAAGGTCCTTGCTGTAAAACATAGAGCAAGTGCTTAAATCCACCATGGGCAATGCCTTAGAGTCTGGGTGTTTGTACCTCAGCTCCTCCATCCTTGGCAGCTGCTTCCCACAGGGAAACCGCTCCAGTGATTCCCGACTCACCTGGCTGGAGTCGCTGCTCGGCACCCGATGTGGAAATTTGAATGCTCCAAATTTCCAGTTGAATTCCAAAAATGAAGTAAATGAGAACTTACAGTGCATTCCATTTGAAGGATTTACAGAGCCAGAGGGAGGGCCCCCCTCCCCTCCCCTCCCCTCTCCTCCACCACAAAGCAGAGGCGGCCACGCTTACCATGGGCATCCCGGTAGTAGGCGTGGGTGACGCTGCGGAAGCGCTCCTGCCCGGCCGTGTCCCAGATCTGGAAAGCAGAAGGGAGCACAGGGGTCAGCCAAAGGGCCACCCAGCACCAACACCAAGCCAACCGGCACACGGCGGCCCCAGAGAAGCTTCTTCAGCCCTTTGCTTCTAGGGATGGTGACAGGAAAAATGCGGAGTGCAATAAACGTGGAAGCAGCGCCTCCCCGCTCTTCAGCGCGTGGAGACGATGGTGCGTGGCAAAGGGCTCCCGACACGACTCTTAATCAGAAAATCCATCCAGCAGATGAAGGCGTGGGGACTCGCTAATTCAATTTATCAGTTTTGAATGCAGCAATGCGTTTGTGCAGAGTGCCACGCTGCTGTCGGGGGAATAGCAGAGCTAATGGCATTACCGAGCTCCTGACAAAGGGGGCAGAGAAACGGTCGGGTCTCAGGGGGCCAGAGCAGCTCTGGCTGCAGGGGAACATGAAATCTGCCTGTCCTGTGGGCTGCATGCAGGCTGAGGCAGGGCATGTGGATCATTTCTCAATCCCTGTCGCCATCAGCTGCCTTTTCAAAAGCAGGAGCTGCATGGAAATGCTGGGCAGGCCCCACAGGTGCTGCCCGGTCCCACCAGCTCTGGCTGCAGTCACCAAGCAGCAAGGAGGCAGGTGGGCTGGGATGGGGTCACTGTGGCCAGAACAGCCCCCAGCCTTGAGCAGGCTCCTGCTGAAGGGACAGAGCAGCCAAAAGGGCTCGTAAGGCTGACCTGGAGACACAATGACCAAGGACGGAGATGGAGGACCCGCTTCTGGGGTGCTCTTCTGCCCAGGGGCTTTGGCCAGCCCCAAACACCTGGGAGGGGCAAGAGAGCTGCTACCAGGGCCATGGGGACATACCTGCAGCTTTACCTTCACCCCATCCACTGTCAGCACCTTATTCTGAAAGAGAAGAGAAAGGGCAGTGAGGAGTGAGCATGGCTGTGGGATGCTGAGAGCCTGGGGAGATGTGCAACCCAGGCCCCAGCGTTTCAGGCTGATCTCTGCTCCCCACCACTTAAACTTCCCTACATTACTCCCAGCACCTCCTGGAGCCATTTGCACTATGGCCCAGCCAGAAGATCATTTCCTGCACCCGCTGCAAGCTGCATCTGTTTGGATACTTAACTCCTTGCATCTGCAAGGCTGGTTTAGTGCTGTGTGTGGCTTGGGCTGGAACACCTCTGGCAATGAATTAACGAGCACCAGCATCCCATCTTAATGGCATTCAGAAGATGCAGCCAACTACTCTGTATTCAGTCAGCATCTTAAAAATAACTCCTCTTCCTGCTGATTATACCAATTTTTCTCCCAGTTTCTCTTTCAGTTGTTTTTCTTTCCCCTGTTTTGCTTGGTTGTAGCAGGAAAGGTGGGCAGGAGGAGGAGAGAGGGCAGTGGCCCCGCAAGGTTTTCCTCAAAGCTAACAAGAAACCTGTAGTGGCTGCCCAGAGCACACCCTGGCAGAGCCTGGAGCGGTGTGGAGCCACAGGGGAAGCCCATTAGTGCCCCTCAGGACGGCTGTACCAGCCAGCGAAGGCCAGGAATGGATCCTGACCATGTCCCGGAGCAACTGCCATCCCGCTGCTCTGATGATAACCAACTTAAATCCCATTTGCTCTGGAGCAGGCGTGGGGTGCTCACCCTTCCCCACACACACAGCTGTGGGACAGCCAGGGCTGCCCTGACCTGGGCTGGGCTTCACCAGCTCGGCCCCACTCCCCACTTTCCCCAGCACCATCCAGCATGATGTGAGGCTCTGCCGCCTCGCTTCTCCTCCCGGCACTGGGCATGCCACCAACTCCAACGCCACCAAAACCCTCTCAAGCAAACGACAGCACACAGGTACTGAGGGCTATCCCCCTCCATCCCACACCACTCGGCACCAAGCGCCTGGCACCTCAGGATGCTGGTGCCTGGCATCACCCTGCCAGGATGGTGCTGGCCAGTCTCTTCGCTGCAGGGTTGATGCTTTTCATTAGGGCAGAGGGAGCATCTCAGGTCTTGCCCATCTATGCTCCCCAAATAGTGACGATCCAGGCAAGTAGAGAGGGCAGGAATGAGCCGGAGCATTAAATTTACAGTGTCTGCTACAGTAGGAGCAGGGGAGGCAATCACAGTTTATAAATACCTTCAAAGACAACTACTGAGACGAGGGAGCAAAGTGATTCAGAGCCCGGGAGCAGTAAAAATAGGCAGCCAGGGAGAGCCGAGAAGGACTCAGTCCAGGAGCCAGCCAGCAGCTCAGGACTGCCTCACCATGCCCCATGCCTGGAGCCGAGGCTTGCCCCAGGCCAATGAAGGCTGGAAACGCTTAAGTCCCAGACTCCTCGCTGCCATGAGGTGCTCTCCAGTGCCTCTGCACGCTGGCTCCTGGCTGAGCACAGCCACAAGTCATCCCGGCATGGAAGCATGTGTCACAGCAAACAGCGCTGAGGAAACGTGAGCAGAGCTGCTGCAGCATCACCATCATCGCAGCAGAGAGAACTGCTCTGCCAAGAACCCCTGGGGTAGGTGGCATGGGGCAGACTTACTTGCTGCAGAAGATCTGCTCCCTGAGCATCCCCAGGTCCTACCTTAAAGGTCTGGCACCAGTGCACCCTGCAAGGCACAGGGCTGGGAGCCTCGGGTTCTGCACCACCGTGTGCCTGCCCAAATGCCACCTCCAGCTGGTGGCAAACAGCTGCTGATGCCACCTGCCAGCGTCCACACCAGGGTTGCTGTGCCAGGAGCTGCAGAAGGGAATCGCATTTCCCCATTGGGCCTGGAACACCCGACTGCTCTGCAACTCAGCTGCTGTCACGGGTGACAAGGACACTCAGTGTGATGGATGATGATGATGAGGGATGAAGCTACCGTGAGCTTCACATTAAAATATGCACCAAACAATCGTGCTCTGCGCAGCCCCACAGCTGCATCAGCACCTCCAGCTCAGAGGAGAGCAGGCGCTGAGGGATGCTGTGCTCAGGGATGTAGCCATGGCCCCACAGCAGCCATGTTCCATAGGTGACTAGCCCCCATGAGGGAGAGAGAGAGAACATGTCCCTGGCCCTGAGCATGGGCCAGTCGAGCCGAAGTGACCACTAAGGCATCTGGTGAGCAGCCAAGAAAGCTGAAGCTCTGGTGCTGCACTTGATGCAGCAACCTCCACTTCAGGAGCTTAATTAACAGCAAAGCTGGCAGCAGCAGGATTCACACTAATTACAAGTGACCTACATTTTAGGAGGGGGAAATGCTTAAACCTAATTAAAGTCTGCACGTGGACCCAGGTGCTGGGGGAAAAAAAAAATGGATTCCCTGGGGTCTGGGTGTGGAACAGAGCAGTGTTTCAGGGTGAGTGTTTGCAGAGATGCTCCTGCAGGCAAGAGACACTCCAGAGCAGCAGTTCCTGCCTGCATCCCTGCCTGAATCCCTGCCTGCACAGGGCAGCTGCAAAACGTGGGTGAAACTGAGCAGAAGACGGGAGGAGTGAGGTGGGAAAGGGCAGAGGCTGCTGCCAGCAGCACACAACAGCTCCCGCTGCTGCCGCGTGAAGCACCTGCCCAAGCCTTCCCCCGTACCACAGCTAACAGACTTTCCAGCCTCCAATTACTGTTATTAAGGAGCTGCAGTTCACTTCTACCCTCACAGCCCTTCAAAGGCCCGGCTGGCGGGCTTTAGTGACTAATAAGCATCCAAAGACAAAAGACAACGCGTGTCAATTCTCTGAGACATGAAATAGCCTGCCAGGCCTGACGGCAACGAGAGGGGTTGCGTTGCGCAGGGCTCCTTCTTCGCCTTGCACAGTTTAATCTAGCAGAGGTAATGCTCACAGCAGGCCACCTGCTACGGGAAGGCAGGCAGGAAAGCCAGCTCTGCTGCTGCCCTTTGCAGTTTCAGTTTTTAAGTGTCCTTTTTCCTGGGGCGTTGACAGCGTTATTAAAATATCTTCTAGCAGGGGCTGCGGCGGAACGCCTGGAGTGCCTTTGTTGGAGGAACATGACGCTCGTAAGTTAAATAATCCTCAGGATGTCAGATAAATAAAGTTGGAACCTCGCAGATGCAGGAAAAAAATAAATTACCAAGTGCAGATGGTCCTCAATTAAGAGCAGCGTTAACACATCAACAGCCCCGGCAACGGCGCGAGAGCGGCCATTCCGAGGCAGGAAGGAGCGGGGAGAAGGTGACGGAGTGAAACGTCTCTCTTCCCCAGAACCGTGCCCCGAGCAAGGGACGATGCTCTCGGCTCAGCTGGTGAGCGGCTGCAGTTTGGGCGATGCCACTCCCCAGGTCCACACGGTGCCCATGGTGCTGGTGAATCACAGCGGGAGCGACTGGCACATCCCGGCCCGTCCGCAGGCACCAGAGCTGGTTCCAGGAACGGCTGCAGCAGAAGCCCAAGTCAGCGATCGCACCACAACCCAGCCTCGCCCCAGCTTGTCCACGCATTAAACTCACTAATTAAGGCCTTAAAAAGTAAATTGGATACATTGATTAACTCACTTCATGATGAGCCTGACAAATGGAAAGCTGCTCGTTGACACCATTCAGGCTCCAACCAGGAGAACCCTTCCACCTCCTCTCCCCTTCACCTCTGACGGGAACTGGCTCCAGCAATGCTGCCCAGGGGCACCCACCAACTCCCACCCCACACCAGTGTGTCCCCCCTGCATGGGTGGGCACGGTGCATGCCAGGCTGCAGCCCCAAATGCATGGCCCCAAATGGCGAGAGGGGATGAGCAGCATTTAGAACTGGCTGAAGGACTCTGATCTGCTCGGCCCACAGCCTCACTCCTCCACAAACCATTGGGGCTGTTGCCTGGAGAGGGGGAGAGGAGAGAAACCAGGGGGCTGTGGGGTCCTGGCAGGGATTGGTGACACCCACCTCCATCACTGCTGCCTGAGGCTGTGGCTGCACCAGCACCTCTGCTGCGGTGGGCTTGGCCCCAGAGCTGAGAAGGGAACGGCCACAGCCATCCCTGTCTCCACAATGGTAAATTAAAAAAAAAAACCACCCCAAATGTCATTAGTACTNATCTGCTCGGCCCACAGCCTCACTCCTCCACAAACCATTGGGGCTGTTGCCTGGAGAGGGGGAGAGGAGAGAAACCAGGGGGCTGTGGGGTCCTGGCAGGGATTGGTGACACCCACCTCCATCACTGCTGCCTGAGGCTGTGGCTGCACCAGCACCTCTGCTGCGGTGGGCTTGGCCCCAGAGCTGAGAAGGGAACGGCCACAGCCATCCCTGTCTCCACAATGGTAAATTAAAAAAAAAACACCCCAAATGTCATTAGTACACTGTGGAAGTGGCACCTCCCTCCCACCCCCAGCACTGAATGGGCTGAAAGGGGAAAAAATGACGTTAGTGAATGTCCATCAAACCTGATGGCCTGCAGCAGGGGCACTGGCTGAGCTCATTAGCAGCGTTAACGGCTCTGTGGTGGGAGTGATGGTGCAGTCACCAGCAAACATCAGCACCAGGTTTGCAGCCACCAGCAAACTTCATTAAGGACACAGCATCACACACTGGCTGTGCTGCCAGGGCCCCATCACCACCCAAGAGGGCAGGGGGAGGGGTGAGAGACTTGGGGATCCTTTATCTTCAGGATGCTGGGGGACCCCAGCCTCATGCCAAGGCAGGGCCTGGATCCAAATTCCCACCTGGCAAAGCCCCGGAGAGCCCCTACCTCCGCGAGCACAAATGCTTCTGTGCTAGGAGGAGCTGGGATGCTGTTGTGATGGGGCTACAGCAGACACATAAACACCACCTCCAAAAGCGCCTCCAAAAATAGATTAAGGATCGATATGGAAATCTGCCCAAAACAGCAGGACACTGCATTAAATTTGCTCATTAAAACCCTGAAGTTTTCCCACAAGCGCACACACGCTGCTGCCAGCAAGCTGGTCCTGGCAGCTCAGCATCTTCTGCAGCCACAGCAGCCTGGCTCGGAGACAGCTCAGCCTGTTGCCAAGGTCAGGGCTCAAAGAGCAGCCGCCCTCCTTGCCCCCTTAGTGCAAGTGGTTCTCTAGTGATTTGGTCACTCAAAATGAAAGAAGCCAAACTGGGTGATTTTTGAGACTGAAAAAGTTTTCTTTTCCTTTCAGAAAAACTAAAAAAAAAAATGCAAACTGGCCGACACAGAGAGCCCACAGAGGGAGAGCTCAGAGGCTGAGACACAGCAGCAAGGTCTGGCTCACGGCTGGGACCATCCGAGCAGGCTCCAGGTGAGGAGCTGGAGCTTTTCCCACTCCGCAGCTCTGCATTATTTACAGCCTGTGCACACCCCTGGTATGGCCCAGGGAGTGCAACAGCAGCTCGGTACAAGCCCAGGGCCCCCAGGAGGAGCATCCAGCAGGTTTTGGCTTTGCCCATTCCACTGGGAGAGCGGCTGTGCCCAGCACAGCCTGGCATGATGCCATGGGGCAGCCCCAAGCCCAGCTGTGCCCAAGGCCATCACAGTGGACCTGACCTCAAGGGAAAAGCTGCCCAGAGCTCTTGTTGGAGAAATTGCCTTGTCAGAAGCTGGGTTTAAAACATCATAGAATCACAGAATGGTAGGTGTTGGAAGGCAACTCTAGAGATCATCTAGTCCAAGTGCCCTGCTAAAGCAGTTCCACATAGATCAAGTGATCCTGTTATTTCTGCTGGGGCAGCAAAAGGGAAGTGAGCAGAAGGCTGACCCTGCACAAAGGAACTGCACTTCTGAAGTCAAATCCTGTTCATCGAGATAAACAATCACCAGGAACAAATATTTAAGTCTCAGCAACCAAGAGCAGACACCAGAGCAACAGGAGCAGCGCTGAGCCCTTATCTTCACACAAGACTTCAGTGCACGTTAGAGGCTGCTCTGCCCAGCACCATTCACAGGGCAGCGCAGGAGTTCCTCCCGGCTATGCTGAGCAGAGTCCTGCTACAGAACAAGCCCAGGTGCTGGGAACCTGCTCTGACTATCCTCCTCCTCAGCTGTTCCACCGCCAGCGACGTGCCCAATCAGCCTCTGTCCCAAAGGAGATCTGGGCAGCCAGCACATCCTGCCATGGGTCCCTCCACTTCACCCATAAACCTGCTCAGAGAGAAAACCCGACCGTTCATCTTGCAGGGCAGGTGATTCGTTTCCCCAGCAGCTCTGTGCACTTGCACTCAGCAGCCAAAAATAGAAACTTCTGCCGTGGTTTGTTGGGTTTTTTTTACCCTCCCCAGGACTTGCACACTGCTGCCTGCAGCAGAGAGGCTCCAGCAGTGCCAGACGACGATCCCCAGTGCCAAGATCCTTCGAGAAGCGATAAAGTGTCGGCGCTTGCGGCTCAGCTCAACGGCAGCCCTGCGAAAAGCAGCTCAACACGGCACCTTACGGCAGACTCTGCTTCTCATCTGCTCTGCTGCTGAAGCCAGCCCTGCGTCCCCCCGCTCGCCTCCTTCAAGGGGGTCATTGTGTCTCCCTGCACACCGGGTCCTGGCCAGGGCACAACCTGCCCCACATGCTGCAGGTGAGATGGGAGAAGCTGCAGGCCCTGGCTGATATAATTCACCTCAACATGTGGTCCTGAGGTGGGCACAGACCCTCTGTGTGCCCTGTGGGGCCTCTTCCTCCACAGGCAGCGCAGCCCCCTTCCCAGGGCTGGCCGCAGCACTAGCCTGTGTCAAGAGCCACGTGTGCTACATTAAAGCACAATTAACATCTCCCTGGCTGCTGGCCCTGCAGAGGATAAGAGTCAAGGCTCTTCTTAGAGCAGACATGCCAAAGAATTAGGGACTTATCATCTTCTGTTCCCATCAGTCTGCACATAAAAGGCTTTTCTGGCATGAAGCAGAGAATCCTGTCTTAGGGACAGATTAGAGGTAAGAGGATCTGTTTAAGATCATGTATTTTAAAACAGTTGTGCTCTGCTTCTCGGCATCGCCTGGGGCAGCTGTGTCCTGCAGCTGCCTGGCTCCTGGCGCTGAGGGAGCAGCACAGTCGGTGACGCTTTCCCTCCGCAGCCTGGCTGCTCCATCTAACCAGCAAGGCAGTGACTACGGGATGGCCAAGGGGACGGTTCCTTGAAGGAGCAGCAGGCAGAGGAGACTCAGACTATCGCCGCTTTTAAGCCTGATGGGGCTGCTCAGGCTCATCCCAACAGGTGGAGACTTTCAGCCATCCCCGCCATGTCAGAGCGAGCCTGTGTCCCAGCCCTGCAGGCAGCCTTAAAAATCCACATGACAGGATCTTCTACAGCCATCCTGGAGCCCAGAGTCACCAAAAACCATGAGCCCACAGGAAGGCTGCAGCTCATCCCCACAGCTCCCACCACACGGTCGGGTCCTGGGAGCAGATGGAGCCCCTGGCCACATCCCTCCTCCTGCCCGGAGGTGGTCTGCAGCGGCTCCCCCACCATACAGGGCTGCATTACTCACCCCTTCCATCTCTGTTTTTCTACTTTATAAGAGAAGAGAGATTTTCAAAAATATCCATGCTTGCTTCCTTCTAAACCAGGCAGTCTTAGAAACAAAGGGGGCAGAGATGGCTCATGCAGATCTGTGCCAATACCGAGAATAAGTAACGTGGCACTCAACATATTTATCTTCATTTTCTTCATCAAGGACACACGGCACTGCAAAGCAGAACAGGAATGTCTACAGAGCATTTATGGTGATATCATTTCTCATTTACAGCAAACACAGTGCCTGTCAATGCCATGAGAATGAGAAATGGGTCATCAATTACCATTAGACAGGGAACTGTTTGCTCTGGGGTGGGGAATAAAGCTTCGTATCGGTTTTTACGTCGAAGACAGTCCTGTGTCAGAAGTGCTCCTGTACCCAGCTCTCCCTTCACACCAGCTGACAGGGTGCTGGAGCAGCAGGAGCTGCAGACTGAGCTGTGGAATAATAGAACCACGGAATCATTGAGGTTGGAAAAGACCTTTTAAGCTCCAACCACTCACCTCATGCTGCCAGGCCCACCACTAGTACCATGTCCTTCAGCACCTCACCTACATGGCCTTGGAATCTCTCCAGGGACGGGGACTCCATTGCCTCCTGCCTGTGCCAGCATTTAACTGTCCTCTCAGAAGATTTTTTTCCTAGTCTCCAACCTAAACCTGCCCTGGTACAAATTGTGGCCCTTTCCTCTTGTCCCTGCACTGCTGCTTCACTGCTCACAGCCTCCTGGCTTTGCCCTCTATGCTTACCCCTCACCAAAGCCTTGGTGCCTGCAGCCAGCCCAGGGCTGTGCACCCTCACCCCATGTGCTCCATTCTCCAGGGATGATGAATAGGACAGCACCTCCAAAGTGGCCTCTCCAGACATGAGGGGACATGATTTTGACTCAGTCCAGTTGTGTCTGGGTATAGGGTCCCTGGAATCACACTTAAGCCCTACAAGAGCCATCTCATTTCCAGCACAAAACCCCTCCCAGCTCAGGAGAGGTTTTAACTAGTGTGGTCCCAATGCAGCCATGCAGTAGTGGGGTTCATGGGAGAGAAAGCCACTGGGAAACATCAGGCAGGATGAGCTTCTTTTTGCAAATAAAACTGAGCCAAACCCCATGTGCAGTTGTCTTGATTTTTCTGTTGTACCAGGGAGATCCCCTGGAAAGCCCAACAGCAGCCAACAACTCAGGCTTGAGCAGCTGGGTCCATGGGAGAGCACTGGCACTTCTGTGCTAAGCCACGGGGCTGCTCCCCCAGGGAACTGCTCACCCCCAAAGCTGTGATACTCAATGGCAGTCGCTCCCTCGGTGATGCCAGGCCCCCTGGCACTGCCAAGCACGCCCAGAGCAATCTAATTTCACGTGTGCATTATTCAGGAGGGAAAAAAAACACATCTGCCATGCATTAATGCTCGCTTGGGAACAAAGTTATTTTAGGTATTGTCAAGTACTTCTCACATTAATTCATGCACATTCATAAGTGCAGCACGTTAACGTATTTGAACGTTGGAGCTAAGGTACAATTGCACTTGCTGAGCCCCAGCCCTCAGCGAGTCACCTTGCCAAGCTGCTCTTCACACTGATGCCAAAGGGTACAGCACCTTCCCCTACTGCAGCAAGATCCAGCTCTCCAAGTTCAACTCCTCATCACAAACTAAATCAAGCGCTGGTGGTGCCGCATCGCGGGGTCAGACGGCACCACAGCACACAGGGCCATGGCAGGCACTGCTCAGTGGGACTTTTGTGCCTGTCCTGCATCCTCAGAGCAAGATGATGCTGCAGGAGCTGGCCCTTTCCCAGTGAAGCCCTCAGTTTGATGTGCCGGCATATTTTGGGTGTTTCCATCCCTGCAGGTCTCTTGGGTGAGCAGAGCCCCAGGAGAACCCCGGTGCATGCTGCTGTTCAGCTGAGCACCACCAACCTACTGCAGCAACAGTGGGAGCAGAGAGGACAGTGTCCCTTTATTTCCCCTCCTCACTACAACAAACCTGCGTCTCAGGCAGAGACAGGTCAGGGTCACCCATCTTATGGCTCCAGCTCCCCCAGCTCTGCCACTGGTTTGCTACAAGGCTGCTGTGCCTGTGGCAAGGCACCAAAGAGATGCCCCACAGGTCAATGCCCCACATAGATGTCCCATGGCCAGCCCTTCTCCCAAACACAGTGCAGCAGGAGTCACTGGGAAACAAATCCCATCCTCATCTGGTCCCACCACATCAGCTGTGTTTCCTCAAGCCATATAAGCAAACTGGCAGGACTAGGGAAGGAGGTGGGGAAGGAGCCAGTCTCGCCCGTGGCTGGGCTCCCTGAGTGGGAGGCAAGAGTGCCCATGGGGCTTGGGACCCAACAACATTCGAGCTGCTCAGGGTTGGCTCCAGGCCGTGCGTGCCTCAGCACTCAGAGGAAAAAGCAAAGCCCACTCATCTGAAACCTGCGATGCGTGATCTCCCAGGAATGCTCTTCCTTCAGAAAGCACTGACTCACGGGAGCCCGAGGAAGCCCACGCCTGCAGGGTAAGGCTTGAGGCTCTTCACAGCCCCGACCCCACTCCCTCCATGTGCTGTGACCACACAGCACCCCACAGCCCCTAAGGAAACACCCCAGAGAATATGGTTACAGCAGAAAATAAATGCAACTGGTGAGGTCTGCCTGGGGCAGCGTGGCACGGCCATCATAACACCAGGGTCCCTTCCCAGCCCCGCTGCTCGGGCCAGCCCTGCCATGCTGGTGCTACGCATGGGCATACAGCGTGGTGTGTTCACCTCTCCAAAAGCCCCTTCCCTCCCAGCCTGGCAGAGCTGCCTGTCCTTCCCGAGGCTGGCACGGCTCGGGGCTGCGTGGGCTGGCCGCTGCTGCTGCCAAAACCCGCACTGTGCTCTAAAAATTGATGCTGAGAGTAGCAACAATCCCCCGGCGCTTCCGCCACGGCGCGCGGCAAAGGGGGTGACGCCGACAGCAGTGAGCCCACGGGTCTTCGCTGCCAGTGGGGCAGGAGGGCCAGCACCTGGGCGTGCCAGGGAAATGGTGCTGTCCTTCCCACGTCCACGACCTCGGAGAAACATCTGCTACCCCGCAGCTCCCGAGAGCTGTGTGTGCTTAACACCGGGGAAAACAAAACCTTCACAAATTAAAGCCCAGCCATCTGGCTGCACAAGGAAAGGGCTCTGTGCGTCCAGGAAAGGGAGTGGAGACCCTGCACCGCTCAGGGTACTGCATCCCCGCTGCAGCACGGATCCTCATCCAGGGACCAGCCCCCTCTGGCAAGGAACCGCCTGGACAAGGTCTTTGCTACAAACCCCCCTGGCAACGAGGCTGGGCTGAATTATTCATACAGCCTCACAGTTGTGTTTGTCTTAGTCATCAGCTCAGAGGAAACAACGAGGCACGGAGGTGCTGATGGGGACCTGCTGCCGTCGAGCAGCACAGGGGAAACAAACCCCGGCAACTCAGACCAAACTCAGCACTGCTGACCAAGCACACAGGCTCTGCACTCCCCGGAGGGGCTGAGGCTGCCTGCAAACCTTCAGCAGCCTCCCCTGCTTGGCTCCGGAGGCAAAAAAACAGTCATTAGCAGGATGTTGTTTCAAGGTTGAGAGCAAAGGGTAGAAGAGAATTGAAGAGCTAACACCAACAAGGATGGTACCAGGAACAAAGGTTGGTCCAGCCCTGACAGTGGTACCAAGGAGCAGAGTGTTGGTGCTGGGGCAGGATCCTCCTCCCGTGTGTCCAGCACACATGGCCCCGCGGGTGCCCATGGCAGGCAGCAGGTGCCCATGGCAGAGAGTGGGTGCCCATGGCAGGCAATAGGTGCCCATGGCAGGCAGCAGGTGCCCATGGCAGGCAGTGGGTGCCTATAACAGGCAGCAGGTCCCTGTGGCAGGCAGTGCGTACCTATAACAGGCAGCAGGTGCCCGTGGCAGGCAGCAGTACCTATAACAGGCAGCAGGTGCCCATGGCAGACAGTGGGTACCTATAGCAGGCAGCAGGTGCCCAGGGCAGGCAGTGGGTACCTATAGCAGGCAGCAGGTGCCCAGGGCAGGCAGTGGGTACCTATAGCAGGCAGCAGGTGCCCGTGGCAGGCAGTGGTACCTATAACAGGCAGCAGGTGCCCATGGCAGGCAGTGGGTACCTATAACAGGCAGCAGGTGCCCATGGCAGGCAGCGGTACCTATAACAAGCAGCAGGTGCCCATGGCAGGCAGTGAGTACCTATAACAGGCAGCAGGTGCCCATGGCAGGCAGTGGGTACCTATAACAGGCAGCAGGTGCCCATGGCAGGCAGCGGTACCTATAACAAGCAGCAGGTGCCCATGGCAGGCAGTGAGTACCTATAACAGGCAGCAGGTGCCCATGGCAGGCAGTGGGTACCTATAACAGGCAGCAGGTGCCCATGGCAGGCAGCGGTACCTATAACAAGCAGCAGGTGCCCATGGCAGGCAGTGAGTACCTATAACAGGCAGCAGGTGCCCATGGCAGGCAGTGGGTACCTATAACAGGCAGCAGGTGCCCATGGCAGGCAGCGGTACCTATAACAAGCAGCAGGTGCCCATGGCAGGCAGTGAGTACCTATAGCAGGCAGCAGGTGCCCAGGGTAGGCAGCGGGTGCCCAGGGCAGGCAGCGGGTGCCCAGGGTAGGCATCGGCGGCTTTGCAGCTCTTGGCTAATAACGCTTGCTCTCATCGGTGAGGCAGTGGGGGGAGGGTTGCCGTGGCGACACCCGCGCAAGCAAAGCTGGCAAAACCAAAGCCTCCGTTTCCCAGCGTGTCCTGCCGCTTGGGCCCAGGAGTATCACAGTTCGGCAGAGAGGAGGAAACATCCCAAGACAAGGGTGGGCTGAATGAGGGCTGAGGAGGTCCAGGCTCGCTTTGCAGTGGTGGACAGCTTTGCAGCATCCCGCCCAGGCAGGCTCAGCTGTGTTGATGCTGCTGGGCATGGCTGACTCCTAATCCCCTCCTTTCAATAAATTAAATCTAAAAAACCCATACAAAATGGAACAAAACCTGTCCAGATGTTCAGAACAGGACCAGTGGCATCCTCACAGACACGCTGCCAGTCATATAACCTCTAGAAGATAACCCTTCCTGCCTGCTGACCTGCCTGCTAGCAGCACTGACCCCAGACGCACAGTGTCTCACATGAACATTTCTTTGCCAAAAGGGTTGCCAAGCCCTGGCATGGGCTGCCCAGGGCAGTGGTGGAGTCTCCATCCCTGGAAGGATTCCAAAGCCATGTAGCTGTGGGGCTGAGGGACATGGTTAGCAGTGGCTATGGCAGTGCTGGGGGAATGGCTGGACTCAACAAGCTTAAAGGTCTTCCCCAATCTGAAGAATTCTGTGGTTCTTCCCCATGCAGAAGCCCTGAAGCATCACCAAGGCCCTGACCTCCCACTGGGCATCTCCTCAAGCTGGGACAGCTGTGAACCAGAGCAATGGGCATCAACCTCTAAAGCTGAAGGAGTATCAGCTCCCAACACGTATTAGTTATCACCAGGGAGAAATATTTTTCCAGTGCAGGCATAGAGGTGAAATATGGGCTGTTGCTTCTGAGAAGTTCTGCAGTCTTTCAAGGCAATGGCCCAGGGATTAAAAATGCTGTGTGCCCCTGTTAGACAAACAAAGCTGTGCTGCCAGTGGGACAGGGGCAGCTCCAGCACTCACAGATAAAGCAGCAACACTGTGACTCCCTTCCCTTCTTGCTGGGCCAAGGACAAGCAGACAACTGCTCTGACACACACCACGCTGCAGCTCCTTCCACTGTAAACACAGCCCCGATCCACTTAGATGGGAGTGTTTTTCCCACTTGTTTTTCCCTAAGGGGGATGATCTGCTGGTGGCACTTGCTGTTCCAGGCTTTGGAGCTGCCCTTCCAATCTGCCACGCTGAGTCTCAGCGTTACCATCAAGGGCCCAGCAGAAGCCCCACCGATGGGACCACCCTGACTGCTATCCTTGCAGCTCAAGTCTCACCATCCTTTGCAGACATGAAGACAGCAGAGAAGATGGTTTTCAGGGAAGGCTGATGCACAGCCAGCCAGCTTGGCTCCCCACACACCAGCTTTTTGGGAATGAGGATGAAGGATGTCCTACAGCAGCCCCCCCAGCACTGCTGAACCCAGGAGCAGCACTTTGCCCTCCCTCACGTGCACACACACTGGCAATAAACCAAAGTCTGCTGGGGGCAAATAATTAATCAGCGGTAACGAGATGAGGCAGCAGCTCAGTGAAGAGGCAGCAAGGGCTCAGGGGGAACACAGGGGCCAAGTAAGGTGAGAGCCATAGGCAGGGATGCCCTGAAATGAGGAAGCAGGCAGTGGAGGCAGAGGCACGTCCAAGCCTGCTCCCCCCCACCTTCCCTCCACTTTCAAAGAAAAACCCAGTTCTGCACAGCTGAATTCAGTATTTTATCACAAATAAAAGATGAAAGTGAAATGAAGCCAAATGTATTCCATTAAATATTCAAGCCATTTAGACTTACTCTAGACCCATTTAAATGTTTTATTGGCTATAAAACGCTCCCTCGCAGGCCCCAGCAGCAGGAGCGACCCAGCATCACGCCTGGCTCTGCACCGGGGCAGCTGATGCTCCAGCACCCAAATTGGCTCCCCGGGACCAGTTTCCCACCTGGCAACATCCAGAGAGGCACAGACACACCACATCTGTGTGCTCACAGCCTTCCTCCAGCACTGACCTCCTCATCCTCCTCACCCCACTCCTTCCCAGGGAAACTGCTAGGCTGGAGGAAGTGGGGAGTGAGACACTGCCCAGAAGTGGGGAAACACCTCTGGCTGCTGCCCGTGGGCAGAGAGGCCCCTGCAGGAGATGGGTGCTGTAGCGAGGATGCTCACATAAGCAGGTCCATCACCCTCCCACCAACACCCAACCACCCCCCAGGGCCTCACTGGGCACTTGGAAGCCACTGAGCTACTGCCAAAAACTTGGACAAGGTTACAGCACGTGAAGCAGGGCGTCCCTTCCCATGCTGCTGCAGGGAAAACAGACATGAGATAGAGGCACGGGAGGGCTACAGGAATGCAGGCAGCCATCCTCATGGCACAGTGCCATTCCCAGGCCAAGGGCAGAGCAGACAGACGCTGCCAGCCCTGTGCACCCACGGCTGCACCTGCTGATGGCCCTCGGAGAGGGGGTGCCGCAGTGCCAACACAGGCACCCACATGCTGCTTCCCCACCTGCCTGTGCAGCAGCACAACTCGCTAGGAGAAGAAATCAAAGGCTGAGAGATGAAGGTGTTCCGGTCAGACAGCACAGGGCTTGGGAAGGGACTTGGCTCGAGCTTCCCATGACAGGCTGTGGACACACAGGAACCGCAGTTTCCAGCTGAGCTCCCACCATGTTTGTCCCCATCCTCTAATGGGGTTCTGAGCTCCCACACAGCTCTAACGAGGGGGATACAGAAGCAGATTAAGGTGAAGAGCTTTTCAACCTCCTTCCTTCCACCAGCGGCCCCCGAGCGTAGTTTTTCCCTGCCTGTGCCCTGTCTCTGCAGCTCTTGAGCAGCAAAGGCCTCCTGCCCCCAACCCGAGCCAACACACCTTTTATGCCAACCATTCTGGACCAGGACAGACTCATTGGGCCGGCAGCTGTTGGCACACACTGGGAAGGCACCACAGAGCAGTGGGGCTGTGGGAGCATGGGAGATACCTGCACCCTTCCAGGAGCATCTCCCACAAACCCCCACATCCCCAGTGCTCTCACCATCAGCAGAGATGGATGCAAAATTTCACACCCGGATTAAACAACTGATCTATTCTGGGTGGTATTTCCTAAACACCGAGGGGGCGGGAGAGGCCCTGGCATGCCGAGAGTGGGGAAGGCACCTTCACACCATCCTGCAAACTGCTTCAGTTTCCTTAACCAGGCTCTAGGTCTTGATGCTCCTCCAGCTGCTCATTTAAAGAGCAGCTCAAGCACTTCTCTGCTTTGAAGACATTCATCTTACTTCTTTTTGCCTCCCCCAAGGCAAGAATCGAGTCTGTTGTCTGCCGGGATTACCACCAGCACATGGGTGTTTGCAGTTTACTGGTGTGCTACAGAACTGGAGCACACCAAGGAGCTGGTTTGAGGTTTTTTTTTTTTAAACTCAAATGCAAGAGCCAAAGAAACAGGAATAAAATCCTAGCAGATGTGAGAAAGCGGGTGCAGCCCTCCACGGGAGCTGCTCACAGCATCTCTTGGCAACTGAGCCCCTGCATGCAAATGACAGGCTTCGCTGACTGCAAAGCTGTGTCCCTCTGCAAGGGAGGAGAGCAGCAGCTGAAAGCAAAGCAAGGATCAGTTTCCCAGGAAAAAAACAGCTATTTACTCCCCAGAGAGTCCATCCTGGTAGTGGGGAACAGGGACCAGCATCAGCTGCGGAGAAGCTATCATCCTGAGAGTCAGACGTGACATAAAATGATAAAACCATGGTGATTCTGGCTAACAAGCACCTGCCCTCCCTGCACATGCCCTCCAGGACCTGCCTTGCCCACAGCTGGGCACAGGCAGGGCCTGATCCTTAGGGCACTGATGCCAGTATCTCATCTGCCTCCTGCAACCAGGCAGAAACAGTGGAAAACATCGCAGGAAAGCTCCTCTGGGCAAATCTAGATCAGCTTTCCTGCAGTGAGGAAGGTGAGAGTACCAAATCAGCTATGGGCTTCTATCAAAATTCATACAGCAATCGGAGACGTGGAACAAGCCTATTTCAGACAAAGAGCTGCTGAAAACACCCCCAAAGCAGGCACACAGGCAGCCCCTGCCCATCCGGCCATGCCAGTGCCCACACAGGGCTCCTTCCCTGCGTGCTGCCACTGGCACGGCAGCCCCACGGGAAGGGCACCTCCACCACAGGAGCCAGGGCTGTCCCCTCTGCTGCTCCAGCTCACAGCCCCAGGGAACAACCTAAACACAGGGACTGCAGCCTGCAGCAGCCCCCTGCCTGACCCTGCAGACATTGCCGTGCTACATGGCAAAGCATCTGAATGGAAAGCTCTGATGCATGCCCAGAGCTCCTTCCCTCAAACGTTCGGGACTAATTTCGTATAGAAAGACATGCCAAAATTAATTTATTTCCTTTTCTTTCTTCCAGCCTAAGTACATCCCCTCCCACTTTTTCCAGATTGATCCATCAGAAAATTAGCCCTGCTAGTGCTCTGTGCCAACCCCTGAGATAAAAGCCAGCCCTTGGCTTTCAGACGGCTACAGGTTGCACCATGGCTGCGCTGGAGTATCACCCAAGGGCAGGGCTGCGGGCACCCGCTGGGGACCGGCAGATGCTCAGGGCGTCCACACCTCCCTCCCCTGAGCACATGGAGGCCCAGGGCAAGATTTGTCGAATCCAGACTGTGGCCAGTGTTAGCTTGTGTACCCTACATGGCTGGAACAGAGCTTTCCACCTCTCCTGCAAAGTTAAGCTTTTGGAGGAAGCCAGTGGGCAGCCAGCAGCTGTTGTTTATCCGACAGAAGGTGCACACACACACACACACACATGCTACATAAAATAAACAGAGATGCAACAAATCTCTAATGCAAAATACCATATTATATACTGCTGATTCCACCCCCAAAGCAGCACAGGGATGAATGTCGTCAAGAGTCCTTAAAGCTCAGGGTCGTAAGTGACAGCTTGTATGGAGAGCACACAGCAGCTGCCCCAGCAGGCAGATCACCTGTGGCAGGGCCAAGGCTGGAGCACAGAGTGTGGCCTCTGCTGCACGCCCGCAGGTAACAACTTGCAGAAATCCCTCATGGTCACGCTGCTGCAAGCTGGTGGGTGTCTAAGCCCTACCTGCAGAGGAAATATTCCCTTAGGAAGATGGTTTAGCGGTGGGCTTGGCAGTGTGAGGTTAGTGGTTGGACTCAATGAGCTTAAAAGTCTTTTCCCACCAAACGATTCCACGATTCTGCACCCAGCTGCCTGCTCGAGGACCCCAAAACCATGCCAAAGCACCGAGGCTGGCTCCCTCCTCCTCCCTCAGCAGCACCTAAGCACGCTGTATGCCAGGAACATGTCAGTTTGCTCCCGCTCCTTGGGACAGCAAGAGAGGAGCGCTATCGCTACAGACCTCGTGGAAAATGAACACCAGCTGCCCTGCTCTGAACTCTGCCAGCAAAGGCTTCCTAATGGCTTCATCCCACTGATTAGCACAGAAGCCATCTCCCCTGCTAACGTAAAGAAACTCATTAGCACCTCTTCCTGGGGAGAAGAGTCTCATCTTTATTTTTTTCCTTTTATGTTCCTCTCCTTTCAGGTCCAATTAGTAGAAAAACCTTCCCTCTCCTGCCCCTGCAAAGCCCAGGACAGATCACAGGGCTGTGAGCAGCGGCTGGGCAGCCCCTCGGAGCCCAGCACCAGCAGGAGGGCCCACACAGACATTCCTCCCCTTAGTTAGCTGTTGCAAGACCGAAGAAGTACCGTTGGAACTTGCATTTCTGTTGAGGTTTATGCAGTGTTCCCAAGATGACAGCAAACGCAGCTCCTTCATTAGCAGTGAGAAAAATTGGATTCACGGTTCTGAGACAAACCTGCTCTTTTGCCAGAGACCCTTCTCCCCAATATCCTCATGTATGAAGTTAGGAAAGGGTGCATGACCTTCCCTGGAGAACCACTCTGCCCTCACTGGTGGGATCTGCAGGAACAGACCCAGCCCCACCACTGCCCCCAGGCAGGATCTGCCAAGACCCTTCAGCCCCCAGGAAGGCAAGGAGGAAGATCTCATGCTGCGGCTCAGCACAACCATGCAGCAGGTCATGGGAGGGAATAATTAAGCCCCCTGTTATCTAGCAACATCTGGAAACCCCAGAGGTGACTGAGACACCAGAGCCAGAAAGGGGTCTGTTCCCATAGAAGGCTTTCCCCTCTGAGGAAAGCACCACGGTAACTCAGAAGATTCTGTCGCTCCAAGTGAGCCCCCTGCTCAGACCAAGCTGCCGCTGGCAGGAAGATCCCTCACCCAAAGGTTCTGGGCACCTTGGTGGCACCCACAGCAGAGGGGTCTCACCTCAGCAGTGTATCCCTGGCCAAAGCCTCGGCTCAGCACCCTGGACGCCTCAGCACTGCCCTGGCTGAACGGGGATGGCTGGTGTGTTCCTGAGGAAGTAAAGATGCTCCTCCAGTAAACCCAATGTTCAAAGGTGTTTCCTGAGCATCTCCTAAGCTAGAAACCAAAAGGTAACATCCTGATGCATTTTTAAATGCTATGATCATCTTCATTTCCCTTTCAGTGGTTTATTTTCTAAGTATATTTAGATCAACATCCTTCTTTGTTTAAGATATGATAATAAACAAACACAATGCGAGAGATTCTCCTTGGCATAAAACAGTAGGAGGGAAAAAAACCTTGGGGGCCATTAGGAATTGTAATGCCAGATTAATTTTGAATGGATTTCTACTCATTTACATTTGTTCAGGCCCACATAATCCATTAGCCATAGCCTTGTGTGTAGCTAATGGTTTGACAGCCTCAAAAACAAGAGGGTGATCCCAGAGCCCACTGGCACTGGTGGATGGACCAGGAGAGGAGGCAGAGAGCGGCTGGATGGGTGTGAGGGCTGACCCCCAACACAGTTCCATCCCAGGGTGCTCACAGAGACCAGACAGCATCCAGAGGAGAGAGGACAGTCCCAAAAAACAACAGCAGGAGCCAGGCAGCTCTGACCCCACGAGGTCCCTAGGCTGTCCCCAGGCTCCTAGCAGCTCTCCCTGGGCCCAGCAAGGTCAGGCGTGCACAGGAGCGCAGCTGCTGCACGGCCCGGCCTTGGGGAGGTCCCCACGGTCTCGGCTGCCAGTGAGGCTCAGCGACCACTGCAAACCCCACCAAAAGCAGCCAGATGCACCGAAATAACATCCTGCGCTTGCTCAGGGCCTTTTGCGACAGTCCAAGGTGAACGCAGCAGATCCCCAGCGACCGCCTTCCCCAGCCACAGCTGCCCATGGCCGCGAGCAGCCCCACTTGCTTCAGCCAGAAAACCCGATGCCAGATTCTGTGATTACAGAGAAAACGAGCTGCGATGCAACACTTTCGTTATTAGATCGACACAAATTAAAACCAAAACGTGCTCTGGTGGCAGAAGCCTCCAGTGTTACCACCCCAGAGCTTCATCTGCATCACGATGCAAACGACAAGAGGGCCTCGATCACATAGCGCCTGCAGATGGGATCGTCTCGACGGAAACCGGCGTGCAAGCAGAAAACTGCTTCCCTGTCCCCCCAAAATGATGAATGCCTCACAAAGATGGTATTAATGAGTTTTAGGGCACACACACATGATCTTTCCCGCTGTATAATCTGCACATTTCGAGCTGATGTAGCTCTAGCAGCTCTGTTACAGGAGTAAATTAACCCTAATTTGATTGCTTCTCAGTAGCAGTCGTTTCCGCGCTCTAATCAATAAGTCACAGGATTTTATGGCTGCCCTTGGTATCAGTCATGGCAATCAGTAATAAAACGCTTTTCATTTTAAGAACACCTGAAACACCGTGTAATTACCCTTGTATAAAATGATGGACTCCAAAGTACCAACCCCACCACGCCGCTGCTGCAGCCCGCAGCGCCGCTCTGCACCAAACGCCTGTTTGCAGGAGTGAACATTGCTTTCTTTCTAAAGGCCTTGCAAGCTGTCCCTCATCTCTGCCACTTGTCACTCCACCAGCAAGTTATTATTCACACCCCGGTGAAATAGCGGGTTGCAAGAGACACTCCTCTCCCAGAAATCCTCCAGGAAAGGGTGAGATCTGAGATCCTGCTGAGAAAAGGCGGTTAGGAGGTTTCAAAGCTGGCGCTTGACACCACTGCCAGCTCTTCACCGCAGGAACCCATCGCCACTGCAGCACCGAAATGGAGCCAAAAAGCTATAGCATGGTGAGACGATTCAGCTGGTGTCCTGAGAGCAGGGCAAGGAGAGCACAGCCACCGGGCACAGCCCCGGTCCCGAGCCTTCCCCAGGAGCCTGGGGCACCAGACGGATGTCTCAGGGATGGTGAGCTCGTGGTTTGGGGAGAAGCAAGGGGCTGGTGAACTGCTGAAGGACAGGGAGCATCTAATGGTCAGCCCAGCAACCCCGGCCAGGTGTGCCGCTGCCTGCTGCTGTAGTAGCAAAGCTCCCTTGCTCATCCTTCATAGCTTCTTTAAGGTTTCTTTGATGCCATTTCTGTAATGTCTCCATCCCTCTCGCTCTGCTGTCCCAGCCCAGGAGTGACAGCTCTGCAACCCAGGGTGCCCATGGCAGCACCACAGCCCCCATTCCCCAGGGGCTGCCTGGGCAAAAATCCCCCAGCCTCAGCAGGGTACTGCTGAGGAAATGCCACCCAGAAAAGGCTTTGAGGGCCCCAGCCAGCACTAAGACATTCCCACCTTGCAAAGGATGCTCTGCCCATACCGGAGCATTGCAGGAAATGAGCTGTCTCCCCTTCTGCCCCCCCCCTCACCTCCCCACACTATACCCTCCTTGGAGCAGGTTTCCACAGTCCCAACACACTGCTGTCAGGGCTGCCCCAGTACCAAGATGCTTTAGTTGCTACCAACAAAATAAACCTCTCTGAGAGCTCCGAGATCCATTGGCACAACATATTCCCTCCATGCCAGAGGGTGTGGGGCCACCCCAGCACCATACCCCACATCAGAATCCCAGAGCTGCTCTCAAGGGACGTTTCCAAGAGATTTTAGTTTGTGCCAGTCTTGTTTCAAAACCTTTAAAACATGGAAACTGATTCAGGGAGATATTTTCACTGGGCCTCAGCAGTTGTTCTTACGCAAACCATCACCAGGACTCAGAGGACACATTCCTCATCCCCGTGCACAGTGGTAGGGAAGAGGCTGCTGCGTTGCCGCTGCTGTCAGTTGATCAGCCCTGAGGTGCCCCAGCTGGAGCTGACATGTTTTGGGATGATGATGAGGTTTAAGTCCTTGGAGCAACGTTTTGTTACTCCTCTGCAAAAGGCATCACTCACCTGCCTGCTCCTGTGGGCAGGGGCTAGGGAGCTCCCAGGCACTTACCCTGAAGTCGATTCCAACCGTGGAAATGAAGCTGCCGGCGAGAAAAGCACCATCTTTGAACCTCACCAGCAAGCAGGTTTTGCCGACCCCCGAGTCGCCCACCAGCATCACCTGCGAGGGAGGGAGGGAAGGAGGGAGTGTTAGACACTGGGTTTCAGGGAGGAAGCCCCACCACAGCTGTTACCTGTCTCCATACCAAAAGCTCCATCCTGGGAGCAGGAAGCAGATCCCATATTCTTGAGAGAGAGGAAATAAAGCACATTCAAGAGCAATGTCTGCGGACCCAAGAGAGGGTAGGGGGGAGAAGAATAAGCTCCACAGTGGGATTATTCCCCAGCCTGCACCTTGTGTGTTCTCGAGCACTGGCCAAACTCGAGACATCTTCCCCTGACCAGTACTTAACAGGTCCCCCATGGGGGCACAAACACTCCCTGTAAACTGAGAGGTTCTGTCTGGGCAAGGCAGGCTGTGACCCCATGGCTGTGGGGCCCACGCTGCCTCTGGCACTCCCATAGAACACCCTGCACCCCACCACATGTGGGGCTTTCAGGGGAGCACCGCTGCCCATGGAGAGACACCGTGGAGGCTCCGAGCACGATGCCAACTCCGAGGGTATACTCTGCAAGCAGACTCCTTCAGCATGACCCATACACCCTCACGGCCACTCTCCCCATCCTCAGCAAGTGCTGAGGGAGCAGATCCTGCTGCTGTCTGTCTCAGTCTCCCCAGCCGGCAGCAGCTTCAGATGCAGATGGGGCAGGCACCCACCTCACCACAAAGAAACCACAGCAGAGCTGAAGCTGCTCCCAAATGCAGCTCCCCAAAGCCTCTGCTCAAACCACAACCCTTCCTGTCCTGTCCTTCCCTCCCGTCCTCAGTGGGACAACAGCTTCCCGCCATTGAGAAACCCTGGAGCACGCAGCCGAGCGGTGTTATAGCAGCTTGTGCACCCACACTGATCTGCAGCGCTCCATGCCAGCACAGCAGGCTTCCCTCTCTCCAGAGAGCCCTGCCACTAGCCTCCTGCAAGCCATTAGCCCGTGACCGAATGCACTGCCCTGGGTCAGGCTGAACCCAGGCAGGAGCCACATGAAGCCACAAATACCCTCCCTGCTCCATGTCTCGGTCCTGAAGGCTGGCAGTAGCCTCAGCCACGCCTGCAGCTTGTTTTGGGGCAGGGGGCATGGCCAGGAAGGGGAGCAATAGTGCTGCATTGCCCAGAGTGCAGAGCCCAGCACTGGGAGCACCACACACAGCCACACACCAAGCTCTGGCACAAGAAGATTAGGGAGCCAGCGAGCCCACAGGCATATCTGTGAGAAGCTCAGGGAAGGGGGGGGAAAGTAATTTTTAGTACAAAACAGTAGAATTGGTTCTTTTACATTTTCTAGACCTCTGTTTTAGAACACAGTGACCCTTAAAAGCATCTTCAGCACCACAGCACCTGGAGCCAGGCTCACATCAAGGGCTTGGTGATCAGGACCCATCCTTGTGCCCAGGGCTCGTGTTCGGCCACTGCCTCTCACAGAGCTCTGGAGCTTCCAGAGAGGGGCACAGGAAAGTTTAATAAACCAGGTTTTTACTGACTGCAAAACACTTTCTGCCACTGGTTCAAAACCAGCCAGAGCATTAGCAGAGGTTTTGGGTCCCTGGCATGTTTGGGGTTATCTGAGACCTGGTTCAGCTCATCCCGGGGCCATGGGGGCATTCCCCAAGGAAAGCCCCAGCCTGTGCAGTGAGAATCAAGGTGCAGGAAACGGTGTGATGAAGAGGTAGCTCCATTTTAGGGAAGCTGTCGAACCACCACTGCAGCTGGATCAGGACCAAAGCAACCAAATTCACTTCTTGAGCACCCTTCACCTCCTCCTATCCCATGTCCCAAATTTTAACAACATAATGGCCACAACAACCACACCGAGCTTTCTGGCACAGCATGTCAAGCTTACACACGCCACAGCAAACACCATCTTCTCAAAGCTTAATCCCCCACGCTGGGCTACAAAGATCTGTGTTAGAAATGCAGTCAGATGGGTCGTGCTGAATTGCAGCCTCAGCCAAAACCGTTCAGCAGGCTCCAAGCTGGGCTTGCATCAGGTCGCACGATGGAGGGGGTTGCAAACACGTTAGATCTGTGCCTCGCTCGCCAGAATCTGAAGCGGCGAGGAGGAGAAGCCACCTGAGCCCTTAGAAGAAGAAGCGCGCTCTGGAGACATTTCACCAGCAGCCAGAGCAGATCCGATGCGACTCAAGGCATACCCTGTGCCCGCTTCACAACCGCATCTCTCCCGGCTGTGAGGGGCACCAGGAGGTTACGGAAACTCAGCGGAGCAGAAAGCCTCGAGGCATCACTTGCAAAAGTCCCGCAGAAGCAGCCCCGCCGCTGGGGACAGCCCGGCGCCGGCGGCAGCACCCAGGAGCGGCGGGAAGCGGGTGCCGGGAGGGAGGGAGGGGAGGAGGGAGGGATGCCCGCCCGCTCCCGTGAACTTCTCCAGCGGCCGCGGGGAAGCTGCACCCCGTCCCCGCACCCGACGGACCCCGCGTCGGCTCCGTGCGCCGCGTTCCCCTCTCCGCGCGCTCCCCTCCCCCCGGACCCCGCACCTTGAAGGCGAG
>WBNH01012773.1:0-46176 GCA_013401255.1 Urocolius indicus | reverse complement strand
TCTGGGAAAGAATAACCTCAAGTGCCAGTACAGGTTGGGTAATGAACACTTAAGAGACTAGTGTAGGGGAAAGGGGATCTTGGTGGACAGAACAATGGGCACAAGCCAGCAATGTGCCCTCGTGGCCAAGGAGGCCAATGGCATCTTGGGATGTATTAGAAGGGCTGTGGGCAGTAGGTTGAGAGAAGTCCTCCTCCCCTTCTACTCTGCCCTTGTGAGACTGCATCTGGAATATTGCCTTCAGTTCTGGGGCCCTCAGTTCAAGAAGGACAGGGAGCTGCTGGAAAAAGTTCAGCACAGGGCCACAAAGTTGATTAAGGGAGTGGAGTATTTCCCTTATGATGAAAGGCTGAGGGAGCTGGGGCTCTTCAGCTTGGAGGAGACTGAAGGGTGATCTCATTAATGTTTACAAATACGTAAAAGGTGGGTGTCATGAGGATGGAGCCAGGCTGTTCTCAGTGATGTTCAATGATAGGACAAGGGGCAATGGGTACAAGCTGGAACATAAGAGGTTCCAAAGAAATATAAGGAAGAATTTATTCACTCTGAGGGTGATGGGGCACTGGAACAGGCTGCCCAGATGGGTTGTTGAGTCTCCTTCTCTGAAGACATTCAAAACCCATGTGGATGAGTTCCTGTGTGACCTACTCTAGGTGGTCCTGCTCTGGCAGGGGGGTTGGACTAGATGATCTTTCAGGCCCCTTTCCAGCTCTTGAAATTCTGTGATTCTTTGACTGATGTAGTCCACATCGTTAAGATGTCTGCATGGAGTACATAGCAAACCTATCCTGGTTCAAAGCATTAAAGGTAAAAAGAAATATTAAATGTGTCTTATCAAGGATTTAGATAAAGAGTAAACAAATAAAAAATCATATGTCAAGAAAGCCTGCTCCTCTGTTGAATGCAATATTAAATGATGTATATGTCATATACAGCACTATAAAATAAGAACTTCTGTTACTTTTCATATGTTTTATTTGACACGAACTATTAATCAAGTGAAAATTAACTGTATTAGAAATTTCATTTTTCTTTGTTTTTAATAACAATGTCAAAATTGCAATCATTTTTTCCCAAAAAACCCTATTTTAGTGATTTTTAACATATTAATAGAATTATAGAATAATAGAATGGTAGGAGTTGGAAGCAACATTTAGAGATCATCTGGGTCAACTGCCCTGCCAAAGCAGGTCCACCTATATCAAGTCACTCAGGAACGCATCCAGGCAAGTTTTGAAAACCTTCAGAGAAGAAGACTCCACAGCCTCCCTGGGCAGCCTGTGTCAATGCTCCATCACCCTCACAGTAAAGAATTTTTTCCTTAAGTGGAACTTTTTGTGTTCCAGCTTCTTTCTATTACCATTTGTCCTGTCACTAGATACAACAGAAAAAAGGGACGCCCCGTCCTATTGACATGCAACTTATAAATACTTCTAAGTATTAATGAGGTCCCCCCACAGTCTCCACTTATCTAGACTAAATAGTCACAATTCTGGCAACAGTTCCAGATCCTGAAACTTTTCGTCATAAGGAAGATGCTCCAGACCCCTGATCTTCTTGGTGGCTCTGCACTGGACTCTCTCCAGAAGTTCCCTGTCCCTCTTGAGCTGGGGAGCCCAGGACTGGACACAGGACTGCAGATGAGGCCTCACCAGGGCAGAGGAGAAGGAGAGAAGAACCTCCCTCCACCTGCTGGCCACATTCTTCTTGATGCATCCCAGAATGCCATTGGCCCTCTCAGCCACAAGGGCACATTGCTGGCTTATGTTTAATTTGCTGTCCACCACAGCTTCCAATTCATACTCCACAGAGCTGCTTTCCAGCTGGTCAATCCTCAGCCTGTACTAGTGCCCAGATGCAGGACTCTGCACTTGTCCTTGTTGAAACTTATGGGGTTCCTATATTTTCAGCTCTCAAGCCAGTTGAGATCCCACTACATATCAGCACAGTCTTCTGGTGAATCAGCCAGTCCTCCCAGTTTGGTGTCGTCAGCCAACTTGCTGAGGTTACACTCTGTCCCCTCATCCAGGTCACTGATGAAGATATTGAACAAGATTGGCCCCAGAACTGCTCTGTCTGGAGGCCACAGGCCTCCATTCGATTCTGTGCCATTGATAATAACCCTCTGGACTCTGTCATTCAGCCAGTTCTCAATACATCTCACCATCCATTCGTCCAAACCACACTGCCTGAGCTTTCTGGTGAGGATGTAATGGGAGACAGTGTTAAAAGCCTTGCTGAAATAAAGGTAGATGACAGAAGGATGCTATCAGAGTGTTCTCAGCAGTTAAGCTTAGTAATTAACATGGTTGCAAATGGGTGAGGTTGCACTGTGTCCTCCACCTATGCAATTTAATGAAGTCAGTGTGTTGCTATGAAAGAACTGGGGCTTGAATTACAAACTATTCTAAGTCAGCCATTGGCATCTCCTCTGCAAGAGCTACAAGAAAGTTTTCAATTGCATTCTTCAGAAACATGTTTATAGCATAGGATATCATCTTTCTACATAGATTTGCATTCTGAGCAGTTATCAGCCTGGCCTTTTAGCGGCAGCAGATATGAACTGTTGATCCCAAATCAATTCCATGTATCTCCAGTATCTTCTAGTACTACCCCTCACCTATTTTACATATATACTCTGAGACCAAATAAACCACTCCAACCTAAAATCCAGATTTTCTTTCCCATTCTCCCTTTGCATCTTGGAGAGCTGTAAAAAAAAATCGAGTACAATAAGATGACTTGCTCTCTTCCTCTTCTAATAATAGACATATGAACATGTGAGTTTAAAGGAGATTTACCTGACAGGACAGGTATTTCTATAATTAAGATAAACTGGAATTACAAGTGCTGAGGATAAAAGAGGAGGGGATGAAAAGGAGAGAAAACTATCCATTAGTCAGCTTGCTAGGCTTTTGCCTTATAATTGAGATCAGGCAATAACTCCTACAGAAACCTGAAATAAATATAAGTTGAAATGGTAAAGCATGTTGAGATGCCATTCCAGAAATATGAGACATGCCCAATGCACTGTGATTGTATAGAAGACCTTGAAGTGATTAGCTTTTACACAACTTAAGGTGGCTGCTCATATGTTACTGAAGATAAAAAGAAAAGGAAAAAAAAAACCAAACAAAACGCCCACAAAACCACAAAACAAGCATGAATAGTCTCTTCATAAGGTACAAAATTTATCACAAATTGCTCTCCCAGACAAAATGTAATAAAGAATTAAGATCAGAGTTTACAGTTTCTTTTAGACTGCCTAGGACATCAAGGAATTTTTTTTTGCAGAAAAAATCTTATTGTCTTTTTTTCCCTTTTTTTATTCTTCTCTTTTTTTCCTTCTTCTTCCTAGTAAAGTTAAACAGGATCTTGGTAGGTTGTTTATATGAGAACAAAAATTAAATGAGGAACATATATTTACCCTCACTGTATTTGCTTTCATTAAACAGAATCCCTAGACGGTTTTTTTTTCCTTTCTTAATCTGTTCTCACAAAGAATAAACAAAAATAATTTAACCTTTTTCAGTTTTTTCCTGAATAGTTCATTGTCATTTTTTTGCATTTATAAAATGCACTCCAAAATCTGTCCCGCTTTTACAAGGCACAAACCTTATGGGAGAGATAAAGAGGTCAAGAAATAGCTGTGCTCTTCCGTGCAAGTCTGCAGAGATTTGATCCGTCCTCAACATTCAGATCTCCAAATGCAAAGAGATTTACCCTTATCGACATTTCTTGCAGACAATCAAATTCAAATCACCTTTTGTAATTACATTATTAAACACTGTAACCTATTTTCTTTCTTTCTTCTCCCCTCCTACCACCACACAGACCAGGTTCACAATGTGAGTTCTTCCTTTAGGGGGATTTTTCCTCATTCATATCCATCACATCTTTGACACTTGGCTATCCTTATGGACATAAACTTTTTATTTGATTTGGAATCTTGTTAGAAATAAGTTGGCCAGACTAGATGGTGTGTATGCAGACAAAGCATGGCAATATGTACAATATGTCATTTCCTGCACTTCTGGTTTTGCAACCTTAGGCCAAGGACACAATAAGACACGAATTTGCCTGGCATAATGCTGCCCATCATTACTGTGCTTCAACTTGTAGATTATGATCTCACCAGAAAATGTGACAAACATATGGAGGCTTAAATAAGTTGTCAGACACCTCATTTTGCATTGGAGAAATATGTGAGCCCAGCTATGGCAGTTCTGCCATTAGTCACCATCACTGTATTTACTTTGTATGCATTCACCAGGAACATCTTCATGGGGAATTTGCAGAACACTCCAGTTTTGATAAAACCTCAAAGTTAATCTACTTCTACTCTATATCACCTGACATGTCTCTCCCTCCTAAACAGCTAATGAATCACATTAATGTGATGAAAATTATAAGGATGATGTGTGCATACAAGGCTACTTGAGATGAACAAGGACAACTGATAGTATCCAAAGAATATGCAGCAGCTGGGATGTGCAGAGTTTTGTATTTCTGTATGTCATGAACATTTTCCAAAACAATACGCAGACACTAATAGAAATGGGTATATTTCACAGTTACAGTTTAACAAGAGTAAACATACAAGATCAGTGTGAAACCTTTGACCAAAATACTCAACCATAAGTACAAAGAAAAATTTTAAAAATAATATTTCAGTATGAAATTTCAGTATGTTTGATATTCAGTTACAAAACTTTATTTTTATCTCAGTCCCCCCTTCAGTATTTCATTCTAGTGAGAAGGTTAGAAGATTCATACCTCTATGATAACTCTTCTATCAAAACAAAGCAGTGATTTTTTTTTTTTTAATCAGCAGGTGAAAGTCATAACCCATCTACTGAAACCATGACAAATACACAAAGTTTCAGTGCACAAGCTTTGTGCAGTTTCTAGTCTTGAAAACAGACATGTCTATAGATCTTAAAAAAAAAAATATCCCTTTCTCTGTGTCAAGGAAAGCCCTTTACATTTGTTGTATTTCTACGCTGAAATACTGTAGATGAGCAATATGAGGAAAGCATCCTGGTGCTAAAGCACAGAAAGCTACCAGTGGTACAGACCTAGGTCAGACCACAACTTGCATAAACCATGATCTGTTAATATATTATATAGTATAGTCACATGCTGATCTAGTTATACTTTATAAAGACTTATTAAAAAAAAAAAACTAATAAAGGCAAATGTTCAAAAGGAAACAACTAAAAGTATGTAGTGAAACGCACTAGTCAACCACAGAAAGGCAGAGTAAATCGCTCCAAGTGGAATAGAATCTCTTCTAAGAGCAGCAGCTGAGTGGGAAAAGGACTGTTTTCTATTAGGTCTAACAGCAAGACTTGTTATCATTTAAATACACACTCTAATACGCTTATGTTTTGTGCTACATTTAACAAGATTAAGTGATCATACAATGTTTCATCTCAAATCTTTACTGGAAATCAGATGACAAGGCTCATTTCTTGCCAAAATACTGTCCCATGGTTCATGCACGACCCTAATTCCGGCTAAATGAGTAAATCTGTTTACCCAGGCATAACAAGAAAGTGTGATTTATCAATTAAAGGATTCTCTTAGGAATACTTTTATTTTTTTTTCTAGACTTCTATAATTTTTCTAAACAGGTGCAACTTTGCACTAAAAACTTTGATTATGAAGTTCTAAGGCATTACTGAGGCCTTTGATGTAGATAAAGTTTGAAATAGTGTTATCTTTACTATCAAGGATTTAAAAATAAAAACACTTTCTAGAAAGTACCAAGTTTTGTAAGTATTGATTACAAAGGAAAATTCCTTTTAAAAAAATAATTCTAAATGAAGGCCTGCAGGTGAAAAGACTAGCAATGTAAATGCACTGAACACAGAGGGCTTCAGATTACAACTGAATGATGGTATGTACTAAGCTTGAAAATAATACAAGCCTATCAATACATGGACATGTGGCAACTCCTAAGTTATACCAAGATATGACATAAGTGCGAATAAGACTCTATTTTTCAGATTCTCATGCCTACTGAAAATAAATTCTACAATTATAACATCAGGAAGCAATTACTTTTTAATTACTTTTAGTGTTTCTTTAGCTAATATGTCTTCTAAATCAGTTTCCACACAACAGACAAAATGCTATAGACCCGTCTTGGCTGTACCTGTACTTATAAGGACACAGAGGGAAGTTCAGTCCACATACAAGAATTTTTTCCAGCCTAGTCTCTTGCTGTATATTGTATTATATTTATGCATTGATTTTTACGCCAATATGTTAAAACATTTAGTTGCACCATTATGCTACACAGTCATGTATGTGAGCTGATAACATAGGTGCCTTTATAAAAAGTAATATACATAATCAACAGCAGATAGAATGCTTGCCAGCATATTTTAATGAGGACAGTAATTTCAGATTAACAATGGTTAGATATGTTTCATACTCTCAGTGCAAGTGATATTAGGAGCCGAGCTAAATAATTATTTTATTCTGTGAAGGAGCAGGGTAAATAATATGTTATCTAAAATAAAATTCAGGTTAGTGTAATTCAAGTTTAGATGGTGTCATTATGGGCTCTTAACACATGAAATATTTAAATACAAAATTCCCTTTCATCAAGGATAATCTTAAACCAATGTGTTGAAAAATATCTCGTGTCAGCATTCTGTTATTAGTGCTTTAAAAATCAGTTCATTGTCCTGCTCTAAATAAGGCAGAGTAAGTGCATTTAAATGTGCGTATTATACATTCAACAACAATTTCCTAATCCCTAATATTTAGTTTATTCAGGATGCATTTTCAAGATAAATCACCTGAAAAAAATGAATTCCAGATACTGCTGGAATACTCACTATACAAAGGAATACTACAAGCACTCAGAATAAAAAATAGCCTTACAATGTTAGTATCCCCTTCAGGAGAGAGAAGTACGCACAGGATCTCAGTAGCAGAGAAGGTGATGGAATTGGCTTTCTCCTATTCTAGATGAGCAAGGTCATTTCCAGTCTATTGCACAAAAAGGCAATGACAGCAGGCTTGTGAACTTAGCTTTCTTGTGTCCCAGGCTGAAACTGCTACTGTGCCAAAAAGAATTAGGGTAATTCAAAGCTAAATCAATTTATATTTACTACAGTTTGAATCACACTTTTTCCTATTCACTCTTGCTGAAGTAAAAATAAAAATTCAAAAAAACAAACAAGGTGGTGGAGGGTGAGTGTTTCTGTGGTTTGGGTGGTTTTGTGGTTGGTGTTGCTTTTGTTTGGTTTGTATTTGGGCTTTTTGAGGTTGACATTTTGTTTGTCTTCCTTCTGATGTGAACTAGATGCTGGATCTCTCAAGCCATCCTCACACACCTAACAAGTAGAACAAAACAAAGCTCCAACAGTGAAAAAGGAAATTTTTATAAGCAATTATCTCAGAAATAGCTGTGGCTGATATTCTGGCCTCATTTTGGATAAGTGTTTCTTTCTTTTATGAAGAGCAGACATGGTACTATGATACATCCTGTTATTTTCAGTTTTTTCTGCAGTCTGAGAAGACCTCCTGGGTAACACTCATTTGCTAGGCTATAAACCTCTGGCTTCTTTAACATGTTTCCTTGCTAACACTTGGGAGAACTCTTTAGAGCTAGTTTATTTTTCAAGGTGTTTTTATGTAGGCTTTACTATTATATTTTTAACTAAATGAATTACATTAATCAGAGCTATAAAGTGTTCTCTTTGAGGAGTTTTATGACCTCTTCAATCATCAAATTATGTTCTTCATTTAACAGCAAGGTTTCTCTCAATAGTCCTACATTTTTATATTACTCTTACTGTTAGAATGTTTGTTAAACAATGTTCTCGGCACATGTCCTTTTTTAGCTTGAGGACCTAGAATGGAGAACTGCTCAGGGTTAAACATATGACCTTTCTGCATCAAACTATTCATAATCCTAATCCTTAGTCTGTAGAGGTACTCAGTGCAAAACTCCTCTTTGTGTAAGAAGCAATCCCTCAAACACTTTCCAATAGACCATTTCCCTGGGGTCTGTTTTAGCAGTTGAGTCAAAACTGTCCTGTGTGTCCCTAAAAGTCACCTTGAGCAGACTTCAAACTGCATGTTAACATTCTCCCCTCTTTTACCTGCTTCTGCTCTCCTCTCTATCACTTGCCTACACCAGTCTTCTCTTCAAGACCCTCCCACAACCTACCACACTTCTGTGCTATGTATTTACCTGCCTCTGCCAATACCCCACTGGTGTCTCTACGTTATTTTTTATCCCTTTGTCTACACCTATGTCTTGACTTCATTGTAAGTCTAACAGTCACTTGCTTAATTTTGTAAGGCATTTTGATGTATTTTCAATATGGAAAACAGCAATACTAAAGAAGGAATTTGTTTGAGGGTTTTTTTGGATGGTGATATTTTGAGTTTGGGGGCTTTTTGTTGTTGAGGCTTTCTTGATTTTATTTGTTAACCAGGTTATGTTACAACAAGAATATTTCATCTGAGGCCTTCAAATCCAGAAAAGCACAACTGTTGCCTGATATACATGTGATCCAGGTATACGACCGCTGAAAAAGAGTGTCATTTTCATTGATTCCTAATGCATAGTTTCTGAAGCTACAACAACCCAAGACCTACTTCTGTGGCAAAGCTACCTAAAGAGTTGAGATCTCCCATTTCATTTTCAAATAAAAAACATGTTAAGTAGCAGACAATGGAGTATGGCATCTACATCTGGCTCGCTTTTAAATTTTGAGGCTATGTAGAATTAATAATGAAGTTTAGAAGTGTAAATACTTATCCTGTAAAACAACAGGGTTTGTGAATTCCTGAAAACAAAACAACCAGTGAATAGTATGTTATTTTAAAGGATCATTCATTTTATAAGACTACATCTGAAAACATAATTTAAGATGCAGGGAAAGAGATAAATAGAAAAGATCAAGCTAAAACATTTAGAAACATCAGGAATAATCTTTTTCTGTACTCAGATCATATCTGCAGGATAAACAGGTTGCAAACATAATACAATAGAAATTTCCCCAAGATTAAAATTGAGCTTGCCTTAGTTAAATCCCTAAAATTCCTCAAAGTTTAAAAAAAAAAATATCTCTATTTCATGACCAACTTTTCAACAGTAAGGAATCTTGCACCAAACTGCTCCAGGGTTAAGTGAAGACAGAGTCACCTTCTACTTCAAATGACTATCGGTTTTTCCTTCAAGAAGGCCGAAACAGCACCATCTGATGGAGCAGCATGCACCCCTCTGCCTCAATCCATACAGTTTGAAAAGATTATCTTCAAACAAAGATCTTTTTGGCCATTGAAAATATTAAAATTTAGCTGATTACAACTTAGATTTGAGTAAAGCCTGTAATACAATTTCAGAGTACAACAGGTTTTTTGGGTTGTTTTTGGTGGTATTTTTTTGTTTTTTTTTTTTAAGGACCCAATGACTATTATTGATTTTTCAGTTTAAAAATTAGTCTTAAAATTACCCCAGAATGTTACCTCTTTGGATGTCTGTGTCTGTCAGCTCTCTCAGCAACCAAGCACTTACATGCAAAAAAGCAGTCGTTCTTCCAGAAACAAGGAAATCTAAAAGCCATCAAAAATCAGATTTCATCTTCTGCACAATTGACTTTTTTCCTCTTGTAATATGAAAACTACAACAAAAATAAGCAAAAGAACTCTTCAGCTCTGAAGTTAGAATTGATTTCTTATGACTGGGAAATACACCGTAGATATTTCACAGAGCAACAAAGCTATCCCATCCTATTCAAAGTATGAAATTACGAGCAGGAATGTCCCCCAAGACTATATTTGCTGTTTGAGTGCATCTGTGGAACTTGTTGTTAGTACAAAAAGGGAACTGCTGTTTCGTAGCAGAGTGATGAAATGCATGGTGTACTTTGGCAACAAGGGTGCTGAACAATAACACCTTGCAAATTTAGCAATGCTAGCAAAAGACGTTATTGCCTTTCGCTGTCTTCCCCTCCTCTTCTGCAAGAGGTTGCTTTCCGTACAGTGTAAGCCAGTGCAAGAGAACACATTGTGTGCCTTGCTTACATGAGTGTAAAACCTGGAGTTAGCTCCAACACCTTTTCATGAGGAACTGAACTGAGCAAGCTCAGAAATCCGCACTGCAGCAGGAACAGTGCAGGCACACAGCTAGCTTCACTACATAGATCGGGGGAGTATAAGCGGAATAGGGTGCTGAGCTTTATGTGGTATAGCTATCTCCATCCTATGGACCAGCTTCCTGCTTAAAATTTTTAAGGGCAAAGGAAGATGAGTTTCAAGATGTCTTCCACCTGCCGACCTTTTTCTTGAAACAGTAATTAAGAAATTTCTTTTTCTGTGAACATTCTTCAGATAAACATTTGTTTTCATAACAAGTCATGTTGACAAAATGGTAAGATAGAGGAATTTTAAAGCTAATGGCTTTTTCATATACGTTAGCATATATATTAATATTTCCTTAGCATCAGATTAAGCTTAATGAAATCAAAGCTAATCAGATCTGAGTTTCATTCCTGTTATCCTCAAAATCTGGCATGCCTCTTGTACACGGTGTTATAGTATAACTATGACACAGTATACCCTGACTTTCTGTATCTAATAAAAAGAAACACACCTGTAAATATATTTGAACTTTCTTGGTGAATTTCTAATGCAAACTCCTACCAGTACCAATGGGAAAAAGTGAGAACTATCTAAATTAAAGATCTCGGTCATATTTCCTGCACAAATAGATTTTGCCAAACCTGGAGCAGGGTCATCTGCTGTATGAAATATTAAGCTGAACTCAGAAAAAATAAACTTCCATAAACACTTGCTTACAAGATATCTTGTCAAATATGTATGTAATACTAAAGAAACACTGTAATATGTACTTGATTAGTGACTGTTAACTGACAAATGGATTAAGTCACCCAACAAACTTCGCAAGTGGATTTTTTGGTAACTTTCCTTCTAGAGCACCTGTGGTATCCACCCCCTCTTGTACACACACAAACAGTACCAACAGAAGAGCAATGGCTATGTCACTGAGCTAGATGGCTGCTTATTTATGGTGCTTAACTATTCACAAATACAATGACAGAATCAACATATTTAAAGGGAATAAAATAGACTTTTCGTATATTTTTTTCATATATTTATAAATGTTCTCTCTTTTTGGAAAAACAAGTTTGCTGATCAGCTTTTCATAAGACAATGTATCTAGTTGATTTAATCCTTGAAGCAGCTAAGAGACTGCATCTACTACAGAGCCCCCTGAAGTTCATTCTGAAAAAAGTTTACCATAGAATTGAAATCATGTCACAGAGTTGAGAGCAAAGATTTATCTATTATCTCCAATGGATGCAATTCTAAGTAGTACTTTATCTGTTTCACATCATTCATATTGTTTATATCAACTAAGAGAAACTCGGATGAACCTTATTTAAAAAGATCTCACTCACACACTGATGATGCTTTCAAGAAAGTCTTCTAAGTACATATATAGCTATATATCATCTAAATATGTACTGCTATTGCTTACCAAAGTTCACATCGACTGACACACACTCTGTGAACTGAGTCACTGACATTCTAATTTTTACACCAGAGCAGAGTGCGGGACAGGTTTTTCCAGTGTATATACATTAGAGATCGGACTGAAAAATGTACCACAAATAACTGAAAAACAATGCTAACACCCAGTGCAAAGAGATAGGTTTGCTAATAGACAAGGAGAGGAAGGCATTACTGCCCTTTTTCAGGCTGTGATTCCTTGGCAGCTGCAGGCAAGGCTTACAGCCACTGTTGCAGTACTGCCTCTCCAGCCCTTCCTGGCACACATCGTCTTCCGTGATGAGCTCTTTCAATTTGCTAAGCCAAATGGCTAACACAAAAACATTAGTTTAGTTTAGCTTTCTGCCTGTTTGGTGAAATGAAATGGTTTATTTTAGGCCAAAAGACAGGCCAGAGTGAAAGGAACACATTGCATTGAAGGGCAGCATTTATTCTTGCTTCTGCTATTTGCGGGGTGATGACACACACCATAGCAGGTGAAATTACATAGGAGAAGCTCATTGCACAGCAGATGTGACATAATGCACCCCAACATTGCTGTTCCTCAGCTATGCTTTTACTTGAGTTTTCTTGTTACATTGCTTTGTTTTCTTTTCCACGACAAGAAAAATAAAAAAGAAAAAAAAAAAGAAGGAAGAATTTTCAGGTTCAAAAACTTTCCAGCTTTGGCAATACTAAATATACAAAATTCAGTCTGACTAACTTTAAGGAGCAATTTTAGAATTCATGGAAATGGAAATGAGTAACCTCTTGGAACTGGGGACTTGCAAACATCTCTTGTGGGGTGCTGTAACATAACAACTAACTTTGCATTAGGACATGACTTCTTAAACTGATGTGAGAGACATAGTTCAATGGACCTTCATATAGTGTGCAGGTAAGTGTAAGAAGATAGTCAAAGAGGTTACTATTAATATATCTTTTAATGTTTCCCCTCCCAAGTTTCTCTCACTGTATACACCCTTTGCTTTCAGTATCGGTTGAAATTTTGCTAGACAGGGAGGTACAAACACCTACAAAAAAATTATTGAAAATCATAAAGGTCACCTCCCCATAGACTTTGACTTTTAGACTCAAAAAATCTACCTACAGAGAGGTTACAAATGAATTCACATCACATTTATTGCATCCAAACACAGCCAGTTTTCTCTACCACCAGTTGTAAAAGGATTACCACTCTGCATGAAAAATTATTTTGAAAACCTAAAGAAATGAGCTGCTTCTGACTTCTTACATGACTTCAGTTGAAGAACTACAGACACTCAGGGTTACCACACAGCATCCCAAAAGTGTTGTGAAGTGTTGACTTCAGTAAAGGATCAAAACTAAAAGCATTTGGATTACACCCATGCTAATGTATCCACTCATGCTTTGTAGCCTGGAGGTCAACCAGCCTGGTGCAGCACCTGTCACGTCTACTGTGATAAGGTCACTGACCCTCTCCTCTGCCCTCAGCCTGCAGGTATGGGACCATCAGCCACAGCTGTCACTTGGACAGCCCCAGACTGTGCTTCCCCACAGTGCAGTGGTCTCTGGAAAAGGGTAACTAGGCCTCGACCAAAATCATACCATAGACAACAATTTAACATCAGCACTCAGATTATATTGAATCCTTTTTTATTTTCTAATGAAAGTATGGCCTTCATGCCTGCATGCTAACAGCAAACTCCATTTTGGCAAACTTTAAAAATAAACCTTTCTTTTCTCCTTCCTGCTCCTCTTTTTTCCACATTTTAGCCATCTTCAAAGCCTGACATTAAGAGCTACAGATATTCCAGCTAAATGCAACTAAATAGTACCCAATTAAGTTTCTTCTGTATTTTACCTAATTCATTCCAAATAGTTCAGAAACAAGGTGAAACAATGGGACTGAATCTGGTGCTATTATATATAGCATGATCAAGGCTCTTATATTACACAGGAGTGAAAAATCCTAATGTCTTGCCAAAACATTGTAAGCTCCTACACCACTCAGAAATAACTTCAGGAACCAGGATCCACTAAGCAAGTGGTATTACCAACATCTAAGAGCATACTAATTAGCTACTTTCAAGTACACGAGTCTCACAATGATTGTTGGCTTTGACTTCCTACTAGACATACCCATACTCCCACATGCGTAACAGATCCAATTTACAGGAGTTTTAAAGCCTACTTTGCAAAAAACAGAGATCACTGTTCCACTACAGATAATTGTGCAGGAAAAAAAACAAGAGTTCTTCATTACTGAATTAAAAACTGAGCATTATACTACATTCAGTATGAAAGAAAACTATCAGGAGACTATATCCATGTGAAAAACATTAGCAATTTCTAATCTTGTGTATTTACTCCCTCATTATAGTAAGACATATTCATGGCCTTTGGGAAACTCCCTGCCTCTATACAAGTTTGATACTTCTCTTTCAATACCATCTTATTGATACAAATAATAGAATGTATAGGCTATTTGGAAAAAATCGTAGAAAACAGTAAGGCAAAAACTAGGATAAGATTAGGACTGTTGATTCTAGTACTAGATGTCCTTCAAAAAAGGTATTCTTTTATTTCTTACTGGACATGACCAGGGTCAACTCAGTGACAACAAAATTCAGCCCTCCTTCAACCACCTCTTGTCATTGCTCAGCCCAACAACTTTTCCCTCATCACACTTATCCTTGCCACCATCAATAATCATTTTGCACACAGCAGAAGTGTCACTAGGCTTGTAATCACTGCCAGGCTCCTCTGGCAGAAAAATCACTCTCTGGCTCACTCTAACAGCTTTAGAGAGGTTGTGACAAGTATGGCAGTGGTACACTGACAAATCATTCTGAAATTTAAAGAGTTGGATATGGATATACACTGAAAGTAATTTACTTTTCTGTTTTAAAACTACATATTTATTTTTATGGAAATATTATTCATGTTTAAGTTGGTGAAAAAAATCCTTCCACCTTTAGGAATGAAGATAAACAAAATGATGGAAGAAGTAGAACTACACATTTTTTCTTAGTGAGTAATACTGATTTTGTGGTGGGGAGAAAGGAAAGTGCAAAACATAATTTTAAAGAAAACCTATCTGCTTGAGCATTACAGATTGAGTTGAGTAGCAGTTGATTTGCTAACTCTACAATGAGAAATATTCTCTTGAGCAGAATTTCAGCTACCACATTTCAGTGTCCAGGCACTGACTGGATACAAAAGCCAAGAGAACTTCAGAGCAAGGAACTGAAGAGCATCAACAGTCTGAAGGCTACAACAGTCGCAACCTTCCTGGTATATTTCATTTGAAACAGGCAAAATAAAGATTATTTTCATCCCAGAATTCAGTTAAGTGTCACCAGGAAATTCCAGAATTTGGGAGGAAACATACCAGCATATGTCCTTTATATGCTTTTGTATTTTGGATGAAAGTGAAAAAAACGCCTTATTTTTTTCCAAGAAATGATGTAAAATATTAAAGCTATGCTCAGGCAGACAATCTAAAACAGTATAAAATATAAAAGCTATGCTCAGGTAGAAAATCTATTTCTGCCCTATACGTTGAACCTTTGTAATGAACAACTAAACATGAGTGCGTACAATCATCGCCCTTAAGTAACAATGCTTTGTAATTATTCGCGTTTTATGGCAGTAGATAGATGTTTGTTTTTGCTTAAAAAAACATAACAAGATTTTGGAGACCAATCACTGTGACAGTCATGGACTTAGTGAAGAAACTGCATAAAAGGTGGAGCAAGAGTCAAGTATGAAAAGTCCATCTGAGATTTACCTGTAGCAAAATTCATCAGTGTAGCCAAACACAAGAGTAAAAAGAAAGTCTCTGTTTACATATATTCAAAATAGAAGAAAATCTGCTAAACCTTACGTAAATTTTCTTGCAAAATACTAATAAGAAAGCAAACAAATAGCTGTACATATCCAACCTACAAAAGAGGAACTGCTCTAACTAAAGATGATTTTAAGATTATTTTTTTTAAATCACAAAGTATTCCCAAATTATGTTTTCTTTCATTTCAATGGTATAACTCACTCTAAACTGGAAAAGGGTTTTTTAATCCATTTTCTTTCTCTTATTCTCACTTTTAGAATTTTTGGTATCCCACTGGAAATAGTGTTGTTTTTCCATGAATAAATGAAACCAGTCTTCCAGGAGAATCAAGACTTCTCTCAACTTTTTGCACTCAAAAACCAAAACCAACAAAGACAGCAGAAGTGACCATCATGAAGTAGGTGCTTGTTTCTATCTGTTCAGACTTTATGCAAAGAAATCCTTGCAACATTTGGATGTAAGTTTCAGTTTTAACTACTAAGCTGCCAACATAGATGACGTGCTTTTAACAGCAACAGCAGTACAGGCAGCATCCTAATAAAATTAAGTCCCTCAGAATCCCTAGTTTTTAACTTAGACAGAAATATCACTGGAGAGTTATCTACTATGTTTATTGACAGTAATTTTAGCATCCAATATTTATCTACACTATCGGCCTTTTTTTCCCCATAGAAGCTTTTTGTAGGGTTTTTTAAATTTTATTTTGTTGTTTTTTAACAATAAAGGACCAGGAAAATATTCTTTTAAAAAATTGTGCCGATAGACCAACTTGTTTTTTTTTAACTATTTAGTAAAATCATCTTAACAGAAATATACAAGAAGATAACTGCAAAACTTACAGTACCATGACCTCTCTAAATAAATCTAAGGAAACTTCTCTACACTTTAAAAATGAAATAGCATTTTCTAATCTGTTTAGTCTTCAACCATCATTCCCTGTGCTTTGACCACATATTGACCATTTTCCTGTTAATTTTCATCATTAAAATTTCTAGCAGACATACTCTTAAAATTAGCTTTTAATATATATGTGTGTGTAGATATATATATATATATATATATATGTAAAGTCCACTCATGACAGAAAAGACTTTCACTTAAATCATCTTCCAAATTTTCCCTCCCAAAATGAAGAAGTTAGCAAAAGTAAGATAAATTCACTGAACTGCTTGGTATTTCTGAAGATACACTGTGACCAAAACCCTTTTTTAATGTCATATAATGTTCTAGTGATGACCTGATTCTTTAATCCTACTGAACTCTGAACAGACAGCACTTCTCAGAAATGTTCCTTTTCAGGCTTCATATCAGATCTCTTGAAGACAGTATAGAAACTACAGAACATCATTAAATTATATCCAACTCTATGTTCTCCAAACCTCCTGTAATCTAAAAATCCATTACCTATTCCTATGCACGTATACATTTAAAAGACACCAAAAGCATAAGTCTATCACTGAGTCCATTGCTTCCTAGATGGAAAATACATGAGCCTGATCTTATGGTTACATTATAATTAACTCCTCTATTTTTTATTCTGAAATTACTACTAATCATTCACTACTCCATGCATTTAATTTCAAAATCTTCACATGCATGAGATTATCTTTTAAATATTTATTAGACATTGCTTCATTTTTCCTTTGGAGTAAACTTTAGAAGCACATATACTCCAAAATGGGACTCAAAAGACACCTCCAAATAAAGCAATATGCAATATTAAAATAAATAGCAAATGAGAACAGCATTTCAGTCAGGAAGACAACAATGGTAGGGATATGTTATGAAATGCACAGAATCACAAGGTTTTACTCTGAAACAACCATATGTCAATATGGCCAGGTCCATTGCAACTCTTGCACTGAAACAGAATTTACCGTAGCACTCATTTCCCACAGAGAATTTCTAAAGAATTTCATGTCCTAAGTTTTAACAGATGATATCTCGTTCCCAAAGTCAAAGCCATCTCGGAAAATTGGAAATATAGCATAACACTGGCATCTCTAGCACTGGAGATGAAATAAAAATAGTGAGCTGCCTAAAACCTCACTCAAATTCCACTGCTGTGGAGCTAATCATCTTCCAAGAATAAAATCTATGACCTGGACTACTGACTTCTTGGGCTTTTCTGTCCTTTTGCCTAAGTAGAACTCACTCTTTGTGTGTTTGGTTCTCTCTGCCTTCAGTCAACTTCTCTACTACATGAAGTCAGCCTGGGAGGAAGTCAAAGCTCAAATCTGAATTGCATCTAGGAAGCTAGGAGTGGAGAGGAAGGTAATAAAAGGTAACATCATGTTAGGGCTGCATACAAAGGTCTAGGCTGCTGATAAGACCATGTCTAAATGACAGAGTGTGAGAAATTGCGGAACATAGCATAAGAAAATTCATGGACACAATAGGTCACAATATAAGAAACTGACAAAAGTTACAGAGAGCATCAGGAGGGTTTGCTTACTTTTGCAGGTGGTTATGAGGTTCTTACATGAGAAAACCAAACTGCACAATCAAAGATTAATTTAGTAAAACTATCACCAATGAGGGAAAAGTAATTATGGATATCTTACCTGGGAAAAGATTGAGGTAAAGATATGTAAAGATAAAGAAATGTAAAGAAATGCAAAGATGATGGAGAGTGTAATATATGTAAATGTCTGTGCCCCATCACTGCAGACAAAATCCAATAATAAATCAAACCTATTTTTTTTTACAATATCACGGGTTCTGCACTCATTTCTTCAGTCAGGAGGTTCATGAGGATGGTAAGACAGGATGCTTTCTCCAGTGAGCACATGGAAACACCCTGGGGGATGGGCACTGATCTAGCATCCTGTTGTCACCTTTTTCAATGACTGCTACAGTTCCCACAACATCCATATCTCAGTCATTTCCCAATACACTGCTGCATCTTATCCACATCTTGTCCATTTTATGTTAAGCATCTGTCAAAATTACTTTTGAAGAACCAGAGTGAGGTTACTGTAGTCAGTTTACAAATTTCTATTCTATCACCAAAAAACCCAACTAGATTTTCTGTAGTAGATTGATTTGACATTCAGAGTCTTTTTCTTGCTTTAATTTGAGATGGGATCACACTCTATAATATTGTCATTCAATACACTACAGATTATTTACTGATGTAGTTTTATTCATATATGCTAGTTAGACAAATATCTGCTCTATTTTAACCAGATTTAATCTAGGACTTCCATTTTTTTTCTGGAAATACACTCTCTTCAAGATGACATACTTTATTTTACTTTCAATTTACTTTTTAATTTACTGTGTAACCATGGCTACCTTCTATCTTAAATAAGTTATTTCTATATTTAATAGACAATATATATGATCTGGAGCCCACAGTTTGTGTATTTTTATTCTGATTAAGCATCCATAGATATAAACAATCTTCTGACTCATTTTTTCCAAAGAAACAAAGAATTACTTTGCTTTGTTGCAGATACTCTCAGGATGACCTTTTAATTCTGGAGTTAACCTGAGTTACACACCCATTAAATTAAATGAATTGTCAATGCTCAATCTGACAATTCTGTACAAAAAGCTATTCATCAGGAAATTTGTAATCTGTTAAGCGAACAATGAGAACTTAAAGTAGCAATATTAAGGTCTGTAAAAGCAGTGCCAATTAGTGCAGTAATTTTTCTAATGTCATACTGTAGCAGCTCCTAATAGCATCATTCATTTAACATGTTAAGACATAGGCTTAACTTGAAAACTTTACAGCAAGCATCATGAGCTCTGAAATAATTCAGAGTATATTTTTTCCAGTTCATACTTTCGAAGCTTAACTAATCCTTCTACAAATTGCGTGTTCAAAATAGCATCTTACTTTAGTATACAGAAAGAAATCTCCCACAGCTGAATTACCCTTCAACACACAACCATAATACAGGCAATCCCCATATAGCTCTGTAACAATTCTAGCAACACTCTTTTCTTCTTCTCCCTACTGCCTTCCTCCAAAACCATTTCTGTTTGTCCAAAGTTGCCTTCAACACCATTTTTTTTGTTTGTTTGAAACCTGGAAGCTACAAGAACATGCAAGAGGGAACTCACACCTCCACTGTTGCTCTTGACTTCTTTGCATATCAGATATTGGATATATGTTACCTGTTTGTTCATTATTTTATTGCCAGCCTCATCTGATGACTGTTTCTCAGTCCTCCATCTGTACAGCCTGTTGATAGTCAGTACTAGTATCTATACAGTTTGGTCACTGGTACATTTCCAAGGCCATGGACAACGTGACATTTTCTTATCACAGAAACATATATGGTACCTGGGAATTGCCATTCTAAACATGTTGTCTCGGCTTCAGTACTGCTTTCGCATCTTTTTGTCCTTTAAGACATTCAAACCAATATAAATCAATTATCAAAATATGCTTCTAGGTAACAAAAGATAAGGCTGTATTATTGAGACTAAAATCTCATTTCTATTGAAACAGCACCACAGATGTCTTCAGGAAGCTATTTAAGAGGAACTGAAACACATTAGAGCATGATCTTCAGTCCTGACCATGGCCTACATATACTTGCACATGGAAATTATGTTTGTGATACGTATTACAAAGGATTTGCTCCCTTTGGGCTGCAGTTGCAAGATAACCACAAATTTCCCAGAGGAAAGTCAGCACAAGTATGAATGGCCCTGTCTTAACATCCTTCAAGTGTGATACATGGTGTGACTAAGCATACGGTGAGGAAGGACACGAAAATATTTCTTAAGATGTAATTGGGCCATCTTTTTCTTCCTGATGTTTGTTCATTAATTTCTGCATCACTTACAGGATTTGTCTTCTCAACTTCTCAATTTACTTTTTTCCTCTCCTCCTCTCCATCTCAGTTTGTCTGGAATATTCATCAGTTTTGCTAGATCAGGCATCAAGGTCCCCTATAATTACTGCAGATATATAAAATAAAGTCATCCAGCCTCTAAATTGTTTTAAGTTGCCTTACTAAGCTAATGTCAAACCAGAAAAAAAATAAAATGCATCACTCCACCACTAAATAGTGAAAAATGATTTCATGAAATTACATTCTAAACATTATATATAATTTTTCATATTTTCTTTCATTCTGAGAGAGAAAATATTGAATTTCATGTAAGAGTAAAAAAAAAGACAAAGTTAATCTTGCATGTTTCATACAGAAATCATGAAAATATCCAAATGAAGACCCTTTTTGGAAGGGACTTCTAGATATCATCTGGTCCAAACCCCCTGACAAAGCAGGCCCACACAGATCAAGTCACTAAGGAACATGTCTAGGCAGGTTTTGAAAAACTCCAGAGAAGGAGACTCCACATCCTCCCTGAGGAACCTCTGCCAGGGCTCCCTCACCCTGACAGAAAAGTAGGTTTTCCTTACGTTTTAGTGGAACTTTTTATGTTCCAGCTTCTTTCCATTATCCTTTGTCCTTTTACAGGGGACAACAAGAAAAAGTGCTGCCTCATCCTCTTGATATGCACCTTCTAAAATACTTCTAAGTATTAATGAGATCCGGTCTCAATCTTCTCTTCTCCAGGCTGAATAGTCCAAGATCCCACAGCCTTTCCTCATAAAAAAGATACTCCAGTCCCCTGATTACCTTCGCAGCTCTGCACTGGACTGTCTCCCGATGCTCTCTGTCCCTCTTCAGCTGGGGAGCCCAAAAGTGGACATAGTACTCCAGATGAGAGAGTACTNATATTGAACAAGACTGGCCCCAGAACCGATGCTTGTGGACCTATATTAGTTACAATTCCTCTAATTATTTTTATCATTAAAATACCATTTGACTTCTTTTTATTATTGGTTTGTTTAGTGAACAAAAAAGAATTTTTTTTATATATTTCAATAAATCACTTAAAAACTTACTTTCTACATAATTTAATACAGAATATTTATAGCTTCAAATGAATTATTCACACAGGCAAATTACAGACATCATTAGTCAATTATGCACACTACCACAAGGCGTGCAAATGCAATCCTATCATATAAGATATCTTCAAAAGTTACTGGAAAGAGCATTAAAAACCATGGGTTAAAGTCATATTTTTCAAAAATATATCTAAAATTTCATATAAGTCTATAAGATTCTTCCCTGGTGGAATGAAATAAAAAATTACTTACTTACCTCTAAGCTTTTTAATCATTTTATTTCTTACATATCTGATCTTTTTGTAGAATATAAACACAATTAGCTCCTCAACTACAGATTGTTTGGGGGGTTTGGGGAACAGCTATATGTTTGGTTAAATAATTATTCCTTTACCTGATGAACATTTCAGTGCAATATCAGTTCTTTGGAGAAAAGTATTTTTTTGTCTCAGGAAACAGATTCTTTAATATAACCAGTAGAGCCAAGAACACATGTTTAGATGTGTGTAATTAAAATCTTTAGATAAAGGAAATAATTAAAAGTTTTGTTACTACAATATTAAATTTTAAAGTTTTTTCATTTCTGCAGCATAGCTATACCAACTAGTGCAGTAGTCCACTTTATGTAATCTGTCAGTTGTGGTCAGTAATTCATTTTACTGACATCATAAGGCAAGGAGGGGATTTGGGGGCACATTGTTAAGCACTGCAGCACAGTAGCATGGCATAGCAATACTATGGGCCTAAAATCAAGGTCACTTGGCTCCAGCACAGTCTCACACGGATAAAATATACTGCTTCTGAAGCTGATTTTATTGCAGCCAAATTATGTGCTGTCCTGGGCAGGAGGTCTCTTTTCAGGTGTCCTGCCATAGGACCTCATCTTGGAGGGCAACACCTGTACTTCACACACTATCTACATGAGGACAGTCTGGCAGACGTACTTTCCATATGAACAGCAAGGATGTAGAGAGCTTTTTTTAAGCACAGTATATGCAAGAATAAACTACCTCACAAGCAAGGAAACACAATCAACCTCTGTGGAAAAAAACTAACCAAACAAAAGCTGTGTTTGGCAGTAGTACAATAAGAGATAATGGAAGAGAGTGAAGTATGATTGGAAACAAAATTTAACTACAGAATTTAGGACTAAATTAATTCTCTTTTTTTCATATTTTACCTTGATGGCAAAGACTTTTTTTGTCTTTAAGAAATCAAAACATCAGCTCTGTGGGAAAGATACTGCATCCAGGCACAGTCAACTCACATGACTAAGCTAAGATAGTCAAGGTGGTGCTTGTTCAGAAAGTCTATAGTCTAATTAAATGAGACAATAGTAATCCATATTTTTCATTCAGTTGTTTACATCAATACTTCCATAATAAAAGCCATTATGCATCTATTAAGCAACATACTATCATTTTGTAAATCATCTGGAAAAGTACAGCTCTTGTGGAAAACTTACTACACAAGATCCCTTAAGTTATTCCGTAATTCCTGTCCTGTCCTTACAGAAATCATCTGTAGCTGTTCCATGAGGTTACGGTCAAAACATCACAAGGCCACTATGTCCTACCTCATTCTCTAAGACTCTGCTTTTTACTCCACTTGCCCCACCCCTTGAAATGTTCTCTTTGAAATCTTAAGCAAAATTGTAAGTAGTTACCCTCAACAAATGCAACCATAGGCAAAGGACTGTTTTCCAGATCAGACTTCTTCATGCAGGAGTGTGTGCTGGGGCAGCCCAATTCGCATTCCTTGTATGTCCCCCACCACTTTGGGGAGTATGACTTCAAATTATCACCCTTCATCAGTACCTCTTTTGACTTTGGAGCTTCATACCAAATTGTTCTGAAATCAGTCTTCCCATGTTTTTATCAAAGACTATCTATCCACCCCTATTTTTTATTGAAGGAGTAGACCATGCGTTTCAAAACTTTATTAAATGCACAAATACTAAATGTGGTAAGTTGTTTAGTTGTAAACTTTTTTTCCTCCTGATTCACTCAAGGAACTAATTTTCCAGCATCTTCCCTACAAATACAAAAGGTATACTTTCAGGATGTAAAAACAAACAGTTGAAACCATACTTCAATGCAATTAATAACAGCAAGAAAGACTTGTGCTACAAATTATTTATAACTGGTCAATGGCTAGCCACTATACCTTGCATTCCCTCAAACTGAAACTGAACTTTTTCCGCATTTTAGGTGAGCACCAGTGTTTGGCAGTACCCAAAATATCACAGTCAGCACCACACAACCTCACTGAAAGAAGATAATCTTTGCTCCTAGGAGCCCAAGATCAGAATGGATTAATTTCTACAGGAATCAATAGAAAAAGTCCTGTAGATTGCAGCTTATTTAGGTCCACCCAAAACATTCCAGATGACTGTTAAACAAGTAATCTGGCTTATTCAGAGATTCTTATAGGAAATATTTACACACATGTTGTTTTCTTTTGCCAGAAGAGATGCATAAATACTCTTTCTTAATCTAGGAGAGGCAACCCTGACTCCAAAGGACTACTTAGAGTAGTCTGAATAGGTGTCCTTTTGCACATCACTTCTATTAGCAACTTATTCTGAGAAGGAGAAATCTCTATGGGAATTTCTTTCATATGAATAGCATCATATAAAGAGACAAACGGAAAGCTTGAAGAAAATCACCTCAATATCTCTGGAATCTTGTAATTGGAAAAGAAAGCTGTATTTTCCATCTACATTTATGGAAGTATCTTTTAACCTTTTGTGTCACTCCTACTACTCAAAACTGGATGAGTTTTAAAACAACAAAACATTTTTTAGTTTGTGGCAGCAATATTGTTATATTGAAGCCAAAGCACAGAGCTGTCAATGAGATTAAATTCAGTTTTACATTTAATAAAATTCACAACATCTATTAGATTTTTACAATCTCTTTCCTTTTCCTACTTAGAAAAGTTTAATCTTCCTTTCACTATTATTAATAATATCAGCTATTTTTCCAGTCATATTGCTAAACTATTTCACCAGTTTTTGGATGACATATAACCACAAAAATTGGTTGTGTGCCTATGCTCCATCACCCAGAAGAGCAACTAAGCATTACAGGGGAGTTTGCATTTCCTTTGGTCACTTCTCCCTATGGACAATCTCTTTTAGGCATTCCAGAGTTACCAGACAGAATTTCATGCTTGCCACCAAAACAGTGACTCCACTGAATTTGAAAGTTACACTATAAAGGCAAAATTTCAAAGTTCTTCCTCTCATTTCATGCATGAGTCAATAAACCACTAAACATTAACAATTAGTAACCCTTACAATGTTGCAAAGGAAGATGTTAAATACCACTTTAAGTGTTAAAAATGAACTTGTTAAAGTTCACAGGAACAAGAAATTAAAGATTGATAGCAGTGCTAGTTCTAAGACCTGCACACATCCACTAGCTTAGTACATAGCTTAAACCAAGCTATGTGTAAATGAAATTAGAATAAAAACTGTGACTCAAGTATTTTGTGAGATGTTTTCACATTCTGCATTCAAAATGAAGTAAATCTATTAAAAATACAAGGGTGGCAGGAGGTATGTCTTAGTTTTGCATGATGTTGTACTACTATACATTTTGAGAAAAAAAAAAAAAGCACATATCTGGTTCATACAGATTTTATGAGATTTAACATGTTTTAAGTTCACTTGAAAGCCTACAGCTTTGTATGGCCTTCATTTAGAGTGGTAGAATTCACTACGCAGTCCAAAGTCACTTTTTACAAACAATGGACATGGACAGATTAAACAAAGATGTTCAAACAACTCATTTTCACACTGTATCTCTGTGCTTAAATAGATCTTTTCCTTCCAATCTCTTCTAAGCAAAAATGTTGTCAGAAGGAAATAAAGTGAGCAAGTCTATTGGTTGTTGAAGAAGACAAAAAGAAATTACTATAGATCAGAAACTCACTTGAGAAACATCCTACCAGGTACCAAATGGCATTCATTTTTGCAATTTCAAAGGACAATAAAAAAAATCTAATTTCAGAATCTGGAAGTATACATATTTGCAGGTAATGTGTCATAATATTTCTACTGCTATTTGGCACAATAAAAAAATAATTAAGCACTGCCAATCTTTCATGTTACATTCAAGTGAAAATGACCACAAACAACAATCTATCCAATATGTAGGACCCTATACTGAAAATTGCTGAAGTGTTTGGGAATTTCAAGTTCAACTTCAGTAATGAAGACCATTAAAAACTCACTTAAATATCAGATTTTTTTTTTTTTATATCAATGTTTAATTCAGCTGTTGACCAGGAGATGGCAGCAGTACCCACTGAATTTATGTATGTTACTATGAAATTATAGCATATTAAATTTAAAACAAATATGGAACATATGTAATTTTTAAATAGGAAATCATAAATCCTACCAGTGTCCTTAAAATATAATTATTAATCAGGGACTGTATTATGTGCATATTTCTATTTTACTTGCATTATGATCATTTTCTTCTGGGTCACCTTCAGAAATGAATTAAAAATTGATATATTTTCATATGCCATGGCATATTCTTTGCAAGTCAGAAACCAATGATTTATTCCCTTATTTATAGATTCAGTAATAACACACTGCAGAACACAGAATGATCTGTGCTTAGCGGTGAATAAAACTTTTAGTGTGATTTACAGCTGTAAGGAAACGTCCACAAGTCAAGGATACAGATTGGATATGGGTCCCAGTTTTGAGACTGTCATTAGCCCAAGGGAACTGGAACTGCATGGGTGTGGAGGCTTCACTAGTGGAAATCAGGAAGAAAGATATGGAGAGACTGAAAAGTGAACAAAGGATGACCTCTGTAAGCTCTCCAAAAGATAAAAGCCCATGTAAATCCCAAAAAGCTGTTTCAAATCATGACCAGTGCACAAACATGCATGAATAAGAAATATAATTAAGAAACAAGAAGAGTGCAATGGATTTTAAGCGGAAGTTCATTAATGAAAGTTGCTGTAGAGGACAATAATTTCACAACTGAGAGGACATTTAAAGCTTTTCAACACACTAATGAAGTAAGTTTCATCTGCTTTCACAGGCTTCTTCATTACACCATTGTAATCCTGTCACCCACTGTATATTCAATAATGCAAGAGTTCTCTTATAGTAACAACATTCAAAACAATAAATATGTATCAGTTCCAACTGATATTTTATAGTAAAGTGAAATAAATATTATTCTTATTTACCAGTCAAAGAAAATTCACCTTAGAGACCCTGAAATTTACTGTTTCAGAGCAAAACTAGAATGAGTTCATAACCAACTCCTACCTCTTTTCTACCAAAACATATTGGGAAACAAGTTAAAGCACCACTGTAACAAAATTACATTTCCAATGTCCACTAAGAACAGCAGACAGGTCTCTCAACTTGAAGGTACCCACAAATACAACAGGTGGCCCCAACAGAGTCCGGACATGGTTAAGAACAAAACCAACAATTTTCAAAGAGTGAAAAATAAATAAATGTTAAATTTACTTTCTTCACAATAGGCAAAGCATACCTTACAGGATCTGTCGTAGCCACGGTAAGCAATATAAGGCAATCAGTACTGCTAAAGTTAAACAATGGTATCGCCTAAAGTAAAGACAAATTAACTCTGATGGCAGAGGATCATGCAGAGCACTGGAAAACTAAAGTTCAATGCTCCAGTTCTTCAGCAACCAAATGAAGAACAGGAAATACAGCTGACCCCAGCATAGGCCATACCTTGTCCTGACCCGGCAATTTTTCCCTATCCTCAGCAATCTGCTACCACAGACAGATGTTAAATTTACCTGTTGACAAGATGGAATATTCCTTACCACAACAGTCAAGGCCAGTAGCACAAACACATAAATACAAGGAGTCACAGTGGTGCTGGAAATTTCTGTTCCTCAGGTCAGTGCAGGTACTGACTGGCAGTAGCTCAAGTTAATGATGAATAATAACACCAAATAGTGTGTCATGAGCATAGAGTCATTACTGTTCTGTCCTCTGTCCAGCTTAAGGGAGCTGCCCATCCTGGGCATGCAGAATCCCACACACAGAAGTGAAGGATATGCAAAATTCATCTACATTCTACATCTTCATTCATCTACAGCTAATTATTCCACAAACATTAGTCAGACTCAGGTATGATTTTATTTTCCACCTACATAGAAAAATCAGTAGTGTAGTCCAATTGGACCAAAAGTACGACTTGTAATTTCTTCACATTAGGAATATGAACTGAACACTGCCAGTATTTCATGCATCTGTTCACTTGTGCTAGAAAGCATGTTTGAGAAAGCAGTAACAGTATCATAGGCCTTTTCCTTCTTTTAACCCTAGACAGATAACTCTGGCTTCCCTGTAACATTGGCTGTTAGAAGGTTGAGAATAAAGCTGTCATAGAATCATAGCAAGAAAAAAATATCTATTTCAACAATGGTGCAGATCTTCAAAACCCAAAGACACAAGAATCACTTCCCAGTGATTTCCCATGGGTATCACTGGTTTTGTATACCTGAGGATCTGGACGCTACTCATTCTGTATATGATTGATCAAAACATGCTTTTGATATCAGTCTCTCACTAACCAAAATTTCCTTCCACAATTTTCACATTGTTTTTTCTTCATTATAGTAGCTTGTAATAATTACTTTGCTGTTTCAACATAGCAAACTTACAGGTTCTAGGGGATAAAAAAGAAAAACAAACAAACAAACAATACAGCAAAATTTCTGTGATTCTGTGTACTTTGCTACTCATTAGAATACCAGACTCAAGAATTTCTTTGTGTTACTTGGAGAAAGAAAAAAAGTGAAACGGACAGAAAATTCAGTGTGCAATGTTTCAGCTCCTTCCTTTCTGGTTTACGAATCTTTCTGGCTCTTTATGCAGGAAACTACTAACAATATGAATGTATTCGAGAACATGGAAAGCAACTTCTACAACTTAGTGACCTCATATTCTTCAGTGTAGTGAGCAAGAGTTAGAGGTCTGACAGTTGTTGAAAGGCTTAGCCATATTTGCAAACGGCACCCAATGAATAATTATGTCTTCACAATGACAAATCACTGGTCATCTGCAATCTTGCTGTCAAGATTTTTATATCTATTTTTTTTTTAAATGTGAAAGTAGCTAAAATGTCATAGCTCATGAGGCTGAGAGCTTGTCACATCACTTCTTTACTACTTAAATGAAGCAAACAAATGAAGAACATGTTATAACATAGGCTAGAAAATCACCAGTATTCTGACAAGGACAGTTTTTTAAGACCTCTTTTTCTCTGGCCTAAAAAGGAGATGCTTCATTATTTTGGCAGAATGAGAGGCCAGGAGGAGACAGCTGGCTGACACACAGTCCAGATAACAGAAGGGTCATGCTGTTTTGGCAGGTGGAAGCACTCTGAAGAATTGACAAAATTTACAAACGCCACTTCCTTCACATGAAATTACTTGCCAGTCCAATGGTAAAACAATGTATAATCTCTGAGCCTGGCAGACCAATGTTGCCTTGGCTGGTCCCCTCCTCGCAACACAAATTCATTCAACTAAGAAATCCTGCGACACTTTACAAAGCAAAAATATCATATTGTTTCAAGACTAATAACCCACATGAGGAATATTTGAGACAATTCATAAAACCTGCTAAGAACAGTAGGCAATGGAAGGAGAAACAATTTCACAGACAGCTGCAGCTGGGGGACAATCCATCTGCAAGAGAAGTTCAAGATCTCAATTTCATACGAGTCAAAAAGAGGCTTCTCAATACTTGCTTTTTTTGTGTGGGGTAGTGGTCTGCTAGTTTTCCCATAATGTCAAAGTTGAACAAAGTGGGTTTTTTTCATTTTTACTCAGTTCCCTGCCCCTACAATTCTAAATTACAGAATTACACCAAGATACATCCTGTACACAAATGCTGGGAAGAATCAAGAATTTTTTGAGAATTTTTGCACACAGTTTCTTGACAGAAACAGAACTTTTAAACACTAATTTTCCATAATCTATTTCTCATCAGAGGATTATAATTACATGGTTTCTGACACCTACTGTTGTTTGACTTCTTAGATTTAGGTCAATATTTTCCATTTTTAACTCTTTACTGAAGTAATCAAACAAAAAATATCTTCTACTAAAACAATTTTACAGTTTATCTCACTGTACTAAAAAAAGCAATGACTCTGATAGACCTGAGAATAGGTTTTAGTAAGTACCATTGCTGTCAAGAGCAGGCTAATACACACAATCAGTTCACCGTTGTTCTTGGTTGTCATATCAGTGCAGATTAATTAATGCTGAGGCTGGCAACTGATCTTTGCTGGCAACTGACAGAAAAAAAAATAATGTCACTTTTTATAAATCTAACACCTTTTTAAAACTTAAATTTTATGTTCACGTGCCTCCTATTATGTATTTCTTTGCAGGACTTCTGGAGATCAGACTCCCGTTCATTTTGTTATATGTACAAGGATCCTCCAATCAACATAGGAACAGAATTATTTCTACCCCTGTAATCTCTAGTATGTTCTATCCTTGAGGAGATATTCACCTATTTGTTTTCATGAGGGATGAAAATACTGTGTATTAACATATTCTGAATCTTGTCCACTTGATAAGAATAATCAGCTATAGTCCGATAAATGTTAGCAATCGGGGCTGAGGTACAGGAAATACTAAGATTCTTTTTTTTTGTATTTTTCAAATATAATACTAAAATCTTGTGGTGACTTGACCCTAGCTGGAGACCAGGTGCCTACCAAACTACTCTGCCTCAGCAGGACAGGGGAGAGAAATAAAATTAAAGGCTCATGGTTCAAGATAAGGACAAGGAGAGATCATTCAGCAATTACTTGCAGAGGCGAATAGACTTGACATGGGGAAATTAGTTAGTTTATTACCAATCAAATCAGAGTAGAATAATGAGGAAAAAAAAAAAAACACAACTAAATCTTACAATGCCCTTCCCCCATTCTACTTTTTCCTGGGTTCAACTTCAACCCCAATTTTCTCTGCCTCTTCCTCCTGAGCCACGTAGAGAGACAGGGAATGAGGATTGTAGTCAGTCCACCACACATCTGCCATTCCTTCCTTCTCAGTGGAACAACTCCTCACACTTTTCCCCTGCTCTGGCGTAAGGTCCCTCCCATGACAGACAGCCTTCCATGAACTTCTCTAGCATGAGTCCTTCCCACAGGCTACAGTTCTTCATTAACTGCTCTAACGTGGGTCTCTTCCATAGGATGCAGTCCTTCAGGAACAGATTGCTCCAGGGAGGGTCCCCGATGGAGTCACCAGTCCTGCCAGCAAACCAGCTCCAGTGTGAGCTTCTCTTTCCATGGGTCCACAGTTCCTGCCAGAGGCCTTTTCTAAAATCGGCTTCCCACAGGGTCACAGCTTCCTGTGGGCATCCATTTGCTCCAGTGTGGAGTCCTTCACATGCCACAGGTGGATCTCTGCTCCATCATGGACCTCCATGGCTGCAGGTGCTAGGCCTGCCTCACCATGAGCTGTACCACAGGCTACAGAGGAATCTCTGTTCTGGCACCTAGAGGATCTCCTCTCCTTTCTTCACCAACCTTGGTGTCTCCAGAGTTGTTGCTCTCACATTCTCACTCCTCTTTTCAGCTGTTGTTCCACAGGTTCACCATCACCACTCTCTGCCCCCTTTTTAAATATGTTATCATCAAGACACTATCACCATTGCTGATGGGCTTGGCCTTGGTCAGTTATCTGGCTATTGGACATGGGGGAAGCCTGTAGCAGATCCTCACAAAAACTAACCCTGTAGCCCTCCACTACCAAAACTTTGTCACACAAACCCAACATAACTCTTTTGAAAAAAGACTATTTAGCTTTAATGCCCCGTGCCTGCAAGTTGTTGCAAAATACATCATGTAAGAACATTCTATTAGTTGAAGTGTGGGGTTTGGGATTTTTTTTTTTTTGTGCTTCTACAAACCTTTGGAGCAGTATTCAAGCTAACAGTAAAGTATGGTAATTTTCTTTTCATCAGGAATACAGCACTTGCTAATGTAATTATTAGCTATATAATTTTTTGTCAGTAGAAGAGCAGAAATTATAGCCTATTTTTAGTATGAGCTTCCTTTCTAATACATAAAGTACTTTCTATATTAATACATAAATATTCAAAAGTCTACTTCTGGTCACTTAAAAACTTTAGAATTACAAAAACAGATGCTTTAACTAAAATTGCTCTCTTATAAAACCCATTTTTCTTTTTTTTCCATCATTGCCCTCTCAGTAAAGGATGCCTGTGTGGGACTTTAGCAGCTTTTGCTTCTATCACTCTGGTGTAAGAAGCCAAAGATGAGACAGAACAACTGAAATAGATAAAATCATTCCACCAAAACCTCAACAAGAAATCAATAGCTAGTTGTTTTCTTTTCCTAAGTAAAATGGCAAGTATCTGATTTATTCAAACACGATAGGTAAGTAATAAGGGAAAATATGTGTATGTGTGTAGCGAAACACATTGAGACCTTTCTTTGCTGGGAGGCAACTGCAGTAATAACCAAGAGTCTCAGCTCCTGCTAAAAAAATGCTATTTCCGTCATCACTTTTCCAAAGGATTCTTTTGCAGAAAATTCAAACATCATTCAGCTTTACCGTATGCTGAAATGAAAAACAGATGCCCACTGTCATACAGATATATTGATTATGAGTGAAAATGTGATCATTTTGCATTAACTTGCCCCACAGCATTGGAGTTCCATCAAAGCATCAGAAGGAAATTAATGCTTTCATATACTGCCTAAGAAAAATATGAGATGTTGTTCACATTGCCCTCTAGACAAAGAGGTATATGCCAGTAGCTGAGAGGTAATAGCTTTCAGAAGAGAACATGAACTCTAGACTTTTATTAAAATCATTATTTAATGTACAAAAAATAATGAAGCTACAGCCTTGGCATTTAAAACAGCAATTTGTAGTCATTACATCTTAGATCATGAGGCTTATTTTGTAAAAAGCCAGTCTTTCTCAAATTAAAAATTCATCATCAACTCCCACAGATTATGTAGTCCTTTAAATGATGACATTTCATACAGATTTATTCCAGCTAAACAAAGAGCCAGTAAAGTGGCACACATAAAATATCTATTTCATTGCTCTCTCTCTGGAAAAGACCTTTCTACTCCTTAGATAGCTCGAAATCTCACACAAGAGTTGACTAATGCATTGATATTTTAGTAATTTCACCTTCCAGGGACATTTTAGATCTTAATTTGCCATGCTCCTCACCCCCACTGCAGAGTGAACTGTAAAAAATAACCTTCAATTGAAGGTTTCTGTCTTCCTATTTTCATACTTATAAGGTCAGCCCAAAAAGTGAATGAGAGTAAGAGGATATCAACAGGCCTAAGTGGATCATTCTGACCAGCATTTAATCCATTATGAATATTAGATTTATTTTTGATAGAAAAATTAAGCACTGAAAACCTGTTCCTCTCCAGCAAGAATCCTGTTAAGAACTTGTATGGCAAAGCCATGCAGTCCTACATAATTGACATTTGTTATTTTGCTTTTTATCAAAAATTGTTATTCTGGCTTCTCTTCTAGCACAAAATGACTTTTACTAAATGAAGTCACACATCATAGCACATGTAGATTTTAATGTTTTAGTTAATAAATCCTTTGGAAGATCACTGTGGTCTGATAAGAACTTGTAAGATAGCATATTCATTTTTGTCTTACCAGTGAGATTTTACTCAGTTGAGTTTACTTTATTGACTCAATAAAAGGACAAAAATGCACAGCATGTTTTATCGCTTTCCAGTTTCAAGACCTCTTTTAATAATTATTTGAGCTATAGCAGTGTCAAGAATTTGGGATCTCTTTTGAGAAGAGCATTGCAAGAAAGTCCGTTCCTCCTCTAAATTATTTTAACATATGGACCCGAATCAGCACGTAACATCATCTGTACTTTATTTTTTTTGTGCTAAATAGGCATGCTGAGTTCAATCCCACTCCCTTTTTCAGCAGAAATAGTACATTTAAATTAACATGTTTCAGAGCACATCCCCTACCGGCTTCCAAATGTCTTTACTCAAGTTATTTCTCCCACAGAGCATTCCTTCTTATAATGGCTGTGCATATTTTTCTGTATCCTTCTGTGACCTCTACACCTCACAGGTAAGTTTTTAATTAGGGGCTTGCAAGGGGCTAACAATATTTTATCACGAGACTAAAACATTAGATTTGTTACTATACTTTCCATCTAATTAAACAGCCAGATCTTTAGCTATATCTGCCAACAAGTCTCTCCAAAACTTATTTTCTAATGCATTTGGTACATAAGCTTTCTATTAACCATGCAGGAGATGTTTACTCACAAGTTTCACAGAATTCTATGATGTTTCATGAAACTTCACCATGAGTCCAGAACTATATGCAAAGCCAACATACCTCACACATTCACTAAACTGCTGTTTGCTAGAGATTTATACATATTACAGAATTCAAATTGGAAAATAATTTTAAGCAAAGACAGAAGATTGTGGGAATCTTGAACAGCACTGAAAAATATGCAGCCTGTATAAAGTAAAAAAAAAAAAAAAAAAATTAAGCAGAACAAGCTTCAAAAGAAAAGCTGGCTATTTTACTTTTCATTAAAACCACCATTTTAGGAAGCTGAAATAAAGGATGGCCATCATGACAGGCAGTTGGATAGAAAAAGTAATAAAATGAGGTTTATTTTCACCTCTGATTAGTTCTGGATGAGTTCTCTGATAATTACTGTAGATTATCACAATTTGAAACCTGCACAAACTTAGAACTGCTACTCTAAAGGCATCAATGACATTGAGGTTCCTATTTTAATAATTTGTTACTCATGAATCCTGGATTCTTTGAAGCAAATGGGAATATCGTAATTTTTCATCCAACAAACAGAGACTATAGAGATGTTATGAAATAACTGCTTCAGGAAGCAGTATTACTAGTTAAAGGCTGCTTAATATCCTCCAACGCTAAATAGTGTCCCTCACAAAATTGTTGTCAATTATTCTCACGCTAGTGGAAGCTTTATGTTCAAATTTCTGATTTTATCTGCAAAGTTGAGAAAATGTAATGAAGGTTGACACACAATCTATAGGATAAAAAAAAAGTAAGCCATCCCAACTGGAAGAACTTAGTGCCTTGCAGGAGGAACAGGCAGGCTTGCACCACTATCAGAACAGTTATGTCTGTCGATTAGTGCTCTACCACAGTGTTGTTATGGAAATAGTTGAAATCGAAGCATCCATTCTTAAAAACTCTAGCAGAGTACTGCATCCTCCAAAAGAAGCATGTATTTTTTCTCTTCCTCATATACACCTGTTTTCTTACCTCCAGTTATATCATCCCAGACTGGGGCAGGCAGTTGTACAATAAGAGCACTGCTCATTTTTTAAAAGAAATATCTTTACATGTAATCCAAACAGCACACAGATTAAGTTCTGCTTTCATACTGCATACAGTTTCTTGGGTATCATGGACTTTCTATATCCTATGTCTTTAATGTTTAAATTCAAGCAAATTATTAAAAAACGGGGTCTCAACTATGTAAATATCTATTGCGGGATTTCTAAGTGTATGAGAAGCTATAAAGGAGTTGAACAGTCTCAAAAGAAAAAATAAATTTATTTTTAAAATCAGAAAAACTGGGTTAATTACTAAAAGTAAACACATTGCCTGGCCAGGCAGGTTCATGTGTTCTTCTCAGTATTCTTTCTTCTACAATGTGCTCACCTCTTCTCCCAAAGCCCAACAAACATTTGAAGCCATTATGTATTCAAGAATGGTGTAAAATGGTGAAAAAAAGAGACAAATATTTATTTAGCTTGAAACTAAATTTCTAGTTGAATGATTAATATAATCTAGGTCTTACCATTACACCAGTTTGAATGTCACCCAGGGGCTTCAAGTTGTCATGCCAGTAGAAGTACACATATTTCCTCTCAATTTAGTGCACAAAAAGTGATGTCTCCCCTGATGGAGTACAAGTACCTTCTATAGTCACAGTCCTACAACTAACATTGACTGGTCTGACCATGACAGCTTTCCTATTTCTATATGGAAAAAGAAAATAAACAAGAGCAGCCATTCCCACATAATCTGTCGCATCATCTGCCTTCCAGCTGCTACTCACTCATGCTCAGTCACAGTGACTTTTTCAGAGGTAGTAAAGTTGTTAAAAATAGTCCTAAAATATAAAACAAAGTGATTCATCAAATATAGAATTTATATTTAGTAACTGTGATCAAGTCTTGCTTCATATTAACATTTCAGATTAATTCTTTCATCATATTCTGATTAATATTCTGTTAATATCATCAGTCTTAATTAACAAGCAGTACATATACCTTTTGTTCACCTTTTTCCAGTACATTTTTCACATTTGCATTTTCAGAAAGAAAATAACACACTATTTTCATCTCCTGTAACAATTTTATCATCTTTATGTGGGTACCTGTCACCTCGCTAGTCTGTAAGTCTGTCCCAGGCAAGGATCCCCAAACATCTGGCCTCTCTGAACCAGGTGTTTGCCCTGCTGCCAGGCTGACTGCTAAGAGCGGCCATGTTTCTAAGAAGCTCAGTCTGAAATAAAACTGCAGAATAACTTGCCTTAGCTTAGCTGTTCTGGAGGCATGAGTTTCCAATCTACATCTAAGTTCCAGACCTCTGCATTTCACCTTGCTAGCATACCAGGCACACAAGTAAAAGTGATGGATTTGCATGTGCTCATGCTAGATGTGCTCACGGTGAGGAACATGCAGAGGGATAAAAGACTGTGAGAAACAGTGAAAGATGTTTCCTCATTCACGTCTCATCTGCCCTTTAAAGCTTCCTTCTAGTGCACTTTAATGTAAAGTCACATACACACACCAGGTTAAACCCATTCTAACGGACTTAAGCTCAGTTGTTGGCCTTTGCTCCAAGATGGACTGAAAGCATGTGCTCAGTTAGGGACAGCTAAGAAGATACTTAAGAAACAGCTCCTAATTCCTATGAGCAATGGCATGCAGTGTTGAGAATGCTTTTCATTCCTTCCAGAGCAAAGACAAAATATCAGATCTTTAAAATAACTTCCATAGTTTTGGCCTTGAAGGGCTTAAAAGTACTCACCCCAAATTACGGAAGCTCAGAGAGAAGCCAAAAATAAAACTGGAGCTGCACCACTTGGCAGCAGGAGCAGTATGTTCAATACCTACACAGATTCCCTGCCAATATAATCTCAGCTCCATCCCACGTACTAAGAGGTTCTTGCTGAGGCAACTGCCTCATGTTGAGTGCTGAGGCTGTTAAACTCCGAGTCATGGTCCAACAAGATGGTAACAGGCCTCTGGGGCCACATCCAGAAATAACATACCCCTCTGCACATGCAAACAACACGCAATAAGCCCTACTCACTATCACACAAAAACCTTACTCTATGACCAAGGCTTTTACCCATTCCTCTTCCTTTGTCATCTGCCATCTTACACCAGTAAATTCCTTTTACACACTACCTCACAGTAGATATTTGAACAGACTCCTTCACATTTGCTCTTTTACAGTTGAAGCATCTTCAGCATTATGTTCATAAGAAACAAGCAGCTAACTTAGGACTCTACTTGAGTTTGTGGTCTTCCCTAAGGTAAATATTAATAAGACATTCTGTATGCCTTGATTAACCCACTCACAATATCCTTCTGTACTCCAGGAACACCAAGAACAGAAACGTGCCACGTGCAGGGAGAGAGGCCTATAGGAAAAAGTTTCAGATCCTCTGTAGTATTGTTAAAGAAAAGACTGAATACAAAACCAGAACTGGACACAGACTCCAGATAAGGCTTTATTAAGGCAGAGTAGAGAGGGAGCAGAACCTCCCTTGACCTGCTGGTCACACTCTTCTTGATGCATCCCAGGATGCCATTGGTCTTCTTGACCGTCAGGGGACATTGCTGGCTCATGTTTAGTTTATTGTCGACCAGGACTCCCAGCTCTCTCTCTGCAGAGCTGCTCTCCAGCAGGTCAGCCCCCAGCCTGTACTGGTGCATGGGGTTGTTCCTCCCGAGATGCATTACTCTGCACTTGTCCTTGTTAAACCTCATAAGGTACTTCTCCGTCCAATCTCAAGCTGGTCGAGATCCTGCTGGTTTGCTATGTATATATGTTGCAATTACCTTAAAAATAATTTTGACAAAAAAAAACATATACAGTAACACTAATAATAATAAAAACAAAAATGAAAAACATTAGATTTAGAAGCTTTAATGTGAGTAATGGATGTCAAGCAGCTTAGTTAATAAAATCAGTTGAATTTTATTGCCATCATCCATAGGACATCCACCAATAATCACCAAACAGCATATTTGACTACAAGTCTGTAGCCATTTTTATTGCAAAATGTCTAGTGAAAAAAAAAAGGCAAAAAAAGATTTTTAATTGCCATTCACGCACTCAAAAACCCAACAGCCAATCAGCACTTAGTAGTCTCAGCCTCAATTTTGTCTGTTTGTATGTTCATTATTTCTGCAACAGAGACAAAGGTTAATTCTTACACACAAAGCAGGACATTTTTGCAAACACAAAACTGGAGGAAATGGACGACACACAAGCGAGTTGTGCTGCCATTTGGAAGAACCTCAACACGCTGCAGAAATGGGCCAATAGGAGCTATATGAATTTCAACAATGGGAAATGCAAAGTTCTGTACCTGGATAGGAATAAAACCCCACACCCCTGTACAAGCTGGGGGCTGGGATAATGAGTAGATTGTGGAAAAGGCCCTGGGAGTCTCAATGGACACCAAGCTGGACATCAACTGAAGCAATTCATTCTTGGAGCAATGAAGGACCAACGGCCTCCTGAGCAGTGTTATGCAGAGGGTAGGCTGAGCAGTGTTATGCGGTGGATAGGCAGCAGGTTGAGGAGGGTGATTCTTCCTCTCTGCTCAACACTCGTCTATAAATTAAGGAGAATACTATTCTTGCTGTACATCACCATCCTTTGGAGCTTCATCTATTGAGATCACCTCTCTAATAGCTTCAATGCTGAAAATTAGCCAACAGAGAATTTTTCTTTCTCCAAAGTAAATATGCAGTGTGCTAGGCATCCGGAAGATCTCGGACTGTAATGCGAGGGGTGAAGAGGAAGTGAAAGGGCTGGCACGGGCCGGAGTGAGAGGAGGCGCTTATGCCAGCAGATATAAGCGCATAACATAAACAATAAAGCGGAAACAGAGCATCATCCATACCATGTATTCAGTGATCCATTCCCTTCAGCGGCTGGTGAGCTGGGAGAGCAGTCTGGACTGCCAGGTAGTGTTGCCAGCAACAGCAACATATGCAGTCTTTCACTCAAAACTGGAGGAAGAGTTGCTCATGCTTTGAACCTCTATTCTTAAATGTTTTCAATAAATTCTCCTAATATTAATAAGAATCACAAGCTGATGCAAAATAGAATTTCTCCACAATGATAAAGAATGAATGAGACTTAGGAAACTTTTTCTTAACCAACATACCATACACAGCCCGACTCGTTTACAAGAACTTGGCATCTAGAAGTTTGAATAAACTTTTACCTCACCTGTTTTCTCCAGGCTAAAAGGAAATGTGTTCTTAATCCCAGTAGTTTGTGCTCTTATACCACCTACTAGTACATGACCTTGATTATGTTCTATATGCAATCCATGAACATTACTCACTTTTCACATACAGAAGTTTTCTCTACTATTTGTAGTGTTTGATAAAAAATAGTTTTTTCCTAAAAACAAACACTCACCACATGATACTTATATTTTCCGTGCTTCAGAAACTGTCATGACAGCAAAATCAGTGATGCTCACATATTTGCTCGTCCACAGAGTTATATTAGGTCATTTAGATAACTTCACCTATGAGATGCATGTTGTTATTGGCATAAAACATAAATAAAACAAACTCATAAAAACACATGTAGCATTGTAGGAAACAGGTGGAAGTTGTGTTTGACAGAAAAAAAATATTGGCTGTTCCTATGTCTGGAAATGCATTCAATAATCTTCTTTGGTGATTAATATATCCCACGTGTAAAAGCCCACATAAGAGACCAAGCAACAGCTGTAATTTACTGAAGGAGGTAGGACAGCTTAGCAGTAGAAGCCATCCAAGTTGTAAAATGACAGTGTATTAGTAGTTCCCATCCATTTAATTACAGTTTAAACTTTCCGATCTGACACAGTAATAAATTGAAAAATGTTGCATTACTGGCTATCGTTTTTTCTTTAAGACAGATGTTGTACATGGTATATTGTGGACCTTTTCCATCTCTTCTTTCCTTGCTGGTTATTGCCTGGCTAACAGGATGTTTCATTTTAATGAAAAATACATTAGTGCATTAAGATAAGGTCATCAGTTCCTAAGTTAAATGCAATTTCTGTAATAAAATTAATTGTATAGCCCACATAAAATTTTTTATGTGGGTTAAACACTTTTAATTACTACCTAAATTTTGTTCAACTGAATGTTTAAATGGAGTATTCCCCTATAAAAAGAATGCATATACTGTGAAATGCCTTTACTGTTCTTTATAGCCTGCCTTCTACTGTGATACACTAAGTGGTCATCACTGTTAAAGTCCACATAAGTCTCTTAAGAAAGACTGGTGAGACTTGGGCAGAGGAAATAAAGCTGCCTGGCTATGCAGTCTGTGAAAACTGGGTTTGAGGGTAGAGCTAGTTGCTCAAGGCCATGTGTGGTTTGGGGGATTTTGAAGGACATAGATTCCACAATCTGAGTACCCTGGTAAACAACATTATAAAGCTGAAAAATTTAGCAGTTACTTGTAAATCCTATTCAGTTTCTTATAAATAGCAATTATTATTTGATACAAATACTGAATCATTACTTTTTTTCTCAGTAATATTTCTCTACCTGGCATGAAGGGGAATAGCTTATATAAACAAGACATTAGGATTACTTTACCCCACTAGTTACAAAATTGTTCTGAAATGTGAGACAGAACACTAATAAATTCTTCATTCTATTCAAAAGCAGAGATTTAACCCTGGGTCCTCTACGTCTTGGATGCCTTAGATGGCTAGCTGTTACGAGGACTTGAAACAACTAGGTTTCATAAATGGTGTACAGTCCCCTTTTAAAGTCCTTACAACATCAATTTGTATAGGCTAAAGATTTTTTTTTCCCTGAGAACAAGGTTCTCTCTCAGGAAATATGTCTCAACAGAGATTAAAATTTTTTTTTTTTTTAAATTCAGCTCCTAAACCTCAAAAATAATAACCAAGTACTAATTCACCTTTAAGTCAGATGTCATTGAACTGCATAATGATAGGTCCTGGGACTTGAACCATGGATTTATGAGTTAATTCAACGTGCATACTCTTTCTAGGATATTTTTAGTTTTATACCTAACACTCAATGTATATTATTCAAGCAAATGATTTATGAAAACAATATTCCTATACTAACTTCAATGTGTTTCCATATTTCAGTATCGGATTAAATTCGACATGTTATGCTCTCTTCATTTTAACTGAACGGGATTGTGTCAACAAAAAATATCTTCCCACATAGAGAAACGAATTGTTTTCATTAAAGGAAGCATTGAAAATATGACCTTTTTATGGCCTCAGACTTAAACAAATTGTTAGATTAACTAAGTGAACATATAATAATATTCTATGACCAAAAAAAATGATATAAGCATCTTCTATAGTGTTCCTCATTGTGCTTTTGAAGTGTACTTTAGCCATTAAAAAAGGCCCATTTTTCTTTTACAGCATCCAGGAGGTATGATTGTTTTGCAGCTGAATGAACAATATAACATCTTTGCATCACTCTCAGTAATGTGATTCCTTGTTTTGAAGTCAAACACATTTAAATCACATTAAAAGTTGCTAGCTCTGGCACTACTTACATCAAGGAAATCACTGTCACTCTACAGGGTAAGTGGGATAACAACACAAGGGAAAGTACAGTAACCATAAGCAGCTAAAAAGTAGCTAGAGAAAAGGCTTTACCAATTTGAAGATATATGGACATCTGACCCCCAAATCAACTTGTAGCCCAGATATGAAAGACGAGGAAAAAGAACAGAAGCAGTTCATTCATATACCATGTTTGGGCATCCAGGCACACATGAGGAAAACTAATGAAATAATTAGCATTTTATCTCTTCATCCATGAGATACTGGCAGTAGCACACAGTGAGGAAGGTGACCCATATGGATCAAAATTATCTGAAAAATACATTTTTGAAAATACACCTGACAAATATCCCAAATAAGCCCCAAATGAGCGAGTGTTTCTTAGATTCTTTATCTTTCTACCTTTTTTAATCAATTAACCCCATGTTTTCTTTAATGCACTTTTAACTATTCATACTCTTAGAACTAAAAATAATTACTTAACCATCATGTAAAACTTGTAATTTTTCTATTAGTCTCTCAAATTCTTGATTTCCTTTGACATATCCACCTGGATGAGTTCCTGTGTGACCTACTCTAGGTGGTCCTGCTCTGGCAGTGGGGTTGGACTAGATGATCTTTCAAGGTCCCTTCCAACCCTTAAGATTCTGTGATTTCTAATGCAAATCTGTACTTTATTAAGAATAGGTACTGTTCCAGATTTTCTTATATAGTCTTTTTTTTTTTTTTTTGAGCTCTTCTTCATTTGCTTGGCTTCTCTCAGTCATTTAAATTAAATCAAATATACAAATTTGCGGTAATCGTTTTGAAATTCTAACTAAATTACTAAGTTACAAACTAAAGAAATAAAACTTGGCAGCAGCAGTCAGCACAGATATTATTAGCTATTTGAAAAATACCAATTATAGATTATGTCATTAAACAGCTTAAATACAACAGGTGTTTCAAATATTCTTATAAATATCATATTTCGTAAGAGAACAAGATTGTTACTCAAAGGACTTAAAAACGGCACCCACATCCTTTTGGCTACAATACATTCTCATTTCCTTATCAAATTGGTGTCATTTGGCTACTTCCTTTTGGTCCCTTGCCCAGAATAATTTATCCATCAAGTTAAATTTCACAGGTGCAGGATTTACAATGAAAAATGTATTTTGGGCATTTTTAATCATTTGCAAGATTTTTCTCCATTAAGCTCTTTTAAAAATTAAACATAGTTTGAATCACTATACATTTCAATTATACTTAGATATGAAAACTTTGATTCTTGATCAAGTATTCAAATTCCTCTCTTCCTCATTGTAAAATTATATTTGCTCTTTTCTCCCATTCCAGGAAAAAAGAAAAGATTCACCTTTAAATCCAAAAGAATTTTGTAATATCCTCTCCTTTTTCAAATAAATTTATCTTTGCTAGTGACTAAAATAACTAATATCCTGAAATCATTATGATAAACAGCAATCTCCAAAACAGCAACGTCTGAAACTATTTCTGAAGTATGCAAGTAAAGATAGAAGTTCACAAACAATCTCTACAGATTAATTACACTCATTCTTCTATTAATTATATTTGTATATACGCATATAGTCACCTGTGAGCAGAAAGGAGGAGACCTTGGCCCAGCTGAAAATTCCAACACCACTTCACACTGACATTTTTTCTGAAGGCATTGACACCTCTTTTCAAAGCAAAATGTTTCAAGTCAGCTTCACAGCAGAAACTATGACAAAAAGTATAAATCTAATTAAAGTGCAGTTTTCCTTGGTTTCATGTATATTTCCTGTGGCAATCATACACTTTGGAGATCTGTAAGATTTCCAAGAACCTTTGCCTAATGCTTACTCTTCAGGAAGCATTCTCCACCTCAGTTTTGAAAGAGGCCAGCTCTGGACACGGAAGGAAACAGACTTGTATTTTACACACCACCAACTCTTAGCTTTTATTACACAAAAAAAACCCCAAACCAGAGCACTCTAGCGAGTCTCCCCAGGAGTCAGAAGTGACACAGGTGAAAAATGTAACTGCGATGTACACCAGCACCACCTGGTGATAGCTATAGTGAAGCATATAATGATTCGGTTGAATCAGGTTGACAGGGAACATTCACACTGCACTACTAGTCAATTTTTTTCTTGATGCTCTGTGTGGTGCACTAGGTCGGAGCCTGGGAGCTAGGACCATGATGCTTCACTCCCAGGAACAGTCACCACCACTGCCCCTGAGAAAGTGAGGATTTTTTCCTGGGTGCCTCTTTTCTATCAACAGATATTTCTCCCTGCCATTCGGTTATGTGTACGCAGCACAGCAAGGTGCGATACCTTAACACCTGAGCTAGCAGCATATTCTCCAAGCATGGGTTGGACTTCTGTATTTAGTAAGGTCCCTACATAAAACAACACACAACAGAATTTTCAGTTATCAACATGATAACATAAGCAATCACAGATGTTGTGGCAAGTCAATGTTAGCTCTCTTACAAGGTTCAACTGCTTCTAGCACTTCTCCAAGTAAACTTTCAAATCTGTGTAACACATCATATAGAAAAGCATGAAGTACTTTGGACTGTGTTATTCTGAAACCTTGTAATTGCCCAGTACTGGCAACCCTGACATTGCTTATTGCCACTGCTAACAGCAGGCCACAGGTTTTGTACAGTGTTCCCAAGAATTTCCAACTGAGGCTTGCCAGGCTTCCTTGGTTTAAATTTACCATCACTTGCATGGAGACTGTGGTGGTTTAACCATAGCTGGGTGCCAGCTGCCCACCAAATCATTCTATCACTCCTTCTCCTTAACTGGACAGGGGAGGAAAAACAAAAAAAGGTAGTTGAGATAAGGACAGGGAGATCACTCAACAAGTACTGCCACGGGCAAAACAGATTAAACTTGAGGAGAAATTGTTTGATTTATTAATGAACCATCAAAACAGAGTAGGGAAATGAGAAATAAAATTAAATCTTAAAACACTTCCCCTCACTCCTCCTTCCTCCTGGACTCTCCCTCCGTCACGCCCAGAAGTGCAGTGGATCGGGGTTGCAGTCAGTTCATTAAGGGACCTTCCCACTGCTTCTTCTCAGAGCGAGGCCTCATCACATCACACTTCCCACTGCTACACTGTGGGGTCCTTCCCATGGGAGATAGTCCTTGACAGACTTCTCCACTGTGGGTCTTTCCCACAGGCCACAGTTCTTCAATAACCGCTCCAGTGTAAGTTCTTCCTTCCCATGGGGTGCAGTTCTTCACAAACTGCCTTAACATATGTCTCATCCATGGGGGAAATAGTCTTTCAGGAACAAATAGCTCCAGCGTGGGTCTCCCATGGGGTGACAAGTCCTGCCAACAAAACTGCTCTGGCATGGGCTACTCTTTCCATGGGTTCACAGGTCTTACCAGGAACTTGCTCTGGTGGGAGCTTCCCATGGGGTCATGGCCTCTCTCAGGCATTTACTCACTCCAGCATGGGGTCCTCCATGGGCTACAGATGGATCTCTGCACCACCATGGTCCTCCATGGACTGCAGGGGGACAACCTGCCTCACCATGGTCTTCACAATAGGTCACCAAGGAGTCTTTCTTCCAGTGCCCAGGTTCTCCTTTTTTGACAGATACGAGTGCTCAAGCAGAACAACTTGTGATGAGAAATTCCAGTCAGTGCTATCCTGGAGCTGATCTCACTGAGCTGACAGATCTTTTGTAAGCTGATATATTAGTTTTTAAAGAAGGTAAGAGTTTTCTCTTGAGATATGACAAATTGTTCTCTCCTTCAACTTCTCATATATTTATGAATGTATTTGTTCAGGATGGGACTACAAATCTAAGTTTATGAGAAACCATTTTAATTTCCTAGTCTCAAAAGAGCAGCAAAGCTAGCAATCCTGATCACCCCGTCTTTGATCTTCCTTACTTGTAGACAAGCTGTAAGAGATTAAGCTCTTTTCCCATTACATAATCACTTAAAGTGACACTCTAGGATTCCCAAGGGTAAATGCATTAGGCTACTGATCAGTCTGGGCATTTTTTTTTTAAAGCGACTGAAAGATTTATAAAATACTAATATGTAGTTTGGTTTTGATTTTCAGAAATCCTTTGATAATTTAGGGGCATAACTTCTGTTTAAACCAATCTGTAGAGGGACTACAAATGACTACTTTTTAATACTATGTAAACTGCTGATTATCCAGTGTTTCATATTGCATATATATCTACTTTAAGGCTACAAAAAATGTTCTAACAATCTGGAAAGGGAAAAGTCAGTATGTTAAATTGAAATCTTTGGTCACTGCTGTGCTGTACAGCAACAATTTACGATAAAGATTTGCAAGAGTTGCATAACTTCCCTATATACTATATATCCAACTCTATCCCAGCTCCAACTGTATGAAGATCCAGGGTTTTCAGTTGGGGAAAGAACTGAGTCCTTAAGGAAATTGCCTGAATAGATCCCAACTTGTAGATATACACTTTAAGCTAACTGCATTTATATCCTTCCAGAACCATTAAATTCTCCCCAGAGAAGCCCCAGGAAGGGAAAGAAAGCCTTCTAAAGGAACGTGTTTTTTTCCGACCTAGATAGTGACACCTATATAATATAATGATGGCAATATATGGGATTACCGTCAGACTCTCATACAAGACATTCTGATGTCTTCATCTAGTCAAATATGTTCTCCAAATAAAACTATATTATGCAGAGCAAACTGAATATTATGTTATGGATTTTGGCATGAAATCATAGTGATTTTTAACACAGTTGTCTGACATGATTCAGGATATTAATTGGAGTATAAATTGCACAGATGCACATTCTGCATTAAGTGACCTTTTTCTTTCAAGGTATTACAGAATCATTTGGCTCAAAAATGACCATTCTGTGAAAAACAAAAAAACTTCACCATAGACAAAAGTCAGTAGTGCTTATATAACAAATATTTGTAAAAAACTTACTGTATTCAAGCATTTTTAATTTTAGAATTGAGTGGAGAGGAACCTCATGACAAGTGCAGAGTCCTGCA
>WBNH01012772.1:419735-480351 GCA_013401255.1 Urocolius indicus | reverse complement strand
CGGGCCGGGCCTGCCGCGTGCGGAAGGCGCCGCGGAGTGAGGGGAGGGGCGGCGGCGCCATCTTGGCTGAGGCCGGCGGCGGCGGCGCGGCGGGGCCGCCATCTTGCAGAGGCACCTGCAGCCCCGGTCGTGGCTGCTCTTGGGTCCCGCACCAGCGTGCTGCTGTATCTTAGTCATTGCCCTACAAACGACACGTAGCAGGCGTCGACCAGGGCGGTTGTCTGCACGCTTCTGATGCTGGTTCGGGGCTGTGTTACTACTGCAGGAGTCAATAGGCAGCCCTTGGCCCGAAGCACAGCCACAGACACTCGCTACCCTCTGAACGGCTGCGAGCTTTTTACGTACACAAGCGCTCAGGCTGTTCCGTGGGGGCCGTGAAAGGTTCATCTGAGGTGAAGGGAGAGCAGACTCACCAGAGGGACTCATCAAAGCACTTGGGATGCTTTGAAACAGCAGCTGCAGCCAGGAGTCATTGCAGTAAATAATTCGACAGTTCATAGGCAACAGCAGCGTCTCCTTCTTTTACACAAGTTTGCTTTGAGGTGAAACGTGCGTGGGGGGTATTACTTAACTGTTGAAGGTTAAAGTCGACACAATTGGTAAATGGAAGTGGGACTTTTGAACTGTTTCGTTTGGTGTCGTTTAAAAATAAAGTTCGTGATGGAATAAAATCTTGAGAGGCGACAACATAAAACTCTCTACAGTGGGCTGGGTTATGTTTAGAAGGCAACCAGAGAAAGAAGCAGGTAGCAGGAGAAGGGAAATGTCATCATTTGGTACTCAGTAATACACAATTGACAGCTTTAGCCTTCTGTTGGTCCTAGTCCTTTCAAGTATATTGCACATTACTTACATGATGGTTTACATGGCTAAGCGTAGTTCTTCATTTTGAAGAAATGCACACTTCAGATATCACTCATGTCTCTTCCTGCCATAACTCTATCCGGCTCGGTCTGTTGAATAAAGCAGGATTTGTACTTTTTAACCTGCAAATAAGAATAGAGGCTAAAAAAGGTACCAGGGCTCTCTCCCACAGTATAAGTGACTATTACAATCTTGTCATTGTCCTTAAGGATAAAGTTATTGTCAGCAAATGTCAGAATTGTGTGAAGTAGCTCTATTATTCAGACTTTTGTCACAGAGCCTTTTTATCAGAGAACGCATAATTCTTAGCAGTGCTCACAAAGAAAGCTGTAGCAGCTCATAATAAACCATGAGCCTGATTTTCTGTACCTCAAGTAAAACATTACTTCGTGTACTTTTTCCTTTTCACATATATATAGCTACCCTTAGCTGGCAAATTGTGCCACTGCCATTTATAGTACAGTAATGACTCCTTTTGAATTCTTTAGGTACCTGTATCCTCTTTTCGAGATAAACCACGCTGCCGTGTTGAGGAGCACTTGTAATGGAAATCACAGTGCAAAAGTGTGAGCGCGTTTAGTCTTGTTTCTTCTAACAACTCTAGGTGCCCTAAGTTTCAAGTACATTATAACAATTTCATCCATAATTGATGAAGGGGCAGAAGTCTGAAAGGTATGACGTTTCTACAAGATACTTTAAAATAATCAGGCAAGTTGAGAAAAAGAAATTGGAAAGTGAAGACCATAAAGCACGTGTTGCTTACAGCTATCTTAGTGGTTATGGGAGTTATGAAGAAACTGAGGCTTTTGTGGACAGAAATGATACTTTCTAGATTTTATAATGGACCTTAATTTGGATGGACCTTAATGGATCTTAATTTGGACCTGCTTCTGCAGGGGGCTTGGACTAGATGATGTCTAAAGGTCTCTTCCAACCCCTACCATTCTGTGATAATCAGCGTCTGATGTATTTTTGTACAATCAGTACATTTAACAATGAGTGGAAAAGTGCAAAGAGAAGAACTTTGGTATCAGGAAATGCTACAGAGCAGTGAAATCTCGTAGTTAATTTTTGGAGCCTCTTACCTTTAGTACTGCGCTGCCTACCTTTGCTCAGAAAGGCCACGGAGTTTCTCTGTGGCACCTTCCGCAGTGGTGTGTATGCTCTTCACTAACCAGAGTTTTTCTGGAATGAAAACACACATATGCCTTTTGACCAGAGGCTCATTTGCTACTTTAGGAAATACTGTTATTTAAAAAGGTGTAAAACCAACAGCTTTCAGGTTTGGGTGTTTTTTTTTAATGATGTTCAAGGACTAAAAGAGCTGTCAGAAACAGCACCTCTTTGTATACCACTTAGTCATACAAAGAAACACATTTTCCACTAGCACAGCAGCAGCCAGCATTACTGATTCAGCACTGTAAAAGCAAAACCCAGTATGCCAACAAGTGTAAGCACTGAAACAGCAAGCAGAAACATGCTGATCTTGATACTGGGTGCAGGTGAAGTGCAGATTGAGAAGTGGCTATCCCAGGTCTCTAGTGAGCATCCTGTGTGTTCAAAAGGCTAGCCTATGGACTGCTTTGCAAAATTGCCTGGTTTCTGCATAGGGTGTAAGTTTTGGACCTGCAGTGATGTTGGTATGTATCAGCCTTATATTTGTTGTTTGGTGCAATGTCCCACCTTCATCTGAGAAAGGAAAAAAATAAATCCTGTAATTCATTTCACAGATACAAACACATTGCCCTTAGAGAAGCTGATCAATTACTCCGATTTCAGATCCCTGAGATGTCGAAGAGGCAGAAAAATAGTCTCAGTGGTCATTAAACAAACCTTTACTGTCTTCAAAGTGCCCCTGAGGTGTCTTCCAACAGTGACTGTATCATAAACTTACTCCAAAGCAAAAGTGTGTGTTGAAGGAGTTTTACAGTCCCAGCAGGAATACCTGGGTTATCAGCTGCAAATAATATTTGTCATTGCCTTTTAGAAATGCCTTTGAGTTCTACCTTCCAGCCTTGGAAAGGCAGACATCCTATTTTTGAAATCAAGTGAAACAAGGAAGTGTTATAATGCTTATCCTTCCTACGAAAAAGAGAACGTGGTTTGGGTCAGCTGTAAGAAAATGATACCCCTGTGCTTCAGAAGCAAGTTCCCCTATAACCTACACAAGCACAGATTGCTTCACTATTACTCTTTAATAAATCATTATCCATTACTGACACTATTGAGAGATTTTGACATCCTAACAAATACATTATGGCTGAACATGTTATCTAGTGTCTTCCATACAAATACAAAGCACTTCCCAAACACTGTCACTGTGCAGCAGCAACAGAGGTACTGTGGTATTTTCTGCATCAGGCAAAACAAAACTAGTTTGAGATATCTTAGGGGCTTGCAGTGAAAGTAAAATGTAGAAGGAAGTGCGGAAGAGGCTTATTTTTGATGGAAGAAAACGAGATAGATTTAACTGCATTCATACTATGTATTTAGGGGAATTAATTGGAGGATAAATTATAATTGTCTAGTAAACATAGTTTTGACAGTCTGTCCAATTGTTTCATACCAAACATGAAGCTACTGGATAGAAGAATAATAAATCAGTGACTGGTCATACTATAGCTGCCCAGCTAAAGGTAAGACCTGTGCCAATTACAGGGAGATGGTCATTTCACTCAATTTTAATGACGAAAAGGTCATTACGGCTTTCATATTCTTATTGAAAATATGTTTTGATGCAACGTGCTTACTTCCTGAATTAACTTTCAGATCTCTACATGTTACTACTGGAACCTGCTCTTCGTAGCTGTTGATGGGTTTATTTATGTGTTCTCTTCAAAAGGTCCAAAGAGATCACACAGAGATTCAAATGCATTTTTAGCTTTTCTTGAGCTAGATGATTTTTTGGGGTCCCTTCCAACCTGGAGTGTTCTGTGGTCTGTGGACATCACATACAATATATGTAACCGGTAAAGGTTGCTGCCAGAGGGAATTGGTTGTGATTCAGTAGAATGACTGAAGATCATGTTTTCAGGGAGCTGGGAGAAGAGAATCTTTTATCTTGGTGAAAGTTATTGGCATTTATTGATGTTGCAAAAGCAATTGAAGATTCTAGTCTGATAAAGGTCCTGTTTCTAGAAGGACGTTTACTGAATGGGTTGTTTGTAGATTTTAATCACGACATTTACCATGCTGGGTTAAAAAATTGCGGTCTTACAGTACAAAGGAAGGGCTGTACAGTCTGTGTATCCCCTAAATACCAAATTCCTGTCCCATCTCTAGCCTGTTGTATGTGGGATGCACTTGTAACTCTTTCCTTAAATTTAAATTAAAGATACATGTATTTGACAAGAGGTTGGCCCTTCCTAAACTCAAGTTTGACCCTATGTCCTGAAGGGCTGAATCCCAGGATATGTTTTACAAAGCAACAAACAGTTATCTGCATTAGTATTACATGCAGAGTTTAGCCCAGGGAAATTATTAGGGGAGTTATTTTGATGCAGCTCATTTTACTCCTTCTCATATTCTTGCCACTCACATCTCCAGCTTGAGAGTAAGGGATTTTGCATTTTGCTGTAGTTTATACAGATGAAACACAGCATTTAATCCCACTCTTACCTCAGTAAGTGGTACAATATTTATTTACACTGAATTTAGAAGGTAAATGGAATTAATGTCTTTTCTAGGCATAGAAAAACCCTCCTTAAGCCTGGCAGGTGTTTGTAGTTACAATTCAGCCTTAGGTGAGTGTGTGGAATTGCTGCTGGTGCTGACAGGTGGTTGTGCAGGGGGCTAAGGCATACTTTCACTGAGGAACCCCAGAGAACTCCATTAACCGTCAGTTAAGCTTTAAAGGTCTTCAGAGCTTTATGGAAAGATTTAAAAGGCAGAACAAACGTCTCAAGGAGCCCCAGCTGCATTGTGCATGATATAGCTCATACAAATAATACCCTAATGTGTTTCACAATAGGTTTGTCGTTGTCACTGGGGTGAATAAAGGGGATATGACAAGGGATCTGCACAAGGCTGGCTTTATTCTGAAGAGTGCTGAAAGAACTGAAGCAATTCATCCTAATGGAGTCATGCCCAAAGTTGAATTATGAACCAAAACAAATTATTTAGAGAAGCAGTAGCATTTTTAGAACAGGATTTCAAATATATATGGAAAAAATTGTCTGTTAATAGGTGGTGCCTGCAACATCTGGAGTGGAAAGGAGAGGGCTCTTCAGATGGAGGTAAAGGTCTTTTTTTCCAGAATTGCTTTAGTGGAGGCAGAAGAGGTGCCTGTTATTACATGTAGCCTTGCTGTTACCCAAGCTGTAGTTGTTGGCTGCAGGTATGACATAAAGTCTTCCACAGCCTCTGTGGTTACATTCAAAAAAAAGGCAAGAAAAGCTGAAGTGATACATCAGCTAAAAAACTTGCAACAAAGACTAGAGAGACATGTTTCTGTAAAAACAAGAAAAGGAAACTCTAAACACGTTTCTGCTAATAACTTGAAGGATATGTTGAGGTAAATAGACGAGTAAACAGATTGTCAGTAGTGCCAGGATGAAGTGAAACCTAATTATCGTCTCAGTGCCCTGTTAATGGAGCTACTCACCACATGGGAGGCAACTACTATTTCCATTCTGAGCTCAGATCCTTGAACTGATGCCTGCAGGGTCTGTGTTGTTTATGGCTGTTCTTCTGCCAATCCCATCAAAACTTGGTTTTCATTCAGTTGAACCAATGCTAGGGCACAGTAATTTTAAATAAACAACCAAACATCTTTTCCTGCCTAAGATACATTTTTTTCTTGTGGATGTTCACGTTTGACACTTCAAAATTAAAAAAAAAAAAAAAATTATTGAAAAGGTGTCTGAGAAGAAAACTCTTCTGGAAATTGTTTGGGATGGTCACAGATAATTAGAAATTTCAGATAAACACATTTCTTGCAAAAGGGAAAATCTTTTGGAAAATGTAACTGTCTTTTAGGAGCACAGTAATTTCTGAACTAAAATCAAACAGATTTGGTTTCAAGTTTCGTGAGTTCTGGTTTTGCTTAAACATTTAACATTTGACTTCATGGGAAGGACATACCTGAGCCTTATAGCTCTTACCTAATATTGGTGGAAGGAGAAACTATTATTATGACTATTAGTTTCATGCTTTATCTAGGGAGAGCCATCATGTTTGGATCATTTCTTACGATTTGTGGAAGATAAAGAGACATAATTTGTGTTGACCAGGGGACACAGGAATACTTACCCTGCATAAGGGCATAAGTTTTAAGGATTCCTGTCTTTTTTAACCCAGCTGACTTGTATTCAGGTGCTTTAGGAAAGTCCTCAATACCTTTTAGGTAAGCCTTGTTTTTCTAAGTGTATTACATTTGACTGTGTGTACAAGAAAGGATTTCTCACCTATCTTATCACCTTGGGGTGTATGGAAGACAGAGTTAATGCACTTCTATAGAGATGCAATAAAGAAGAGAGATCAGAAGAAAAATCCTGACCACTTCAAAGTCTTAGCTCCATTGCTTGAAAAGCAGGAGATAAGAGTTGAAAGCCTATTCCTCATCTACTACTGCCTGCAGTATTTAGCCCCTTCTCACAGCAGAGCATAGGCCTCTTGATCTGAAGACAAGGCAGACATAATTACCAGGGCAGTAGAGCTGAGTGGAGAGAGAGGTTTAATTCGCTGTGGACGACACAGGCTGTGATATACAGGAAGAGCAGGGAACATCTGGAGATCTCTGTGTGCAGTACCCACACCAAGCAATGCCACTTCAGTGTGAGAGAGCAAAGGAGAAAGACTAAAACTAATATTTGTTCAGATACCATAGAAATTCCATATAAAAGGAATACTTGCCTGGACCCTTTGAGGTGATCTAGAGCCTCTGGCACTTGAAAGTCCAGTTGGTGAGCACGCTGCAGTAAAGAGTGCTTGCTTGTGTGTTTTCTTTCTTTCTCTCTCTCTACTACATAGCTAGTCAGATCAGAAAAGAGCTACAGCCTAAGAAGAGTTGTTAAGCAGTGGCACACCTGAGCCACTTACCCCTGTAGAACACTGTCATTTGTAACAGCCCAACAAATCCCACCTTTAAAATTTGTAGCAGCTGTAACTCTGAAAATCAGTACAGGGCTTTCTGCTAGTGCGGAAATGATTTAGGGTCCATCACAGAAGTGTTTGCTTGATGAAGAACAGGATTAGCACTTAATTTCCCTGAGGGATTCTTTCAGTGAAAGGAGTTAGTCATTGCCATGCAAAACCCAGAAGTCTAAAACAAAGTGGTCAAAAGAAATTGAACTGCTGACTTGTTACACCACAGGAGGCAAAAGTTTTACTGTTCTGAGCTGAAAAAAATAGGGCTAAGTCATGATGCCTCCTGCAGCATTCTGGACCACTTCAGGATCAAACAGCACAGTGTTGTCCACTTAAGAATGACTGGAGATGGACGTGTGATACCTAAGTTTTGGCTTTATGTAAAAGGACATTTACATTGTCAATAATTCAGCTGCTAAGAATTTTGTCTAACTGGTGTGTATCATAAAAGCAAGAGTTGCCAGAAGCAAGCAGACTAGCCGGGGAATTAAGAGGCCCATCTTAGGAACTGTGCTCCATCCAATGGTTATTGAAATAGCTGGCTTTAAATTTCCACAATTTAAGGGTTTTTTTCCCAGTGAAAACACAGGTGAGTGTCAGCGGTAATTATTTTATTTTAGACTATCTAGGACACTTCTTGAACTGAAACACTACTAATGAGGCACTCTCTTGGGTTTAAATTACATTTGCATATGATGCTGCTTCTGATGTAGAAAATTCACAGAAAGTCCTATATTTCAATGAATACCCCTCTGAAGATGTAAGCTAATATTCTACAATAATACATGACAAGTCATCAGCATTACCCAACAGCAGTCAAACCCCATTGTTCCTTGGCTTTTATCAGGTGTTAGAGTACAGCAGAAATGTGTAATTGTAACCTGAGCAAAAGTTTCTCTTACAGTTCGAACTACTGTTAACAATTAATAGCATTTTAATAGGTGTCATAATTTAAGGGTTGGCATCATATGAATTAAAAGGCAGCCAACTGTTCTACATCAATATTCTATTAGCTGTACAATTTATGTAAGAAATCTAAAATATGAGAAAGCACTGAAGCCACCACTACGTTTTGAGCTCTACAAGATAAACTCACATTTGGCAACCTTTCAGGGATGCCAGGGCAGGTAAATTTGGCTTGGTTTTGTTCCCACAAGCTATGAGTGAATCTGTATACAATCTGCATGTAACATGCTCTACTATGAAGAAATGTAGCTCTGACTGGGACACACTAGGCAGTGGGAATTCCGGGGGAGGCAATATTCAATTGGCTGGCACTTCCTGAAAGGGAGCTGTAAAATGTTGCCTGTCATAATTATCTCTCCCTTGATCTCTTGGTCTGCTCCTAAGTTTTTAAGTGCCATTCCAAATTCACATGCTTCCTTAGACACCTGAGCTATAGGTTACAGACTAGTGTCAACCTGTGGAACGTGTAGCTCTGTTGAAAGATTTGATGGTACAGTTTAGAGAAGGCCTGGGGTAAGCTGGGAGATGTTGCTATGAACACTCAGTAATGATTATCCTCTAAAAAGCAGCAAATCCTAGGAATGTAAAGGCCTTCCTGTGGGATTACTGCATTCAGCTCCCAGGAACGAGATAAACCATATTACATAACGTAGGTTATTACTAGGGAATTACTTGCAGCCTGAGGACAGCTGCATTTTTCTGCCCTCAAGGAGATTCCAGTTATCAGGAATATTACTGTAATGCCAGCTTTTGCTATTACACTTACTGGAGAAGAAGCAAACATGAACATTTATAGTATTCTTCCTCCTTTTCTTTAGATCTAAAGACCAGGAATTGTGTCTAATGTTTCTGCACTAAAATGTCACGCAGCAAAGCTGACTAGCACTGAGGTCTGTTTTGTCTTGAGAAAAAATAACACACCCTCTGATTTGAAGCAACTAAAACCTGTTCTGTCTCCACTGGATAGGAATCAAAAGCCCCAATAAATGATTCCTATAACCTTGCTCTGCCACACAGGAGTGGCAGAAGAAAGACACTGTATAGATGTATTCACAAACCATTTTGCCCTTGTGCAGTCTGAAGATACACAAGTTCAGTGTTTTCTGGCTGCTTCTCTCACAGTATGGCTCTACCCAGGCCAGGTTACTGCAGAAGCAAAGGCAGATTAACAAGGATACCAGACAGGTGAATGATGTATGCCCATCCCTTTCCAGTGCAGAAACTCTCCTGACTTGGCTGAACCTGCTGCAGTCCTGGAGGCCTGAGTTATTCATAAAAGTATTTCTATGGCTAAGAATGGTTGGTTATTAGTGTCAAGAGCAAAATATCTGCAGGGAAAAAGGTTCATAGAGTTAAAATGCTTTAATTAGCAATTATTTTCTTCCTTCTCCTTAACAAGATGTTTTACTGACTACAGGGTAAATTATATAAACATAGGGCATCCTAAGACCGGTATTTCTATTAGACTAAGTCCTTGCTTTTGTCAGAACATCTTTGATGAGGTTCTCAGTGTCTTCACATATGCTGCAAGACAAGACTGTTTCTAGCTTAAAAAAATTACTGATTCTAAATTCCTTGTCCAAAATTTCAAGCCATGTAACAGTTGTAAGTGGACAGATAACTAGCGTTATACACTGTGCTACGGAACAGGGCATCAGCTTTGCTTTAAGTTGTACGGTACAAGCTCTACTGGCCTAAATTTTGCACCTTTATGTCCTTCAGTGTGATTTTGTTTCAGTTTGTATCAGGAAAACAACTTCTTCTTATTTATTTCTCAAAGCATTTTACAAGAAGGAATGCATGAAAAAAAATGCAGGAAAGAAAAATTATACGACTGAGTGCAAAATAGAAGTATAAAATTTATTTAAAACCACCCACAAAGTTCTGTGTAATCAGGAATGATACAATTTGTAATAGTCTTTTTAAAAACTCATGACAAGATTTAAAATATATTTTCCATTACAGTATTCATTTAGCCTTATTCAGTTAGGACAATTAAAAAAAAAAACAAAAGGAAGTTTACGTTCTAAACAGATGAGACACACAAGAAAAATAGAACAGAACAGACAATTTCCACAACAACAATTTTTACAAGTATGTTTCAATACTAGTATCGACATTTCAATGCATCTTGCTACATAAACATGAAATCATGTACAACAACTGCTTGCACCAAAAAACATAGCTTAATTAGATCTTTCAAGTAACATGCAGTCACAACTCACAAGTCTTCAAGTACTGCTGGTAAGGGTTCCCTTGTCTGCAAAGAAGATTTTAAGGTTCAGTTTCTCAGCTAGTGTAACTCCTCACAGCTCCACCAGCCTCAGGAAGCTATGCTCAGTTATACTAGAAAAGAATCAGGCCCCAAATGTTTTCTGAGAAAAGAAGTTATTTTTATAATTTCTCCTGTGAATACTGTGACATAATGAAGTGCTTTTTCTTTCTGATTTTTTTGCTCCCTGTACATCATTCTTTTGTTTAAAATGTGAATTTTGATGTAATGATCTAAATACCGTAGGTTGGTTGCTGGAAATATTCCAAACTCTCAAATTCAAGGTTGAAAAATAAATATCAAATGCATCCCAAAGAAAGAAAGAAAAAGAAAGAGAGAAAAGAAGAAAGAGAGAAGGAAAAAAAGAGAAATTTCTGCCTTTTTAAAAATGTTGCTTTGGCACACTGTTCATCTTTTAATTTCGCAAAGCAGGAAAGAATTCACTAGCTGCAGCATTTCAGTACAGCCTGTCCTTCCACACCGGTGTTCTCTCCTACAACAGCAAATTCTGAACAGCATTTAAGCCCTGGTATGATAGCGTCACATTATAAAGAGCTGTCTCCAAACTGAAAAAAAATAATCAGAGAATAATGAAGACTGAAATATCTGAATGTTTGCATTGGTTAGAACTGGCTTTCTTTTCATGGCACTGGGATATCACGTGTTTTTCTTGCCTACAGTTATTGTTTTCATTTTGAGGACAACAGATAAAAGTTCAGACGCTGCCTTCTGAGTTGCCTGGATTAGCCTGGCATTCACAAGGGTAGTACTAAAGCTGTTCTCATTAGGCTCTGCAGCATCACTGCACTTTAGACATTTAAGAATGAAAATATATTTCCTTTCCCTCAAGCTTGTTTTGAAAATGAAGTTTTCTTTGCGTTGCTTTTCATAACTGCAGTGTAGTGGGGTTTGATGCTTACATAAAACTTCTACTGGCAGCCAGAGAAGCTCTGCGTGACTCAAGCATGCAGGGTGGTGCCAACAGTTTCACTGCTGAGGATCACCACAGTCTGGGCACTCAGAAAACGTTAGCTTTTAGCTTTGTGCCTCAACATTCACCTCGGTGTGACAACATCACACAATGCTGCACACTCTTAAGTCAGAAAAGAATGAGTTCAGTAGATTGTCACAGCTCCGTTTTATATAAGCAAGTAAAGGGGATCAAGTTAATATAAAGAGAAGTATTTTAAGACAAATGACCAAAGCTTAGAAGTAGTATTTTTGACTATTCTGAGATTTCTGGCCAGGACATGATCTAGAGGTACAAGTCTTTTACTGCATTCTCTTTGTAGACAATGTTGGGAAAAGGACAGCCAATAAAAGTGAGTATTTAGAACCTGATAATAAACAAGCGAGCTTCTTTTCAACCTGCATTTCTACACTAAGAACAATCTGGATGTTACTGGGCAGCACGTGTACAACAGGGGTATCAGGAAACTGATAAATGAGAATCAGGGCCTTCATTCTTAAAATAAGACAACTCTCAAACCCTAGACCCTTTTCCATTACAATATTCTAATAAAAATACTGATATACATGTAAAATATTGATCAGGTCACAAAACTTTCCACAACAGTATTAAAATGTTCTGTAGCAACCACTGCTATACTGAATATCAAACTAAGAGTTCTCTTGCTCCACTGCAACAGCACTTCTTTGGAATAGAGTTCACCTGCTGTAACTGGTAACTCTGCAGATAAATCCAAATCTCTTCTCCTTCTCCTTCTTACATATGTAGTTTTTTGAGGTCTATACCTGCATCCTCTGAATTGATAAGGAAAGCTGGTATGGTGTGCAAAGGAGTGTTGATAACTATCTGTTCCTCAGTCACATGAAACAGAGCAACTCACCTTCTCGTTCAGTTATTTAGCACCCCAGTCTTGCATTCACTGCAAGGATACTGATGAAAGACTCTGGCATTTTAATATATGTGGGGAAAAAAAACCCATATATAATGGTCCAGTAGAAGAAAAGGTAAGATGCTGTTGTGCGAGGAATGAATGAATCAGCATTGAGAAGCATCTTGTTTTTTTAAAGCTGCAGTTACAAGTATGTGGTGAACGACATGGTGGGATGACGACCTGGGGAACTGGATTGAAGGAAGAATCATAAAGTTGTTTTGTCTCAGCAAGAGGAAAATGGTGATGCTGACAGCCCTATATCCTTTAATAAAAGGCGGTAACTACTCAATTATTTTCTGCTCAAGGTCAATCAATTCTATTTGCTTCTACAGAGGCCTAACATCTTTCTTCCAAGCAGTCCTAAGTTAGTTAAGGCATTTAACTTATGCAATAGCTGGGTCTCAATGAGGACTATGGCTGATCTAACCAGACGTAAAGAAATGCTCCTGGCTCTTGTAGTTGTGCTGGGTCTGCCACGCTGGTCTGATGCTAAGATTTGAGCAAAGCTCGCCGAGTGAATGAAAAGAGAGATCTTAGTAACAGAAGCAAAAACTGTGTTCTGAGAAGAGATGACTTTCCCTTCTGAGGGGAGAACAGTTTTCTAGTCTTGCAGGGTCTCCTTTGTTTGGCTACTTGAAGACAGAACAGAGAATAACAATTACGTCAAGAAATCTAAAAATTAACTGGAAAATTCAGTATTTTATTTAAAATATAAGAAAACACTGATTGTGACAGCCAATGAATTGTCCCTTTTTCTTCAGATGAAAAAAACCCATCCAGTTGGAACCTTCTAGGCTCCTTACGAGAGCACATGAAGTAAAATTCCCCTAGAACAGTCATATATCAAATAAAAGATGACTGAAAGAAAGTCATTTTGAAAGACTCACAAGGAGAATAAATTCTACTGATATTCCTGGGACAAAGACTGGCTGATGTACATACAAAGCACTGTTGGCATGTGCTAGGAATTCACGAGCAGGCTGACAGCCTGCAGAGGGATGGGAAGAACTTCTGGAGGAGATATAAGCATTAAAAGTATTCAGTAGCAGGTCAGAATGTGATGTAGTGCTGCCTGTGAAAAGGACTAACCACTGCAAACGCTCCACAGAGACCAGAGAGAGAAAGGTGGCTGTAGCATTTGATGTCACTAGTATAGTGTCGAAAGCAATACCTACTAATTAACACTAGTCAAATTAGGTGTTCTTCAGGGAGACAAATACAGCATTATGTAGAATTAAGTCTTCATAATTTAATCATGTATGTAAATAGCAACATTAAAGTTTTGCTCACTCCTCTAAAATAACAAAAAGTGTTGTCATGAGGAGATAATAAACACAAAATATATTTTCAACCACCGTTCAGGAGAAGTGATCCTTGTGTACACTAGTGCCTAATTAGATACTATGAGAAATCCCTGGTCTGTGAGAACTTTTCAAGTATAAAAAGCTCTCATTCCTTTATGTAATTGTATTTTGCGGCAACGTACTGGACACCAGGTAGAGAACTTGTGAAAACTGACTAAATATCAGGTAATTCTGGAAACAGCGAAGCCAGTTTCTGCACTGTTCCACTAAATAGCCACTTACTCAGGAATTTTGACACTTGCCACTCTGTTTAAGATTAAAGGAGAACATAAATGTGTCACAGACTACATAAAAAAAGCTCAGGAATTTAATGTACCCAGAAAAGTGTGGATGTGAAGTAGCACCCTGGCACCTACAATGTGTGCACAGGGAAGACTGTCTCTAAAGCCAGCCGCACCTTCACAGCGCTGCCTGCGACTCACTCACCCTCTCCTCTTTATTTTTGGGTTTTTTCCCCTAAACCAGTGTACACAGTCAGGGGACAAAGGAGAGATCACTGTCTCCCAAGGAACGGTAGTAAGAGATGAATTTATACAGCCAGCCAGAGCTGTGGGACACATTAACACTTTTTACTGCTTAGACACAGTCGCAGCGCTGCACTGTGGTGTTACAGTAATCAATGGCAACTGTCTCTACAGTTTAATTTTAAAGAAACATATTCCCTCCCGCTTCTTCCTGAAAGTAAGAGCAACATCTGATAACATTTTATAGAGAAAAACCAGACCTTCCAAATGTGATTGGACTGCTGCTCGTCTCCAATCATGTTATATGAGATCAGATCACAGACAGCATGACAGGTCACAGGGGGCACAAACTTTCACTAGAAATAAACCACAATTTGCAGAAGATATGTCACAAAGACTCTAATTTGGATTTTAGTGACCACAAAACACCTGAAAGAGAGTCTGCCTGGATACAGTTGCTGCTGATGTATGCAAACTGTGGAAGTGGACATGCAATTCATTTTCCCATACATCTGAGGGCACAGTTATTCCCTCCTTTTAACCTAGACCTTTCAAGATTGCTGTGGAGAACAAATAGAGAAAAATCACACACACACATATATATGGGTATAGATATAAATGGAATGCAAAGCTGATGACTGGTTGATAAAAGGAACTAACTGCACAAGAGAAATTTCAAGGAGCAAGGCTGACTTTACATTTTAAATGTAAACCCGTGAAGATGCAGTTTTCTTAGCAAACCTCTGTGCTAATCCCTCACTGAACAACACATCAGATGAGAAAAATCCAACACGCTGTCAAGAGCGTAAGCCTGAAGGTGGTCTGAAATACATTTGTCTGCATGCCTGAAACTTGAGGGGAAGGTTTTGTCTCTGTACAACAGACCTTGAATCACTTCTCATGCTACAAACAATGTCACCTCCGTGTTTAACTAGAAGTACATTTACTCCAAAATCTCTCTGCCTGTCCTTGCAAAACCTACTCATTGTAGGACTGTAAGGGTCTGAGTTGGCACCGACTTTGGTCACCTGCTACTCATATCCATCCAGTTAATATGAAAGTTACATGAAAGCCTGATGAGTGGGCACATTGCAGTTGGTGGGGCTGCAGCAGTGTGAACAGGATCTAAACTGAACTCATCAAATCCAGCACAGCACTGCAATTATATTAAAAAGGCTTTTAAAACTCCCCTAACAATTGTACGTTACAATCTCAGTACTAAAGTTGTCATTTACTCAAGTATAACATAAAATGTTGCTTAAGATACTGCAGTATTTTCCTGTTCTAAGTACAGAGAAGCACTGTCAGAGGCGAGACAAGGGCTTTTAACAGCAGTTACTCCTCAGTAAAAGTTAGCTTAGAAAGTCCTTAAAAAACCCCAACTGGAATACAGCTGTTACAGGTAGAAAGCCACGAGCAATTGAAAGTTCTTAAAGAAGCTTTTTGGCTCTTGTGACTAGAATATTTACGGAAATATTTTTTCTGTGTTCTGTAACACCAAGCACAGAGAAACTGCCCAAGGCTAATTCCCTATTTAATTGGGCATGACTGCAGTGACTCCAGCAGGGACTCAGCGAGTCCAACAGACACAGCTCCTGCAGAAAGCGCTACTCCTTCCCTCAGGGCTGAAGGTGGAGTGGTGGTACTGAGTCCCGTTAAGAAAAGGACAAGAGACATCCCTTCTGGGAAGTCTGAAATGCCCCATGTTGGATCGCAACAGTTTTTGCTAGTGTACTGTGAAAAGGGATCGAGAGGAAACCATACCCCACCAAGCAGCACACACCTGAACACATCTCCTGGTTTTACACCCAGCAGAGTGCCAGCCCTTGGAAAGGAAAACAGGGAGCTCTGACCTAGCCAGCTACCTTAATTTTAGATCCAGCTCCTGATCTGGCCATCCAGGGAGGACTTTTGTTAAGGGTTAAGAACAAATTGCAAATGGTTGTGTGGGCTGCAAAGGAAAGCACCAGACCCACACATCTGCAAATTTTAAGAGACAAAATACTGGTATAAAATGATACCCTTACTCAAAACAACATCATTTGCACACAAGACTGATAAATATTCTGAAATGTTACAATAAATAGCACGGGTTTACAGTTGTAAAAACAGCAAATAGTTGCATTTCCCACACTGCAGTACAGCACTGGAGAACAGGAGCCTCTCAGCTCTGAGCAGGCTGCTTTGTGCCACAGCAGGAGGCTGCATGGCCAGGCCACCTGCCTGCAGGCCACATCTGCAGAAAGGAGCTCTGGGACAGGCAGCCCAGGAAAGAGCACCGCAAATGAGCCTTTACTGTAGAGATGATACATTTTTTCTCAGGTAAGTAATCTTTATAAAGTAGTAACTGTGAGTTTTAGCACCTATCAGTTAATAGCACTAACTATTATGTTCAAATATTCTTTTCTCTGTTAAAACTGCCATTCCAAATACGGTAGCCCTGGAGTTGACAGAAGTCTATCAGTGCAGTCACCTGAGTAGTGACGTGCCAGGGGCTACATTTGGAGGTATCCTTCCAGATCCACCTTCCAGTCTCTCACTTCTTGGAGGGAAGCTGCTGGTATTTCAATGGAACATTTTTATCTTGAGGTCTCCAATCATATATAAGTTAAACACAGGCATTTATAGGGGAAGATTCAAGTAAAAACGATGCACCTTAGTGATCTGAACATTTTAAAAGTAAAGAGATACCTCTGTAACTTACTAATTTTGTGTAGAAAAAAAATCACGTTGGAGCACTGAACAATCAGCGACTTCTTCAGTCTGCACTATAGAAACTAAAGCTATCAGCACCATCAGTGAAACCAACAAACTAATCTTTCCTGTCAGTGATCAGCTGTGGTGTGGGACAAGGGTTTTCGGATAGCAAAGACGTGAAGGGAACCGCTAGAGAACGTACAGTGCTACTCACTGTATGGACAGCTGGAATTGGTACTCATCTTCGGCTCACCGAAAATAGACAAGTTTTCAAATGGAAATCTAAGGCACACAAAATACCATAATGATCTGATGTCTACCGTATATTACATAGTCAAGAAGCATAAAACTGCTGGTACAAACCATGGCATAATATTGGTTTTGTTTTATTATTATTTACAATCCCTTCATATCCTCTATTTCAACTAGTGTGAAGCTCTCAACTAAAATTTGCAGCATACCCGGTTTTTACAAATTTTACTTTAAAACAGGTAAGATACAAAGGATGGGTTTGATTGGGCCATCCTCTGCCATCAGCTTTTTTGTTCATTTCGACAGGAATCTGTAGAATTGACCCCAGGTCGTTACAAGGCGATTGCTACTTCAGCCCTGGCTCCTGCCAACACCACGCGTGTGTGCAGTTACGCGGGAGACTGGTCACGTTCAACTACAGCCACATTTAAGTCTTTGTAGCACCAAGGTCCTAACTGGCACCATGTGTTAAAAATACAACGTGTGTACTTTTCGTACCAAAACTGCAAATATAGCGCTTACAGTTGAGCTTTTCAAGCAACGAGCACCTTGTCTAGGTTTTAAATAAAGCAGATCTAGATAGCTCATATTCCTCTGATACAGCACCACTACATTACAATATTATCAAGTATATTATTAGTCTATCTTCACACTGGAGAACTCTGCCCCTGTTACACCTCTGGGTTAAGCAGCCAGAGAGGGCTCAGAGGCAGAGGTAAGGTACAGCTTCGTCTCTGGGGCTTGACCCTGCAGCGCTCAGGCAGGAGCCGAGTCCCGTGGGGCCGGAGGAGCTCCACAGAGCCTCTCACGGAGCGAGTCGCAGGGTGAGGCTGGTCCTTAGCTAACATTGTCATTTGGTAATTTGTTTAAATAAATAAGTTTAAAAAAGAAATACACAGGAGAGGAGAATCAGAAAGAAGAGTGGGATGCTACAGTATTTAAAAGCAGTGGAGTGTCTGGTTTTCCTCTGGTTTAGTAAATATTCATTTCATCATAATGTCACTTTTTCAACAGAAACGGAGAACAAAACTTTCCTATGTTTGAAAGGAAGAACACAACCCTTTCTCATCAAACACACCCATCACTCCCAAAATGTACAAAACATTTTTTTTTTGTAAAAAAGCTGAGCTTAGCAAGCTGGTGAATGTTACAGATGGGTCATTCGGAACGAAAACGGTGCTGCCGAGTGTCAGAATGTCACACGGTTCCAACACTTCTTTTGTGTTTCCCCAATTATCTTTTTTTTTTTTTTTCCCAGAACAGAATAAGGCAACTCTAGGGGGTATTTTTTCAATCCCAAAACAATCCTACCCCTGAGGCATTAGGAACATTTGGTTGTCGTGTTAACTTATAATGCTCCAAACGAATGAGACTTATGCACTTATTGCTCAAAGAAATCCTAACAAACGCTGCCGTTAAAAACCCAAATAATGTTCATACCTCCCAATAGCAACACACATGGATCCACAAGACGTCTCCTCATTTCATGTTTGTACACTCTCTTGAAAAGAATAACATTTTCTAACTGTGGTTTATATGCAACATAAAATCTTCAATGAAAAAGGGCAAGTCTAAAAACAATCACATATGCTATTAGCATACACACTGCAGCTGTAACAATGCGGAACTCTACACAGCAAGAATAACATGGTTTCTTCTGTAGAGTATGCACAAACCTTAGACAATATGATCCTTATAACTATACTATTCAAGTTAATTTTAAAAATAGAAAGTGCTTTTAAAATATATATTTACAGCTTAAAAACAACTTCCAGCCACCATTCGTGATAACCTCGTGTCGTACGTAATGCCGACGCTAGAGAAAAGAATGCATCGGTTTTCCAAAAGGCTCCTCTGCAATTTGGACTCCGTAGCAATGGTTGGAAGTTGTTAAAGCAATGGCACCATGAAGTAATAATTCAGCTTATTTATTTTTAACTGTTTGATGTGGTTAAGCACCAAGAGCTGTGTAGAGCTATTACTGTATAACTTGATTTAACACCATAAAATGTGAACCTGTTAAAATCCCTATAAATGATTTCTGTAGTAAACAGACTTGATTTAAAGCACCAAAATATAAATTCCTAAAGGTAATAAACTGAATGATTCGATCAAGGTTAATAGCCTAAACAAAATCTTCTTTAGAATGTATTAAAACTATACAACTTTTTCTCTTTTTTTTTTGCTTAAAATGTGCTTGAGCACCACCAAATGTTAAAGTCACAGTTTAAGAAGAAATCCCCCCCCTTTGTTTTTTTTTACCTCAGCCTTAAAATGGTTGAGATGAGCAAATAGTAAACGACACGAGACTTGTTCTTTAACAGCACCTTAAAGAAACACTGTGTAACACTGCACCAAGAGGAGGCTTCGATCCCACAGCCTATGCCCAATGGTTGTAAGGCCCGGCGACTCGCGTGAGGGCGTACGAAGACACTGTTATCACGTTATCCTTAGTTACTGTTAATGCTCTGCGTGATGGAATTTGGTTGAACTCATTGTCTTCATAAAAAATATCTCTGGTTTCACTCGTTTGCTTTGCTTTCCTGCTGCTAGAGCTCAGCTCGGTGTTCTCCGCTCCTAGGCGTTCCGCTTCCTTCTCTTTCTCTTTCGCCCTCTCAGCCATCTTGGCTTCCCACATGGCTAAACCATGTTTTGGCTCATTTAAATTTTTGTGTTGGTAGAAAACCAAAGAAATTCTTGTGGGATGATTGCGGTTGGGTTTTTTAATAGGGGTGGTGGCGTGGAGTTCGCGTCTCGCACATTCAATTAAGATAGAACCGTGAGAAGGTGCCACAGCGACCCCGCCAATGTCATCGTCCAAAAAATTGTGCTCGCTGTCTGACCACAGTTCCTCAGCTTTTTCTTCGGAATCAGCCGGTTGTCCCAGTGCACTGTTTTGCTTTTCATCAGCACAGTCCAAATGGCACGGCTGTTCCCCATGGGAGCTGCCCTTTTGCACCGGGCAGCCATGGGAACAGTCGGATTCGTTCCCGGCTGCATCCTTTGCCGAAGAGCTCGGTGGTGCCGACGAATCGCAGGAGCCGATCAGCTGTGAAGGAGAAGAATTGTCTAACTGAAGCTGACAATTCTGTTTGTCTGGCTGATGTTCAAGTATAGCGGGCGGGGGGTCTTTATGGGCTGGGGAGCCTGGAGCAGTGACCTCTGGAAGAACCGGTGGCACACCATTCACCTTATCATTCAGCAAAATTCCAGTATAATCTTTGACCGACACATCAAAGTTCTTGCAGTTAACATAAGGTGTCACGTGAGGTTGCTTACTGCTGCATTCAAAATACCCGTAGGGAACTGAAAAATCTTGTTGAATGTTAGTCACTGCTGTTAGGCCAGGCTTATGTGCTAAAGAGGAATACGGATGTAAACTATCCACCTTGAAAGGAGAGGAAGCCGTATACTGTTTTAGTAAGGAGCAATTTTTAGTAGTGTTTGAAGTATGTTTCATGGCATAGAGGTGATCAGAACTCTCCGTTTTTATTCCAGGCTTTAAAGGGTCTGTTTTGTTCCCTAAAAAAAAATGCACACCACAAGTGTAAGTACTTTTGCTCAACTTAATAGAACAATACCTTCCATAACATTGCGTGCATGCTTTCTGACATGAAAAAGACACAAGATGACTACAGATATTTCAAAATGGTTATTTTCAGCTTTTGAGGAATATCTCTACCACCATAAAGACACACACAACAGCCTTGCTGAATTAAGGCCTTTACCTTTTCCAATCTGACTGTTGGTATATGAAACAGAAAGGTACTTCACAGGGGGATGAATAAAACTGACAGACAAAATGAAACAACCACTCAGTCCCCATCCACACGGCCCAGTTCTGCGCGAGTGCTTTCCAGCAGCCAGCCATGGGCCTTAAGCACTGCCCGGGGTAGCAGGAAGCACTATGTAAAAGTTCTTACATAATTGATGAAATTGAGTCTGTCTGAAATGAAGCCTGGCAAACAGTCAAAACCCCTGGCTGCCCCAACCCCATGTTATGGTCAAAGGAAAAAGTGCGTTTATAGATCTTGTCCCTGGCAGCAAAGAGGACACTGAATTACGACGACTGGTGCATTAGCAACCACCTACCCAGACACATTCTTTAAAAATAAGTATCTTGAAGCACATTCCAGGTAAATCCATCAGTAAAAAGCTGCAGCATATGACTTTACTGTCTTCTATCTAATTGGCACACACTAATTATTTCAGATCTCGATGGAGACATACTTGTTCAATGTGTGCCAGCTCCCTAATCAATTTCCAGTGCTGGCACCCTACCATAGTGCTCCTCCATGGAACAGTCTCCTCAAATGACTCATTCTCCTCATGGATAAGAACAATCCAGAGTCCACTGGAGTAATGGGAAAGAATCCCCTCAACTTTTTCAGGCTTTGCTCCGTGTCCTGAAATTGCTTTACGTGTGTTTTGCTGGCAAAGTGGCATCCCACAGAGAGCTCTCACGTAGCCTCATAAAAGGCTGTCTCTGACAGTTTCTTCTTTGTTCCATAAATACACAGAACGTTTAATTGCTTTACCAAATATAGAAGAACTATTCTTCTTTCTGTCTTCTAATAATAATTCTTTATAAAGAATGATGGATTAAACTCCATTCTTTCAACAGGAATGCAACACAGGAAAAGTGGGATAAACTACGGACACAACAGTATGCAGATACTGACATTGTGGAGGGACACGAGGAAACCACAGCAACTTCTTAAAAACCTTTTCTATGAAATCAAAGTATTAAATTTCATTAACAATATCCCCTCCAACCCCAGACCAAGGCCTTCCTCCAAAAGATTTGAAACACAGCAGCATTGGAGAACTTCACTTTCAATCATCTCTGAAAATCAGTGTTAACCCACAGCACTCTCAGAACAGCTGCGGCTCCAGCAGACACCCCATCTCTTGCCAGAAGCTCCTTGCTCTGCAGGGCAAAGCAGTGGGGATTAACTGAATTCAAACCTATGGGTAGAGGGAAATCAGGGATGATTCAGAGAAGGTGGCAGCAAATCAGGTAGTGCCACAGTGGGGGATTACAGTGTTGACATCTATTTTGAGGGATTCTACTGTCAAAACTTCCATGACAAAACCTGAGCTTTTATGATAGAAACTAAGTGCTTCTATTCACTTCTTACTTTTTTCTAATTTTTCCATCTCTGAATAACTCTCTCACTCATAAAGTATTTCTTCTTCCTTGCTCTGTGACTTACTGTTACCAGCAGCCCTTTTAAATTACTTTAGCAAAACACTTCAGGTCCAAACAAATGACGTAAGTCGGCCTGTTTACAGTTGTTTTATTATTTTTGCATGTTCAAGAAAAAACGTTCTGTGTTCCCAAAGCATGTGGCAAAGCTCTGGCTACTGCACTGTTTGTTACAGGCACAAGGTTCAGGTGTTGAAGCCATGCCTATTTGTAGGCTCACACACAGGTAGGTGGTGAATAACTCTGTTCCAGTGTTTCTAAACAACCTTCCAGTGAGATCAGACAATTTCAGAATTCCAGAGCTCTCTGACACTTCCAGTCCACTCCGAGCAGGATGGAAGTTATTAATCATTGCTCCAGAGTTACTGTTGGATGTTGTCCTCGGCCTGAGAAGCCCTTTTATGTTTGTTTCCAAGCCTGGACTGTGTCTCCCAAACTTGCACATAGATTAATGCAAGGCCCGTGGAACCTCAAGGGGTTCCCACTCCCACTGCTGTTCTTGCTCCTACGCCACCTTGCTCGCCTCAGCTCCCCTGCCGCAGCACAGGAGGCAGCTGAGTGCACGCTATGGAAATGTGTCCAATGGATTCCCTTTTTAAACATTTCATCCCTCCAAAATGCAGATGGTTCCTCTAAGGACATTTAATTATTATTCCCTGCCTTACATCTACTATATGCATCTGGGTATCTCTCCTGAGATACAATTCACAATTACAGCAGGTTGGCCAATTTTCCACTCTTCCTCGTAAAAGGCAGATTAGGCTTTGCTTTAATTCCTTTTACATCTTTTTCCCCTCTAACCACAGAAACTAAATCCATGGCTTCCTCCAGCTCTTCCTTCCTTTCTACTTCTCATTCCTGCAAAGTTTCACAGAATAGTTCTGTCCTCTGAAGTACTTGCCCAAAATCTGGCTCCTGGTACAGCAGCACAAATCAAATGTGCACCAGCACAGCTCAGCCGAGTCACAGTTCTGTGCTGCACAAACATGTACCGTACTGTGTACAGAGTAACAACCAGGGAAGGCCTTCGACCTTCCCACTGCCAGATTTCACCTTCCTGGTCCTCACTAGTAGGATTTCAAGGTCAATTTGAGAAGCACTGTCTTATTTGAGATAAAAGCAGGCGGCTTTTTTGCCCATCTCTTGCTTTGCAGCAGCACCCCGCCAGTGACAGGATTGTATCATCAACTGTCTTTCAGAGGAAATGGTGACACAGATCTTGTGCTTGGAAAGGACAGAAAGTCCTGTTGGCTATTCAGATAAACATTCCCACAACAGTGTTTTGAGATGATCCTACTGCCATTATTTATTAGAATAAGACAAGCTGGAAAAATTTCACTGGTGCTCAGGCATCACCACACACTTATTTTTGGGTAATCACCTGTTCTTTTTCCTGTGCCAAGAGAGAATACACTACAGTGTACTCTCTCTCTATACAGTGTCACTACAGTGACTGCCTCGTTAGCCCCTAGGATGCAGAACATTCAAGTATTTTATAAAACGGAGAACTAAGGAGCTTTTCCTTCCCCTCCAACAGGTAAGAAGCAACACAGTAGCAGAAGAGACTGTCAGAACTGAATAAGCTCCACTCACCTAAACAATGCAAAGCGTTGCCAAGATTTTCTGAGGCTTCAGTTTTTAGCTTTACTGGTGTTGAATATTTTTTATCTACTAATGTCTGCTTTTCACTGTGGGTCCTTCTTGTGTCTGGTTTCTTTTTCTTTGTAGCTCTGAGAGGCTCGGCTAACATCCGCACTTCTCTGGGAAAAGCTGTGAGCACCTGTATGGCTCCAGCTTTTATCTTGGCTTCCAGTCCCTCTTCAGTGCCAAATTCATCTGTTTGGGAGATTTTGTAAAGAGGTAACACGTGAAGCTGCTCGTCGCTGGGAATCACCCCCACTCGCCGGTTGTCTTCCTTCGTTAACGTGCACACCTGGCAAGAACAGAGACATTTACCAACATGACCGCAGGCATCAAATGCAAGAGTTACTCAGATATTTAAGCAGCTTTCCTAAACCTCACCGAGTGGTTTCTCAGTTTTACAGCCTCGGTGCTGTGGGTCTTTCAAATGGAAAACATCTAACAAATATTTTTGATTTCTGATGATGCAAAAAATTTACTGGTACTTGAAGAATAAGATTAAGGCACGTGTGTCGGACCAGGAGAAAAGAAACGTTGGCTTGACTTACACTATCCCCAGATTGTGGTAAATAAGAGCTGTAAAATGCTGTAAATGCCTAAGCATTCCTTTTTTTTTTTTTTTTTTTTTTTTTTACTTTTTATACCTATTTGCTGTTCAGCTCGATTTTTAAGGATTACAAAATACCAAAATAAGGAAATTATACTTTTGGATTGAACAAGAAGTTTCTATAGCATGGAACTGTTTGGTTTTTAGTTTTGGCTAGCAAGTGAAAAAAAAAACCCAGGAGGAGTTAGCCATAGTGCCCTGTATGCTCAGCAAACCTCAGCTGTAACTCACTCCCTCTCTGGTTTAAATTAACACCCTTCCCACCTCTGCCCGCCTGCTGTGATGGAGTCACGAGACACAGCAATGTTTGGTTTCTCTTAGGCTACTGACCTACTTTCTCTTGTTGAATGCTGTGGTGAGAGAACCTGGAGAGGAATGCTGGTCAGATCCCCTTTGATAAGGACACATCAGGAAGGTGGATAAACATGCAAACTTATTGCAGCCGTTCTCATATTACAATTCTCCCGGATCATTGCTGAGCATTTGCAGTGCTGATTTGCACCATGTGGAGAGCCCAGGCCGTTCCTAACGCCATCCCTTCACCTTCAAAGCAGTGCCAGAACCAGCGGCGTGCTCCTGGCTTCATCCCCTGCTTTCCAAGGGATGGTGACCGCTTCCCACGCAGGAGCCAGCGCACGGTCACGCCACTTCCACTGCCTGAACCCGTAGGAGCCTGCTGCTTTTCACACCCAGGTACTCCATCGCTAGGAAGCTGTGCATTAACACCATGGCGTGGTTCAGCTGCTGTTCCACAGGGACTCACTAGCTACACACGTACAGGAATCTGAGGGCCACCCAAGGGAAGAGATGATACTCCCTAAATAGAAGCATTATCATTCCACCGTGGTGTAGGCTCAGTGTGATGCCTACCATAAACAGTCAATCCAGCTGCCCAGAATCTTGTCACCATGCCTAACATTCCAGGGGAGAAGAATATTATTATTATGGGGGGGAACCCCAACATTTTTTATTTTATAGCACAACATTCACATCAAGGCATCACACAACTATTTCCAGGACAACAGAATTACAGAATCACAAACTAAACATCCTAAATCAATAAGGTGGTGCTTAGGGCTTTGTAAATAGCTATATGCAAAGCTTGACAGTTGCAGAGCAGCAAAAGGAGAAAGTCTGAGGGGCAGAGACAAGGGAGAAGAGCTTTTCGGGTGCCATTTTGAAAGGATCGAGAGAAGGGCTCTTAAGAAGGCAAAGTGAAAGGGCAATTAGAAGCTGATGAGTAGCGTTCACTGATGTGCTTGCTCCATGCGCACTTACCTCCGCTGGGCAGCCTTTGGGCTACGAGGAAGATTTAGAAAAGACAACAAGTTGTTCCATGAGCAGCCAGTGATGCCTGGTTTCCTACGGACTCCTCCGTTCCCGCACTCCCACACGCCCTTCCCAGCCCCTTCACCCCTTTGTGCCCCACTCCCACCCCCACTGGGCTCTAGCCAGTGGCATTGAGGAATCGCTCAGGTCCGAAAAGAGCTTTAAGATCACCAAAGACCTTTCAGATGATCCAAGCGGGGCCTGGCTGCAGGTGCCCATGGATTTGCCCGAGGCCACGGCTGTGAGGACCCTGCCACCCCCACTCAACAATCACACTTCACAATGTGGAATAAGAGTTAAAACAGCCAAAGACAGTTCAATTTCTGCAAAGTTCAGTGAAATCTGGTTGAATTCACCAGCAGATTCCAAGTCATTGGGGAAGGGTGAAAGAGGGTAGAACGTACAGAGAGCATAATTATGCACGACTCATAGAATCACAGAATGGTAAGGGCTGGAAGGGACCTTTAGAGATCACCTAGTCCAACCCCCCTCCAGAAGCAGGTTCACCTAGATCAGGTCCACACAGGAACACATCCAGGTGGCCTTTGAAGACCTCCAGAGCAGGAGACTCCACACCCTCCCTGGGCAGCCTGTGCCAGGGCTCCCTCACCCTCAGAGTGAAACAGTTTTTCCTTATGTTTATGTGGAACATTTTGTGTTCCAGCTTCAACCCATTACCCCTGTCCTGTTGCTAGATACAATAAAAAAGGGACGTCCCAACCTCCTGACAATCACCATTTATATACTTATTAATAAGATCCTCCATTTATATACTTATTAATAAGATCCTCCCTCAGTCTTCTCTAGACTAAACAGCCCCAGTTCCCACATCCTTTCCTCATAACCACTCAGAAAGCCCAGCACATCCTCCCCTTCCAAATTAAAACCAAAAGACAGGTTGCACAGAGTATTTAAAAGATAACTGTATTTAAAAGATAACACTCTTTCTGATGAGAACAAGTGTGAACTGGGCTCCTCTGGGATTACTGTATTACTGCTCTTGGACTGGTCTCATGCACTAGTCTGAAGAAATGCCCAGATCTCGAAAACTCAATCCACAACCTTGCTTACTTTGAACACCCTCATCCAATTCACATTTCTAAACTTCCACGCATTTCAACAGACACTTCCATGAACAACTGCTCTTAAGCATCTAAAAAACATTTACTCTTAAAAATGTATTAATCAGCTGACTTACAATCAGGCAAAGGCATTTTCACAGTGCTTGGCCCCGAGGGAAGCTTATGAGCAGAGACAAAAAAAATCAGAGCTCGTGTTGGCTGAAGGAAAACATATTTTAAGTGAAAAAGAGTGTTTGTTGCTATCACAAAGCCAACACCTTCTTTAGAATAAGAAAGCTAAAGATGAGGCCTGCAGCATATTGACAGAACTATACAGAAAGTACAGTGAACACCAACACACAGACACAGACACACACACACACATGCAACATATTAAATACTGAGTGAGAACACATAAAATTAAGAAATTTGTGCACATTAAAAATCATGTTAAGTAACTGAAGACCCATATACCTACGGCCTTAATACCATGACAGCAAATTTCACATATCTAAAATATCAAGGCCAGTTTCTCCCATAATATATTTTAATACAAAAGGGTGCAATGGCAGGTGGATAACTGAAAAGTTCATGGTACAGGGAAAACAGCTATAAATGAAGTCCCTCCAGGTAAGCTAGTACTTTACAGCTGAAGTAATCACCCAGTGAGAAACATCAATTTCAAAAGCCACTGCAATATTCAAACCTGTGCTAAACAATTCATTATGAAATTTTAAGAGATGCTCTCAATGAGAAGTTAAAACCTGACCAAAATTCAACCTGAACAAGAGAAAACCCGGGACTCGGTCAAGGCCACTTGCCCAGTGAAGCTGCACGTCCTGCTGCTTTCAATACTTTTTCCAGAACATGCAGCTAAATCATCCAGATGCTCAAAAGCCAAAGAAAATGCTGGCCAAGTGGTTTGTTTAGGTTTCCTGTGTGCTTGGTGATAAAAACCATTACCTACTCTGGGTTAGTGATGTCACGGTAGAACTGACATAGTCATACAACTTTTATTTCAAACTTAAAACATGCCCATGACATTCCCTCCACAGATCTCCAGAAAAACCTCTGTAGCTACACAGCTCCTGCTGCTGGGGCTCTTTGATCTGCCCTGGACTTCACATGTAGAAGTGATGCAGCCTTTTCCAGTATGTCCTAAGGTCAGATGTTTTACATTCAAGTTTCAGCAAAGCAGTCAAACAGCCTTTCTAAACCTGACAGATGGAATCCTGTTTCACACACGCACCTTCCCCCTGCAGAGAGGAAGCAGAGAGAGGCCATTTGGGACTCTGGGGTGCTGCTGTTGTCGCTTACCCCGACAAACAGGAACGGCGCTGCATTTCCTTGACAGCAGAGACAAACTGTTGTTCCATTGGCCTGTGATATCCTGTGTCAGCCAGAGGCAGAAAAGGGAACCTCAAACGTGTTTCCCCTTTGAGCACTGTACAGACCCAGGCTGTGTCCTGGGACAGCATTTCTGCAGCGTGTGCTGTAGCGCTGGCCTGGGGCACAAACTGCTGCCAGCGGCTGCAAGTTGATGCAGTGAACTTCCAACGTTTCTCCATTCTTACAACACGAAGAGCAGCAACAACCCCCCTTCTTTTACAGCCTTGGGGTATTTCTCCTATTTGTTATTATCTGAACCACCAATGGAAGCATCGCGTAACACTCTAGCTCACAAAGCAAGCAGCAGGCATGGCCCAAAACATGGTCCAGCCTTACACAGGGTCGTGCTGTCGTCCACTGCAAAAGCCTGAACCAGTTTGCAATGACTCGGTGAGCTGTAACTCCAGAAATGCACCAAGTTATTGTATGAGATGGGGATTGTGTTCTTTTTAAATAAATCAGGAGCAGTTTATGGATGGACTGCTGACTGACACTACTTAGTCCTCCTGCCAATAATGAATTTTAGATTGAGATTCATCTTCCTCCCCTTCTGCAGTGTCTGCACCAGACTGGGTGGCACCAATGCCGACACGTAACTGCAGCTGCTCTCCCTCAACTCCAGCAAAACGGATGAGAAAATCTCACATAGATGCTGGAGAGCTTGGGACATCTGCATTAGCTCTTTTGCTCCATCACTGTAAAACCTCCTATGTCAGTGATTTAAATGGATTCATACAGGTATGAAAACATGACTCTTTGCAGCTAATTCAGTAAAGAAACAAAAATCCTTACACTTCCCAGACTCCATTAATAACTACGAAGCTTTTATCTGGCTGTTGCTCATTTAGCTTCGTATCCACAAAGAACACTGTGCCCTAACGTTGTAATGTACATCAGTGGTTCTTAGGAGTACAAATGATATCAAAAAGAGTCTGACAAAAATGGATAATATATTAATTGACTTATTAATTGAATGGATAATATATTAATTATATCAATTTGTAGTCAGAAATAACTTTTGTTTCTTTCAGTATAAACATTAGTTTATGCCTCTGTAGTGCCAAGTGTTTTCATTCCAACTCAGAGCTAACAGGAAATGCTAGTTTTCATTTTTAGTTTTTCTACCAAAAAGCCGCCCTGTTAAGTTCAAGGTGGGATTCTGCTAACCAGGAAAGAGGTGCAGCAAATCAATTCCCCCCTGGTAATGCTCAATTTGTGTCACTTCAGATGTGCTGTTCTATGTTGCACCTGCAGAAGACATTCCCAAGATTTTTCCCCCGCACTGCTAACAAAAACAACAGCTTCATTTATTTTCAGTCACATACAAATAAAGTGGCTGATCAATAAACGTGTGTACCCAGAAAATACAAGATTGCTCTTCTGAAACTCTGTCAGAGACCGAACAAGGGAATTATTATTAGCAGCTCCTTAGAGAATATAGTCTTTTAGGTGTACAGCAAACTCCCTCCTTATCATTAACCTCATAGAAGTGCTTTGCTGAACTCCCATGTCAGGTTGAAATTATTTAAGTAGATTCTGGTTTTCTTTTCCTTAATTTCAGTGTACTGAGCAACATTCCTTTCCAGTTGGTGGTAAAAGTGATTCACCAATAACTGAAGGGAGAAAAGGGAAATAAGTTTCGCTTATGCCACAAGAAGAGGTGACAGAGCTGGCAGCACTGGCAGATGCCACCTTGGAAGGTACTGCTTTTCACTTTTGAGCCTAGAGGAACTTGAGAATTTTATAGATGGAGATTGTGTGTTGGAATAAGGATGAAGGGAAGAAAGCTTACCAATGCTAATGAGGTGCAAGATGACAAGTGTACTTTGTACAGACTTTAACCTGTCAGGTGTGACCACCTTTGGGGGAAAAAAAAGAAATAAAATAGAAGGGAAAAATAGTAAACCAAGTTACGGATGTCTGCGGTTTGTCAGCAGTGCAAGTTGTTCTCATTCTGTTTGTTACCACACTATCAGAAAATGACCATCTGTATGAAAGCTGTCACCTCAGTCAGATGTATTACTTGCCCATAAAAATGTCAGAGTTGAGATGTAAACGATTCCTCCATCATTATTACCAGTGATTTATGAGAAATCATAATGGATTTCAAACTAAGCTGGTAGGCAATGCACGGTCTGGAACTAGATGGGACCGCAGGAGGCGACCAGTCAGAGCTGAGAATCACACACAGTGATTTCTTTTAGTGTTCTTACCAATAATTTCCTTACTTTATTACCAGATTTGATTATAAACCAAAATTACCGCCCCTAATTTTGATTCTCATCAAACTAATCTAGATTGAAGAAAGTCCAGCATGTCCTATGACCCTGTCTGCAAAACAACTAAATTCTTTGTTCCGGGGTTCTAACATGTCCCCCTGTACCTACACAGGCAGCAAATTCAGCATGTCCCATGAGTCACACCTGCACTTCCCACTGAGAAGGCTGCACATAGGTCATCAGGGAACTCTGAACTCACTTTCCAAACACCCCTACTCAGGTCTATACATGGACTGTTAATACTTGCAACTGTTTTCTATTTATATATGGCCCTTTGTTACAAGTATGTATATTAAAGAGATATCAAATCTAAATCAAGAGAACGTATGGTACACTATAGTTATTTGTATGAGTGAGCTACCTGATGAAAACCAGATTCCAGGGCATAGTTTTTAACAGTTATAATGTTCTGTAAGACAGACACAGAGAAATTCTGGCCTACACAATGACCTTACTCAGGCCCTAATTTTCCGTGCTTCCTAGATTTGGAATTACTTGCAAACACACCCCATACAGTCCATAGAAATAAAGGATCAACACCAGCAAGAAGCTGAAATAACACCAAATGCTTACAGATAAATACATTTGTAGAATTATTGCCCAATACACTCCTCAAAAACAGGGCTCGTTGTCCCTCCAGCCGCTTCAGCCACAGCTGATGACTTTTCTGGGATGCAGCACACTAGAATGAGTAGCAGGCTCAGTTTCTATTTTATTTTGTCTTGAAATCAGGAGGCAATGTAGCACTTAAAAATACTGGTTTTGGAATACCTAAATGAAATTTCATTTTCAAGTATCCTGTGCAGTTGGATATGAAAGAAATGCTCATTTTTAAATCTGGGACCTCTGAAGAGGTTTGAACTCCTGTGCTCAGAAGCTTTGAAGTGACTGGACGTACACATGGGCTTACTTGTAGCAACTCACTAACATTTGGCAAAGTACACTGCCAGTGTTTTCTTACAGAATACAGGCATACAAGTAGCATTCAGTGCTGGGCAAAAACACCAGCATACTCAGGACTGGCACTCCTGGTGCATCCTGACACCTGCTTCCACACTTGAAAGTGTGCCCGCCGTACAGGCACACAACTGACCCTAAACAACTGCACCAGCCAGCTCACGGCTGTTACACACAACTGTCACATGTCAGATGTAGGTGTAAATGCAACATTTTATTGAATCCCAGCAATGTAAGAATTCGATTTTCCTTCCCAAATTTTAAAAAAGACAATTTCCAGAGGAGCCAGAGATTTGAGATTTTTTTCTTCCCCCAGCTACGCATCCTTTAAAAGAGAAATCATTCTCGAGTGTCACCTCTGCTGATGGACAGGATCATCCAGGCTATTTGGAACTCTGCAATGTTCTAGCTACTAAAAATATGGATTGCCAGTTTCATTTTATCTTTTCTCCTTTGAGCTTGTCTTCAAGACTATAGTCTCAATTTCTAAATGATCACTTAACTAAGTACTTCCTAATCGATTTTCTCACTAGCTATTGACTAAGGTATTTAGTACAACGACCACACCAAAACCCACACATCTGTGAGGTTTCCTTTCATATTGAGATTTAAATATCACAACAGTCACCTGACTCCACCACAATACCAAGCTCTCTCCTTTCTGACCAGTAACTGCGTTAACGTGAAGCCTGGTAAGTGCACAGTGCAAGAAAAAGAGCATTTGATGAGAACTGTGCCCGGGGGAGGTAAATGAATAAAGAATCCTTTTGGTTCAGCTCTTCCTCTACTGCAGCCTGTACAGCTCCTTGCTTAGATAGTTCTTTGCCTTTGAACATCCCTTCCACCGTGAACAGTTTGTCTGTCCTATGGCCAGTCCTCTCAAAAGGGCCTGCATGTCTCAAAAGAAGAAAGGCATTTGTACGAAGGATCCTTCCCATACTCTTTTTGATCTGTTCTGTAATAAGATGAACTTACATTCTCTGCAGATAGGAATTCATAAATGGCAACATGCAGTGAATTTCATACACCTTAAATAACTTCATGCAAACACACCCGCTAAACCAAGCAGCACTTTTGAAACAAAGTCATCCCAATGGTAAACAGGCCAAAGGAGAAACTGCTGGGTACATACCACAGTGCTTCCATTGTGCATGTTGTGGGTGTCCTTGTGGGCATGGGCGCAGAAATCTATGCAAGCTGTTACCCCAGAGAAAGGCCGACCGTCCTTGGATCCCAGCCGGCAGTCCGGGCCCATGTGCTCATTTTCCACCTGGAAGCAAAGTAAACTACAGGTACTTGGGACTGAAAGTGAGTGACTTGGAACCCGGAGAGCCGCAACTGCACCCATGACTGAATAAATGCAGCCAGGAAGAATGATCAGAAAGGGCCTATACTCCTATGACATGTGCAACACCTGTGACTGGATTGCAAAAAGATGTCAAAATGAGAGTTAAAATAATAATAATAATAAATAATAATAATAAAATAAAACCAGTTTATCTACAGTATGATCTCCCAGCTTTTACCTGGGCATAGCTTGGGGCATAACTTAATAAAATCAAAATGAGAAATCAATGAAATAGAAAAGGTGCAGTATTTTAAAGCCAGTCAGGTGAAGCAACCGCTGTGAGCATGCAGGGGGCTCCCACATCCACAAGGCCTGCGGCTTCTAACCACGAACATGCTTTGGGGTTTTATCTTTACAAATTCTGCTGCCTGTTCAGAGCTACAGTTGCTGAAGGTGAATGTCACAGACCTACCTGGTTCTGGAAAGCCTCAGGAGCAAGTTTTTTATAAACCGGAGCCACATCAGTAGCTAACGTTTGCAAATTATTTTCAAGCAGTTCCTCCTGCAGAGAAAGGCAACGTTCAGAGCACTGACATTCGCTCTAAAAGGTAATCCAGTTCAGAGATGCCTGACAAGTCAGCAAAGCTATGGGAGTCCACACTTCTGTCTTAATATCTTATAATTCTCACTTGTGTTGTGCTGCCTTTTGTCACCAACCAGGAATAAGCCCTACTTTTGCACGACTGAAATACCAAAATCGTTAAATATGAGTCAATCCAATAGCAATGGAGGATATGTGCTCGGGCAAAGAAACCCTGCACGCAATGACTAAGTTCTGCCCCTCCCAATACATGGATAGTCAAGGAATGAGGTACATTTCACTCAGCACACAGAAGTAACAGCCAGAGGAGAAAAATGACACCACATGCTGAGTGGAGGTGGAAGCCTAGGTCTTCTTTTAGTGTTCTGCTTATGGGGCCTTCATTTCCATCTTGAGAGCCCTGCTGAAGGGACCCTGGCTTTCCAACCCTTTTTCTTATCATATGTGTAACTCCCAAGGGCACTTGATGCTCCTTTTGGCTCTTAGGGAAAGAAGTGAAGAAACATCTCACACTGCAACAGAACCCTTATCAGGAACATCTGATAACTATTTTGTTCTTTTGGAGGTGCAAAACTCCCGGCTTTATAGAAATATCTGCATTTTAATATTTAAAATTCATCTTCCTTTGCCTGAGGTACGGCACAGAAACATGGAACTAGCTAGGTGGGCTTCTGTGGCAGTGTAACATTTAAGCTTTTGTTTACAGAAACTATCCTTAAATTCTTTTCCTAAACTTTTGCTTTTCCAGGAAATCCCCAATCAAATGGGCAAAAGGGTGGTGACAGTCACTACACTTTGTTTTCCTCTGAGGGCCATGCTTTAAGAGATCACTGCAGCTTCAGTTTTGCATGCTGTACAGCGGCAAAAAGCAGCAGCTTATTTTGGTTTGTTTAAAAAACCCCACCAAACCACTTATCACCATCTGCTGTAAACACCAGTGTATAAAAACACAAGGATACTTTCATGTTTCTCTATGTGATGTCACATGACTAAATGATACTGTGTTTTTAACTCATACTGCAGCCAGTTTATCAGCAGTTGATCACAAGTTTCTCTGAACTGCATCAAAGGTAATGGATCCTTAGTTATCTATCCTACGTACTATTCTTACCTAGGGATTTTACACCCTTAACCTCATCTCACTCCATCCAGTGCCTCAAATGATCCAAATCTTTCTGAACTTTGAACTATCTTCTTCTTAATTTGCTCTACCTCCTAGCTTTATGTCATCTGCAAAATCATCAATATCCAATATTTAGCTAGAAGAAATTTCTGTTGGAAAAATATAATGACAAAGCCAAATGAAGAGAAAAAGTATTTACCAGTGACTTGGCTTCTGACCACCTGCAACTGCCCAAGCACTGCTGGGCTACCCCCACCCCCTCTCAGCTGCAGAATCCAAAAGGATTTTAAAATAACTTCCAGGGAAAAAAGGGAAATTAGGGAATGCACTTTTAGACCACACATCTAGAAAATGTCCTGCTTGTAATTCTCTTCTCTTTGAGGCAACTGCTTTTGCCCTGTGGTAGGAGGCACTCTCCTCCAGAACCCTGCAGGTGACTGGTCCAGTGATGAGGCCATGCCAGAAGGCTCTTACGAGCAGGGTGAGAGCTGCTCATTTCTAGCTGCTGCTGACAATACTGTCGTGTTTGGCCAAAACAGAGTGTCCAAACAGAGCTCAGGGTGGCCATTCCACAGGCTTGGGGGAAGTGGTGGCACCAGCAGAGCTTGCAGCCTCCCAGAGAATACTCTGATCAAAGACAGATTTACCTGAGTCACCTCAATGAGAAATCTGGCACAGCCTGATACTTCATTACACAGTACATAGGAAGGTCTCTGCCTTGCTTGATTCCCCAGCTGTTATTAAAAGCATTAGAAATCTGCAGAGAAAACATGTGCACAGGATGTTCCATGCACAGCACTAAACAAGAGGAGAACCCAAAATTGTGGGATCACAGAGGACAGAAAAGGGCAAAGGGAACAGGATTCCCAGAATGAAGGAACTCCCAACAAGCACATTTTTCTGTAAACTGCAAATGCATAAAAGACATTGACTCTGGACATTTGAGAGAACCAGAGTTCTTTTCAGCTTGTACTGCCTTAGGCACATATTCAGTGAGAAGAAGAGCAGAAGGGCCACGTGCCCTGTTCTGCTGAGGCAGAAGTTCCTACTTCGAACCCTAAAGAATTCCACAAGGGCAACAAAGAGCACAGCTCAGTGAGACTGAGGGTTTTGCATTCACACACATAAGCATGAAAGATGCTTCATCAACTATTTTAGAAAAAAATAGGACTTGGGAGCAATATTTGGCTCCAGTGACTGAAGCAGCATCTCTCCCTTCCAAAAAACAGTTCATGTTTGACGCTGTGTGTACATATGCTTGTGTACACTACACGCTTAACTAAGGCAGGGGTAATGCAGGGATGCCTCTACTGCCACCTGGACAGTTACAAAACACTTTGCTGGGTGCCTGAGTGATAAGCTATGCACACGTGTGAGAGAGGAGGGCTGGATAGCCACAGATTCAATTTCCAGATCTGAAAATCATCAGAGTAAGTATTTGGAAGAAAGATGCAATAAAAGAAATGAAAGAAAACTTACTTGTTTAGGGTCATCAGTGAGAAGCCTAAATTTCCTGGGGTTTTTGCTTCTGGCAAATTTACAGCCATTGAAATACATACTCCATGAGCAGCCAAATGAGAATGATGCTCCACAAGTTTCTGGATCAAGTCCTTGACATGCACAAGTACGACTACGAAAGGAAATAAAGACACATCAAGTCAGCTGACAGCACACCACTCTTTTGGTCAATGCTATTTGCTATTTCTTTCATAATACGCAGCATAACAACAATACAGTTTAACTAGACCTTTCCTGTGAAGGAAATATTCATGTGCTATAGAGGACTAACTTTTTTTTCCTATGAACTCCCCAAAAGCCCCACTTCTGGGAAATAAATACCTGCCACTCAGTTATAGAGTTGTGCCTGTGTGTATATATATGTATATGCACATATGTACACACATCTCCCCATGCTACTTTGATTTTGATTAATTTGGAGGTACAAAATTTTATCAAAGAAAATATCCCTTCTACTAAAGATAATCCCTAAATCCAACAATTATTTTGTGTGGCCATACCATTAGCTCCCAACTGTTTCCAAGTGGAACGACTCTACTCAAGCACTGGGTTCAGGGCACTGTACAGCTATCAGAGTCTGATAAATATGGGCTACATAAAAATTGGCACAAAGGCAGCACTGCTCCAAAACCTCAGCTGCAAAAAAGTCATCTAGTCAACTAAATTAGATTCCTGTCAGAAGCAAGGAAGTAAGCTGTGCTGCCATTCAGTGAGATAACTGGCTTGAGAGTTGGGCAGAGAGGAGCCTCATGAGGTTCAACAAGGGCAAGTGCAGAGTCCTGTATCTAGGGAAGGACAACCAAGTGCACCAGTACAGGCTGGGGGTGACCTGCTGGAGAGCAGCTCTGCAGAGAGAGACCTGGGAGTCCTGGNATCTGCTGTAAACACCAGTGTATAAAAACACAAGGATACTTTCATGTTTCTCTATGTGATGTCACATGACTAAATGATACTGTGTTTTTAACTCATACTGCAGCCAGTTTATCAGCAGTTGATCACAAGTTTCTCTGAACTGCATCAAAGGTAATGGATCCTTAGTTATCTATCCTACGTACTATTCTTACCTAGGGATTTTACACCCTTAACCTCATCTCACTCCATCCAGTGCCTCAAATGATCCAAATCTTTCTGAACTTTGAACTATCTTCTTCTTAATTTGCTCTACCTCCTAGCTTTATGTCATCTGCAAAATCATCAATATCCAATATTTAGCTAGAAGAAATTTCTGTTGGAAAAATATAATGACAAAGCCAAATGAAGAGAAAAAGTATTTACCAGTGACTTGGCTTCTGACCACCTGCAACTGCCCAAGCACTGCTGGGCTACCCCCACCCCCTCTCAGCTGCAGAATCCAAAAGGATTTTAAAATAACTTCCAGGGAAAAAAGGGAAATTAGGGAATGCACTTTTAGACCACACATCTAGAAAATGTCCTGCTTGTAATTCTCTTCTCTTTGAGGCAACTGCTTTTGCCCTGTGGTAGGAGGCACTCTCCTCCAGAACCCTGCAGGTGACTGGTCCAGTGATGAGGCCATGCCAGAAGGCTCTTACGAGCAGGGTGAGAGCTGCTCATTTCTAGCTGCTGCTGACAATACTGTCGTGTTTGGCCAAAACAGAGTGTCCAAACAGAGCTCAGGGTGGCCATTCCACAGGCTTGGGGGAAGTGGTGGCACCAGCAGAGCTTGCAGCCTCCCAGAGAATACTCTGATCAAAGACAGATTTACCTGAGTCACCTCAATGAGAAATCTGGCACAGCCTGATACTTCATTACACAGTACATAGGAAGGTCTCTGCCTTGCTTGATTCCCCAGCTGTTATTAAAAGCATTAGAAATCTGCAGAGAAAACATGTGCACAGGATGTTCCATGCACAGCACTAAACAAGAGGAGAACCCAAAATTGTGGGATCACAGAGGACAGAAAAGGGCAAAGGGAACAGGATTCCCAGAATGAAGGAACTCCCAACAAGCACATTTTTCTGTAAACTGCAAATGTATNGGGGCAGCACTTTTCTCTGTTGTCTCAAATGACAGCACAAGAGCTAAAGGAAAAAAGATGTAACACAAAACGTTCCATTTAAACATAAGGAAAAACTATTTCACTGTTCAGGTGAGGGAGCCCTAGAACAGGCTGCCCAGGGAGGGTGTGGAAGCTCCTTCTCTGGAGGTTTTCAAGAGCCCCCTGGACATATTCCTGTATGATGTGATCAAGGTGAACCTGCTTTAGCAGGTGGGCTGGACTGGGTGATCTCTAGAGGTCCCCTCCAATCCCGACCATTCTGGGATTCTGTGACGATTCTATAATTTTGAGTGTTAAATCTCTCATTTATTTAAAAAAGTCACATGTTCTGTCCTTGGCAACTCTTGAGCACATCTGTGTGTGCAAAGGCCACACAGGTTGTCCTTGGGCAGTGTGTGCAAAGCCAGGAGAGGAGTTCAGTGCCACCCCTTTCCCTGGGCATAGTGTGGACAGCTATCTCCTAGAGCCCAGTCTCTGAGAAAAGCCAGGAAATAAGTTACACTGAAATGACACCTAGTGGTTTGCAGTTTTAAACGAGCTTTTGTCTATTTAATTTCTTAGTCAAACTACTGAATCCTCCAGTTCATTGCAGAACATTCCAAAGGCGACATACGAACCATTAAGTATTGAGGTAACTTACTCCTCGTTTAACGCACACCTCCGGCTGGTGGGACAACCATACTTCCTGAGGCTCTGCGTCAGCTCCTTGTACAGCGTGTCAGCCAGGAGGTGGGGGATCCCCTCCCAGGCCAGGATGAGAATGACGATGACAGCAGTCTGGCAGTGGTGTCCTGCACGCTGACGGACCAAGCACAGCAACTTCTCCTCATCGCTACTTCTTCGTATCACCTGCAAGAAGCATTTTGTTTATTCCCTAGCCAAGCACAGGAAACATCTAACCTGTTGCTCTTTTCTGGGCTGTGTAAGGCCTGGAAGAGTAAGAAATGCTGCTGCCCAGAGAGCGCCCATCTGCAAGCAATACTGGAACGCCACACACTGATCTCTGGTGTAGAGCATGATTTTGCAATGCTCTTTTACTGGTAGAAGAAATAGCAGTCCATTTTACAGGAGGACACAAACAATAAAAAAGATGGACTAAACAGAAAATAACTACTAGAAGGAAATAATAATCCTGAGACAACAGACCCTCTGCAAACCCAATAGTTGTCTTGAAAATAATATTGAAAAGATATTGTCAAAACCCAGCACGTGGTACATAAAAGCACATCACAGGCGCAGCCGTACGTGTGGGGGTAGGATGGTCACTACCTGACAGCACATGAGCCAGTTCCCACCTTGCAAAGGAAGATCAGAAGAAAGCGATGAAAATGAACAGTGTTCTTAGTGAACAAAGTAATGAGTTTTTTTTCAGAACATGTGCCTACAGTAAAGTTCTTCGCAGAATTTCTGCTGAAGTCTTTACTAGGCTGTTATGATATACAAGGCAAACTCCTCATCCATCAGCAAAAGGCCCAAAGGCACCTTACCAGTCACAGACTATAAAGCAGGAAGGCAACAGAATTTCATTTACTCTTTGAATACCTCCAAATATCTGAGTTTTCATGCAGATTCCCTACTGGATTATGTCGAAGTTCCTGTGTCGTCAGACATACAGCTGTCATTCATGGGTGATTCCCTAGCCTGACCATCTGTGACTATCTAAATTATTTGAGCTCATTAGAAGTGGGGACCAAAGTACTCTTGCAATTGATCTGCAAATGAAAATGTTTTCAACAGATGAGCAGTTTCAGAGCGAGTCTGTGCAGGTTTAGCAGGAAGAAGCAAGCTTACAGTTACTTTGTGCCAGGAGAGGAAGTATTACCCTTCTGAAGACAATCACAGTCTTAGAATCAGCCTTCAACTTCATCAGAAAACCAGCAAATGCATCTGAGTTACCATTCCTCAAAAGGAGTCTGGGTTGGGACTGAGCAACTAGTACAGTATTTTTTATAAAGAAAGAAAAATAATGCAATTCATTTACATCTGAGTGACGCTTACAGAAAATCTGTTATGGTTGTCATACAATCCAGGTCATCCATGTCAGTGTGAGTTTTACATTCCTGAGGCAGTGCAGGTTCCTCAAGTCAGAAGGAGAGGAATTTTGTTAGTCAGCATGGAGGTTGATGCTTCTTCTCTTTTATCTTTTTTTTGGTTGTTGTTTCTAGACTTTGCAACTCCAACAAAGAAATCTGATACCTCTTAGTTTCCCAGTACATCATCAGGTTGCCCTTTATGAGTTCTCATCTAGTTCTAAACTGTCAATACACAGTCCAGGAAAATGACAAACCGAGAAGAAGGAAATTTATAGTTTCCTTTAACACCACACTTCTCTGGAGTTAAATACAGTTGCAAGTTGCTTTATTATGCATGCAGTACAGAACAGAATATTCTTATTGGACCCAAAATCATCTTACAATGCACCATCTTTCAGGCCACAAAAACCTAGCTAATGGATTTCTTAGCTGTCTGAATGTAATTTCTGTGGCTCTGAAAAGGTTATGTTTCATGTTCATCTGATTGCTGCAGCTGGAATGAGTGCTCTTATGGTCTTAGAAGAGCACAACTTGCACTGAAACAACAGTTCCTCCAGGGCCACAGCCAGTGGCTGTACAGAGCTGGATGGCTTTTCCCATGCAAACAGGTGATGCCTCCTCATGTGCTCCAAGCTGTAAGACACAGAGCCTCTTATTTGTAATAACGAACCGACTGCAATAACAAATCTGCAGCAATATCACTCCCAATAGACAGAAGAGCACATTTGAGCAAGATAACTGAAAGCTATGGATCAGATTCAGCTAACAGAAATACCACATCATACTTGATAATTTAACAAATTTCTTAGTGAGGGAACCCACCACTGCACAGCAGTTTGACCTTACTTACATTAATGCTGACATAACTCCATTAATTTCCAACTTGACCTATGCCTTCCAGTGCCTGACTACATCAAACACATTTTCGAACTCTACAATAAATTACATGTCTATTGTATTGTGTGTGTGTGTATATATATAGTGAGCAAAACTGGCTGCATTTGCTTTTGTTACTAAATTTGTGGTTATCTGGGCAATCAGTACAAACTAAAATGTGATGACAAGCTGTGTACTGCTTATCATGGTTTTGTCCAATGTGCTTACAGATCAGATTTCTTGTTGTTTTACTAAGTAATGGACCCAGTAAAGCTTTAGTTGGCTAATCATTTCTTGAAGTACTTTTTAGCTGTCTCCAGTTTATTTCTTTATTTCAGTTCCAATTTCTGCAGCTTGGAATTACTGGGGATGGTTCCAAAGTCTTTTTACCCTTACACATCCCCAAACCATACTCTGTGTTAACCAGCTGCCTCCTCACTTCTGTTATGGAAACATCACCCTTGTTAAATTCATACAACAGCAACACAGCCATGGAGAGGGCAGCACACATAAAATCTCAGCCTACACTTAAGTTCACTTTTTTGTTTTCTTTTCAGTGTGCATTTGACACAACATTCTTCTCAGTAAGATAAACTGAACTAATATACTGTCACAGTCACGGAGAACATGATAAACATGCATTTACTAATAAGTTCTGCATGCAATAATCTAAAATGCGTATTTATTTGCTACTGAAAGTTTTCCAACTTACTTCAGTGTACTCATAGTTTACCTATGAAATACTAAAATGCCAGATATTACATTAAATCCAGAGCAAGTCACTGAGTGCTCCCTCAGACTGTGAAGAACACACAGATGAGCTGGCAAATCTTGTGACCAAATCTTGCTGGTACTATTCATGATTTCTGTGATGCAGTTAAGAATAATAATAAAGTAAATAATATTTCAGTTTGTTTGGTCCCTAATTTAAATTCCATTTAAAAAGGAATGAGAAAGTAAACATTTGTTAAGTGGATGAACTTAAATGCCAGTGTTTTTAAATGGGAAAATAAAAACTTTTCCCCTGCAATTACATTTCCACAGAAAACAACCACAACTTTCTTAATGACTCACACAGAAAAACAAAACAATCAACAAAGCAGGCTTTTTCAGAGTATTACTTAACAATAGTGTGTCATATGGTCAGCTTTTTACAGGTATGTAGGGACAGATTATCTCTGAACTCACCTTAGCAAGTACTAGCTGCTATCAGTTGCAAGTACCCACCAAGATTCCCATATTAGCAATGAATGAACTGTTTTGGCTGCAAAGCCGTGCTCGTGGAGAGCATCAGACCCGATGAACACTCCACAGCGCTCGGCCAATACCTACTGGCCCCGTTCTGCATTCACAGTACCTGGGCATGAAGTTCCACCCTATCCACTCCCTCACCTCTTTGCCAACATAACCCTGTCTAGAACAAAAGGAAAAACTGAAATGAGACCCTACTCCTTCCAAACACCTTTCTTAAGCACACATATATTTGGACATACGATTCCACAAGTGTGGATGCCAGTTTAGGCTGGATGCTCATCTATTCGATCCTTTTCAAAACCAAGGTTTGTACATCCCTCCTGTGTTGTACTCGAGCACCCAGCACTGCCAATTTCTGTGCCATGCCTGTTCTGCATGGTTATAGCTGTCCACGTGTCCCTGTTTCTATGTACATCTAAAGGAAAGCTGCAGTTCAAGTAATTTACTTTATTAGCCAGCCCAAATATTCTGAAATGGCAAACACAAGCAAGCCACAGCCAGCCAGCTAGGACAGAAACACAATAAACAGCTATTATGGAAACATACCACAGCTAAACTACTTTTTCTACATGCCATAAAAGTAGAAGTTTACTCAATTTTCTTAATAGAAAGCATGGGCCAAAAGCTAGAGTATATTTACTGAAGAGGTCCCATATGCAGCAGAATTTGCACCAGCAAACTAGCAACTAATTATTGGATAAACAAGACAAAAAGTTAGTTAGGTTTTAACTCCCTCCCATAGAAAGACAGCAAAGATACAGAAAAGAGTGCTATGAATTAAAGAATACAAGGACAGGGTAAGGTCAGAGGAGTGTCCAGCCTTATCCTGATCCTGACAGTGACCAACAGCAGTTGCCTAGGGATGAGCAGTAAGAATGGCGCTCGGATGTGGAGATGCTTCTCAACAACTGCCAGGCACCTCCCAAACACCTGCTGCCAGCATGGGGTCATGTTCTCTCCCAGCTTTGGGATATTTGCCTTCTGTGCATTTGCCTGCTCACTTCTAAATCTATGCAGCATTTTACCATCTGGACAAAAACTGGACAAAGTTTAATTCCAGCCTAGGTGAAAGAAAACACCACCATCTTTTCTTCCTGCTGAGCTTGCCCCCTGCTAATGCCTTCTGATACAGGATGAGACTCTGAGTATTGCTATTCAGCTCTCCATGCCACCAAAGACTAGAGTGCCCTGCTTTCTGCCCTTCCCTCCTCCCTGCCAGGCTGATGAGTCTGCACCTTGACCTGTTTTTCCTAGTTCTGCTGTGCTTTCAGAAGTTGGAGAACCAGAATTGGACAGTATTTAAGCCTGGGGTGCAGCATGTTTTCTCACAGAGGCATAATTATATTTCATGTTCTCTTTATTCCTCCTCAGTAATTATCACCAGTTTCTTTTGCTGTTTTCATCACGACTGAACACTGAAGCTGATGCTTAATGAACAATTATCCCAAGCAGTAACACTCAATCTAGTGTCCATCACCATGGATATGAAACTACAACACTCTGCTTTTTTGTGTAGCTTTATCAAGTGAGTTTTATCCATCATTTCAGTGGCCATTTGTTCTAGGCCACAAGTCCTTCACACTCTTCGTAATATCTGTCCCTCCTTTCCATTATCCTCAATAACTTTGTGTCATAAGCAGTTTGCCACTTGTGTCTCTCCTTCATTCCAAATCCTTCCTGAAGGTATTAAAAAAACATCAGTAAAGTTATGCTATTAAAAAAAAAATCTGCTTAAGCTGTCCAAATGCTACAGTTCTACTTGAATTCTTTCTTTTAGATTGTTGAAGCATCTGTCTCAACCCTTTGCTCTAAAACACTGTGGGTAAAAATTACTTGATGTCCTTAAACACAAGCCAGTCCATCTAAATTAGCACGTACATGGGTTGTGTAAGTAGCTAGGAGTCTGACTGTAGAAGCTCAACATGCCAGATTACCACATGGATGAGAAATTACTTTCCAATTTGGGATCACCAGAATAGTGGTGTTCATTATAACATGATATAAACCAGACACCACCAGAAAAAGTACATTTTAATTGTAGGTTAAATACACTGCTGCAAATTATTGAGTGAAAAAAATAACAGTACTGAAAGCAAGCTCCTTTTTAGGTTTATTTCATCTCCATGCGGTTCCACTGCAACACTCCTCCAGTCCATGCTGACTTTCTTCAGTGAAATAGCTATGTCTCTTCTGCAGGATATTGGCAGTTGATTCTGAAGTGAGAACATGGCTTAACTGCTCACTACAGTTTCCCAAAATGGGCTCCAAGTTTTCTAACCTGCAGATTTTGCCTCTGTACCAAGTCCACGTCTGCAGTCCTCTCTACACAGGATGAGATTCTCTGCTAAGCTGCAATTCCTTAACAGCCTACATGGCCACAGAGTGAGAGCACAATGCTGTTAAAAGCTGCTAGTGATGCTGCATAACAGACAGCAGGAGATACGTTGTCGTTTGCTGCTGAAGTGAGTCTGCCCTCCTTTTTTCCCCAATTCACCCCTACACACACATTCAACCACATTAAAGTATTTTCTTACTGAAAATGAAATATCCTTTTATTTTCAGCATGTCTAAGAGATGTTAAAATGGAAATAAGTTCCACTTCTCTGAATTCTCTCAAGTACCAGCAGGCTACATCAAAAGAGCTAGCACAGAACAGTTACTGTCAATCACAATCCTATGGAGTTACTTAGCTCTTTTTACAGGAATATCGCTGAAGTGTGTGATACCTACAGTTACCTGCAAACACCTGTCTTCAAGTTGCTATTGGAAGCAGTATGGTGCTGTTTACAAATGAGCAGACTGCAGTATATGTAGCTTACGTGGTTCTATAATCACACAACTGATATGGCAGAAATGAGGACAAAATGCAAGCCTCAGCTCCCAGAGCTCTCTTAACTCTCTCAAACTTCCCTTTCTGTTCTATTGCAGGCAATGATAAACTACACTTTGGAAAAGAATATTCTCCCTCAGTTTGTTCAGAACCCCATTTGTATTAATTAATAATTGATAACATCAAATTAAATACTTGCTCTTTTACAATAGTTACCTGTGTTTATCTTAAAAGAGCTTTTTTATTTCATGTTTATTTGATAAAAATTTGAGTAGTTCTTCACATTAAACAATACTAAGACACTTTTATTTACTTCAGAAAGAATTTGTGTCATTTATTTGCATTTATAGGCATTTATTTGCCTCAGAAAGCATTGCAGCACTTACCCTGTTACAACATTAGGCAAGAAAGCGATGGTCTGATACAATGTTGTCGAGAAGCTGAACAAAACCTCACCAAACAGCCTCTGCATGTCCTTTCCAGATAGTTTAATTAAAAAAATAAATAAATAAGGCTTGAAGTACTGTAAGCTGTTTAAAGCAGAAAGGAGCTGCACATACTGCTTAAACCTGTGGCCAGGGGAGAGTTAATCCCGGTGAATTTACTTTTTCCAACATATTTCACAAATTCCCCCCCTTCAGCTTCACTACCTCCTAGCTAGCAGCCACACCAGACCTTCTGACTATTTCCCAGCTGCCAAGCGGGATACAGAAAAGAAGCATCAGTGACTCTGTTCACAGATGCTTGACCTCCAGATAAAGCAGGGTTCTCTGGCAGCTCAACTGAAAGTAACAACCATCCACTGCAGAGCAAAGTGCCTTGCTCATTGGGCAGTTCATCCTCTATTCTAATACTGACAATAACTTACACACAGAGAGCCTGGAAGCTGAAGCAACTTCTTGGTGTTACTGGTTTTTCAGTTCCCAATTTCAGTCACTTTTTCAACTCAAGCTAAACTAGCAAACTGAAAAAAAAAAACTCACCTTCTCCACATCTGCAGAAGAATCTATCATTATTAAGGTTCATTCAGCACTCGATAAATTGTGGTTTCTGGTATTTGGCTACAAATTCCTATCAGCTCAATGATCACCTAAGCATTACTTAAAAAAAAAAAAAGGATTAATTTCAGTGGCTAATATCAAGTCCAGGTCTGTACAGGACTGTAATGTCAAATCTAGCTATATTTTTTTAAAGTATTTCTGATCAGCTTTTTTACCCATTTTTAATTTACCCCTATTATTTAATTATTTATATATCCTACTAATTAATATACAGCCAACAGTACAGAGAAAATAGTAAAGACCTCAGGCGTTATTAAAATAAAACACAAAAAAGGCAGACAGTATATAAGTGAAAGAATTTGAGAAACCTCTTGCAAAAGGCGTAAAAGCCCCATAACACTGTATTTTCAAACAGGGCCACCAGCAGGCTATAATATCTGAAAGGTCATCCAAGTGTTGGTTTTCCTGTTAAAAAAAAAAACATGCTCTGAGCAGATAAGGCTCAAGATGCAAAACCCATTTCTGCTGTGTTCATAAACAAATTTGGGAAGATTCCATGTCAAAAACCATCTTCATAATGGACAGTCAAGAATTTTTCCCAGAAGTTAAAGCCTGACAGAAATGACCTTCCCTCACCAAATGGCAGCAATTTGCCAAGTTCAGAAGATATCCATCAAAGAAACTCAAGGATCAAACAAGTGAAGTACAAAATGTGAGGTGCATTGTTTGATTTATAATGCGTTAGTACCAGAGGCCTGAGGATTACCAAGAGGGTCCCACTTCATAGAAAGACTCTTGAAGAAATGCATGGATTCAGTGATCACATAAGCCAGGTATCTGTGCAGGGCAAAGCACGGATCACACAGCCAAGTGTAATGCACAGGAAGAAGTCAAATAAACCTCTCTGAAGTGAAGTCACAGCTCAGTATTACTGCCGGTCTTTCTAGACTTCCAAAAGTCATTCAGTAAGGTCCCTTAATAAAGACTCTTAAAAAACCTCTAATACGTCTTGGGACAAATCAAAAGACCACACATGAATAATTGGTGAAAAGACACAAAACAAAGGCTGGTATGTCTCCAATGGGAGCTCTGCAGAACTGTGTGCAAGCTTGGGCTATTCAGCATGTTCGTTAACAGTAAATAAAAGGATGACAACATTTGTTGATGACACTAGGCAATTCAGAATAATGAAGACAAGGACAGTCTGTAAACAAATGAAGGAGGAGTTCATACTGCTAGCAGGCAGTAAAATGGCAGACAAAATTCACTGTAGATGTATATATTTAATGCACATGGTGAAAACAATTCTATTTTTAGGTAGAGATGGAGTCTGAGTTGGCCATTACCATGCAGAAATGAGAATCTGGCATAGTGATAGAAAGTGCTCTGAAAATGCCAAATCACTGCTCTCCAACACAGAAAAAGCAAAAACAGCTGCTAGGAATTACTGGGAACAGAGCACAAGGCTGAAAACGTTATGCCAGCACTTTGACTCCTAGCATAAGAGGAAGAAAAAGGAGAAATAAAGATGACAACATTTATGAAAAGCAACTGCCTCCAGCTCACAGAACCACAGAGATATGAATTACTAAGTAGGTCCCCTGGGAGGCAACTGCCCTGCTCTTACACCTTTGTGGTGTGAGTCAGCTCTGGAGACAGGGTATCAGCACAAAGCACCTCTGCCCTGACCCAGACGTTTTTATTGCTTCTTATCTCTTGCCTTTCTTTCAGAGCTGGAGCCTTAAAAATTACATTGTAACTCTGAATAAAGACAAGAGATAGCAATGATAGCTTAAAGGTGATCCAAGCCAATGTTCACTGAAACCAGGAGAAGGAACCCATAGGAAAGAGGTTTAATGCAGAAAACACTGAGACCCAAAGCTGACCTCAGAGGTGAGCGACATGTATGACAGAATCACAGAGTCTTAAGGGCTGGAAGGGACCTTGAAAGATCATCTAGTCTAGCCCCCACCCCGCACCAGAGCAGGCCTCAGTGCAGCAGGATGATATCTAAAGTGAGTTAGAATTAACTAACAAATTCATAAATCATTTTACACAAATGGAGATATACCACAATCCACCATCAGATATACTAAGAGCATAAAAAGAACTCCAAACCCACAACATACCCATATCAACCAGTGTTGATAAGACTATGGGACCAACGTGAGTCAAGTCACTTATCACTGGCTGCTATTAGGGGATGCACAGCAACATGAAACTTATTATTATATGAACGGGCTACTAAGAGTGACAGGCTGCTAATTTCAATACTTCAAAAGTTTTTCTGCTTTAACTTATTATGAGGAATTATCATAAACTTGGACAAGCCAAAAGAAATCTAAACAGAAAGGAGTAAGAGTACATTTACCCCTGCATAAGTCACAGATGGCAGGTTATTTTCTAATCACACAGTTATCACCTACACAGATATCCACACATTTGAAATCTGTGACAAACTCTGTTAATTCTGTTTTGACCTTAAAATGAGACAATTTCTGATAATAATAAAAAAAAAAATCAGAGGTCAAGCAGTTTCCTTGCCACTGCATGGAGTGAGAACAATAGCAAGCTCATCTCCACTGCACAAAGTTTAGTTCATGTGGGTGTCAGGTCTAATGCTTGCACATAAAACTATCATAAGGCTTCACCCTCTAGATAGTATTTATTGAACATGTTTAGGTCTAATTAATAGAAGCATTCTTGTCCACAAGCAGAGGGACAAAGTATCACCATAAAATATAATGCATCAAAAAATACAGAAGAGACAGGTGTTTATTTCTTCTTAAAAGAAAACTGAAAGAGAAAATACTCTGCAAGTTGATGTAACCTGAAACTTAAGGAAGAATAGATCAGTTAGCCCCCTTTGGGGAAAGGTCTGTCTCAGTGAATGATTAACACGTCAGGCACATTTTTGGAGCCACTAGCAATTTAGGAGTTAATCAGTATTATGAGATGCAGGCACTAACAGAAGAATGTATGGACACAGTTATTTTAGAAAGCCTCCTTTAATCTTAAAAAATGTTTCCAATGAACTGATAAGACAAAATTATCTAGTGGAAATAGGGAAAATTAATTGGCAAAAATAGTTCAATATGATTGACAGATACATTCAATTTTTTCTTATCATATTTTCTTCAGCAGAGCTCCATTGTAGTGCCCTCACCAGCAAGTTTCTCAGGAGCCCTGAGGGCAATAGTTTGTCCATCTGCAAAGCAAAAATGAGTCCATCCCAAAGTACACTGTAAATGAGTAAGTGAAAGTCTCTGCGCAGCTGACAGAACCTTCTGACTGCAATTATCAGAGAGCACAGCAAACTTTTTCCACATGCTTTCAAACAAATGTCACAATTATGTTTCTTTGGTCATAGCCAAAACCCAAATCTGCTCTATTATAAGGATTAAAATTAGCATTGCCAATGAAAAGTTAATGCAACACATTAAGAGTATCGATCTCAAAAATGTGGATTTTATACAGGATGAAACAGTTCTAGAGAGGAGATTTCTGTGATTTCCTTCTCTCTTATTGAATGGTCACATAGTAACAGCAGACTTGGAAAAGAATTCATTCTCGTTAGGCCTGAACTCACATACAAAAAAAAAAAGTCACTGCTGCACAAAATAAGATTGGAACTTAAGTTATATGAACATTACAGCTTACTCTTACCAACACGTACATAATAGAAATGTAAAAAATTAACTGGAGAGCAGATCCACGTACCTAAAACCAGGCTTTTCTGAATGCATATGAATGGTTTCTGACTGTCATATTGGACACACATGTTGGACACCTACACTCATGCAGATACACAATAAAATCTATCGTTTCTGGTTTACATAAAAGACAGTATGTTGATACTGGCAACAGAAAAATCAACGTCAAGATTTTTGAACGCTTTCTTCCTTGCAACTGTTCACAACTGTTTCTAAGGTAAGGTTTTAAACTCCTGTCTTCTGTTAAAACCAAGTGTTTTATTTAGTCGAAACACTGAGAAAAATAATTCCATTCTTTTTGTGCCAGTCGTTTATGAAATTAGTTTTACTAGCTTATTTTCTTGGATGCTGATTTGTTATTAAATATTATCTGAAGCAACATGCACACATGGGATTTCTTTCTGAAAAATAGTTTATGTACTGAAAACACATTTTGACTGTTCTAAACATAGGCAGTAAATGTTTAGCATGCAATAGCATTCACATACAATATGTAATAACCTTGTTTTTGCCATGTAGTTACAAATGCTAGTCTACCAACTGCACAGTTATCTTCATTGCTTTTTTCAGTCATGTCTAAAATTCCTTAACACAGTCATATTTTTTTTTCTTTTAACAACCAAGTTCTTTCATTATTTTCCAAAATTCAGTTTACAAGATTTCCAGTCTACTTTTTACCTCCCTCGGTGGTTTCAGCAAAGATTAAGGACAATCAATTCTTTCCAAGCTCTCCCCTGGAGCTTGTGTCTGTTACCTCATTTCCTGGCTCCTATGAAGCAATGTGAGACAATACTTTGGTGAAAACTATCACCATAACATTTACATTTCCAAATACTGAGTTCAGTTCCTTATAAACAGTAATGAACTTCATGGCATATGAGATTAAATCTCCTCATCCATCACACTCTTTTCTTCAGGTGTACACACACCTGAGAAAGGTTTTAAAAAAAATGGATAGTTTTCCAGCTCTCCCAAGCAACCATCCCTTCTCTCTCGTTCACACTTCCCAGTAACGATTTCATTAGGCACTCCAACTTTCAGACACTGTCAGGGTCTTCTTACATTTGATTTGGTCATTTCTGCTAGCTCTGTCAAGCGCTTCTCTTTCACATTCGTTCAAACCACAGCATAACATGGAGCACCACATCTAATATTTTAAAAATTTTTCTTTTTTTTAAACATGTTTCCTTTCATGCTCTCATTCAGGCAGACTTGTAGCTCAATTAAATGAAGAACCAGATCCTTGTTAAGGATCAGATTACACTTAAGCTCAAGGACTACATGTCATTTGATACTTAAAAGCCACTCAAAACAATTTTACTGCTGTAACATAAAAACTTACCCACTTGGCAATTGGACACCCCTGAGAGCTTTTTCCTTCCTTTCCTGTATAAACCACTACCTCTATTCTCACAGCGCTTCCTTTTGCTCCATACCTGCATTAAAAGATGTTCATGAGTAAAACAAATCTCAGACCATTTAAAAACAGGAAACATTTTCAATAAGACAAGAATAACAAATTTATTTCTTACTTTACTGAGAACAGAAGAAACCCAAAATATTTTTAATGTCAAAAAGTACTTTTAAACCCAAGATCCTACTTGCAAGACTGATTTTTGACATCTGTCTTCTGAAACGAAGATTCTGCCACTAAGGAAACATTCTTTGGTAAATAACATGTTATCTGCAGGTAAATCTTAGTGCACTTGGTCACTAATGTGACCTTTCTGTCTGGTTTGTCAAGGTTTCTTCACATGTTAGGCACAGGAAGACCTAATTCTGCCTGCTACTGATCTCTTGTCATTCCTATTGAATTCTATGGCACCTAAGAGCACGCTGCACTTAAAAAGTCAACCCTAAAGTTGCAAGAGCTGAGAAAGACGCGAGTTGGGGACTGAAAAGCCAGTGTTCACCTCATACACATATCGACAAGAAAACACTTTAGAACCGAGTACTACAAAAAGTTTAGAAAAACAAAGCTAAACATAGCACCTGCTTTCTCATAGTTCTTCTTCATTCCTGTCTACAGTCAAAAATACTATATTAAATGCTAAATTTTCCTCACCTGTTCTCCATTATCTCTCTCACGGCAGCAACACTTGGTCCTGTCCCGAGGTGTGTGTAGTATGGGCCTTCATCTTTCTCTATAATTTGCTCTGTAAGCAGGTTGAGAAAACTAAGTTGGCACATACAAATTTCATTTACACCATTTCAAGTTAAAGTCAGAAATGGCTTACAGAAACATTTTCCAAATTAAATTACAACACATAAAATTTATCCCTTAAATGTGATGAATAAAGTTTTTCTCCTCAAAGGCATCAATATTATTTTATACTTGTTTCTTCCTATTAATCTGCTGCTAGTTTTTGCTATAAGGTAATCCTAATTACAGTAATATTTTGCATTATCTACACATTTCCACTGCAGGAGCTGGCACGTATTGACTAAATAATGTTTTCCTTCCAAGAAGGACACTGGGAAGCTTAATTAATAAATTACATTTTACACAAGGGAGAATTGAGGAGAAAAAAAAAATAACCGATAGTCATACACTAATGAACAGAAAACATCATCCAGGCCTCCTGACTAGCACTCTGTTCACTCAGAACATTATAGCAAAGATGAAACAATCTGCCTGTGTACAATTTGTTGTTAAGTCTCTGACTTGTTCTTCCATCTGTGGGCCCTGAAAACATAGCATGTCTAACACTATCAATCAAGCGGCACTTGCAACATGCTCAATACTGAGTCTGGTCTGACATCTCATCTTGCCACACAGATTATTAGGTATGTGGCCTCACCTGAACCCCACCTTGCCTCTCCTCTCTGCCACAAGAGATGTCTAAGTGGCCTTTGACATGGACTCTTCAAGGCAAACTGATGCTGATATCAGGGTTAACAGTGTCAGTAGCAAGACCACTCGTAACTACGCCTTGCTGGCTTATCTAACACTATTTAGGCAACAATGACAATACACTGGGAAATTTTTGCCCAGCCCATCTGTCCTGGATTCAGCCAGGCAACTCAGGCAAAAAGTAGTTCTAGACCATAAAAATCAGGATCTGATATATGGCAGATAAATTCACATGGAGCTCAAGTCAGCAATGACAAAACAACAGCTAGAAAAACTCCTTTTCCTCCTGGGTTTAAATTTAAGTAGAGAATTTAAACCTGCCAGTTACAGTACCAAAACCACTCAATTCTGATATGCTTTCCAGGCTCAAAGGACACCAGGAAAATGTTACAGAAAGGGAAAAAATTTCATCCCATTTCCTAATGGCAAAACACTGATGCTTTTGCAACAGCTAAATGTCAAGTACACATCTTCTCTTTAAAGGAAGATGAACATACCTCCATCTAAAAGGTACAGGCAACAGTTAGCAAAGAGACTTACCAACACAGTCACAAGTTGGCAATTCAGATTGTCCTTTTTTTGTAGGTGTATCTATTAAGTTTTTTGTAGGGGTATCAAGAAACTTCATAGGTGATTCAAGGAAACTGCTGAGTGTGTTTTTTGCTGGAGAACACCCTGAGTCACCTGTGCTCTGTGGGTGGTCAGTACCCAAACTGGTTGACGTCGGAATGGTCACTTCACTGGCACACTCCATATTCCTGAGAGCTTCAACAGCACCTGGTATCTGGGCCCCACCAGAGGGAACAGGCAGCACCTGGGACTTTGCATCTGCTTGTTCGACAGCACCCTGTTGAATGTAGGTTTTGTCTTCCCTACGCATTTCGTTAGCTCTCAGGTTAGACTGATTAAAAGTTTGAGACAAAGGATGCATCTGGCTGATGTTTGCTGTTTGCTGTACCTGAGAATTATGTTTTTCTGTAAACATCTGTAGGTTATCACTTGGTCTGTTCAATAAGGATGCTGCTTTCACCTGTGAAACAGTCAGAGGACTACGGGAGGACAGGTTGCCATATTGGTTATGTGCAACAACTTCACTTTTCAGTGGATTGATGCCTAGTGGGTCACCAGAGCCTGCAGTTTTAACCTGCACATTCACCGCTTCACAGCCAAACAACCTGTCTTTTTTTTTCTCTTGTGGTACCTCAGGTAAACACCTATGGAATTTGATCTGCGTTTGTGGGAGAAATAATCTAGTTTTTTCCTGTGATGCTAAAGTATTTTGATTCAGTGCTCTCTGTACTTTGGTTCTTGGAGATTTTTTTTCAGATGGAGCTATTCTGGAGTCCTGTGGCATGGTTTGACCAAGCTTGTGCAGTTTTGATGATATCCAAATGTCCTGTAACTCACCATGCTGGCATGACAACAGCTCTAGCTGGTTTTGATTATTTTGTTGATAGCGTGCTTCTTGAGGCTTCTTTTTGTGTCTTGGTTTCCATGGTACAGCATTTCCTTTCTTATTTGTTGGTTGTTTTTGCTTTAACAGTAAGGAACTATAATTATGCCTAAAAAATACAGTTTCTTTTTTCTGCAACACATCTTGGTTATATTTTGGCTGTTTCTCATGTGATATTAGATTAAGTAGTGATGCCTTTATGTCTGTCTTCTGCTCTGGATTTGTCTGGTTTGATTCAATTAGTGCTGCAAGTTGAGTTAGTTGCGTAGCTACATCCTCTTCATCCTGGCTGTGGATTCCTCCTTCTTTAATCAAAGAACTAGCCTCCAAGTTCAAATCATTACAGGCTGGCTTTTGCTCTAACTGGACAAAAGTTTCCAAGTTGTTACTTGTTTGCTGGACATTATGTGAAGCACTGTGATACTGTGCGTGGGTGACTGGATCATGAGTGTAATTTTTCTTGGTAGCGTATCCTGAAAATGACTTTGCATTAGATGTTAAGTCAGATAAAGTTTTGGTATCTCTTGAGGATAACTGTAGCTTATGCATCTCACCAGCCAGATTGGCAGGTTTATCACATAATCCAGAAACTGAACTTTGGCCATTGTATAACACTGCCTTATTAGGGAGCTGCTTCTGTGAGTGAGCGCAGTGAGCCAAGAGGTGTTGCTCATTCTGTAAGTAAGTGTCTTTGATTTCTTTTAATGCAGAAGATGTGATGGAGGATGAAATATCCCATTTGTAACTATGGAGCGAGTTGGAAGTTGTTTCTTCTGTACATCCAGTACGCTCAGATTTAGCTGGTGAAGTTGTTCCTAGAGGGGCTTCGGACAACTGCGTTAAAGCTTCAATAGCTACAACCTGCTCCACAGTCAAATTTCTGTTTTTAATCAAGGACAAGAAAGTCGACTGGAGTGAAGAGTCCTCAAGTTGTATCTCTGTGTTAGGTACTTTAAAGCCATCCTTCCCTCCATGCGCTTCTTCTTCAGGCAGCGGAGGACAACATAAGCTTTCTTGCAGATCTAAAACAGAACCTGTCTGCAAAACTGACTTTTCAGAATCCTCAAAGATGTTGCAAGTGCAGTTTTCCTCTTTCATTAAAACATTTCCATGTGTTTCTGGGTGAACACAGCCAATGCCAGTCGTCAGAGTGTTTACTATGTTATCCAGATTGGCACTCTTCACCCATGGCATATGGGAGGTGCTTGTCAAATCTGTCCTTTCATCCACGGATACTTTTCTCAGTGAAGCAACTGCTTCTGGTGGTGAATAATGTAGGGGTTTTACGCCATTTTTGATGGTCTGTGCAAATGATTTTTTGGGCTCAGCTAAATAACTGGGAGAAACTGCTCTTTCACTGTCTCCAGAGTTCTTCAAGTGTTCGTTGCCTGTCACATTTCCATGGATATCTCCATTGACGTGGACACCAAAATAGGGCTTCTCGTTATGAGCCCACTTTTCTGCTTCTAAGCCTGTCATTCTTTCTTTCTCCTTAGAATGCACATTTTCAATGGGTACTGTTTGGCTTGTTTTCACCCTGTATTTTTCACCATGACCACATATACTGCATTCCATGAGTTCTGGTCTGCGGCCATTTACTGGTTTGTTTTCTAAATTTGCCTATAAAATAATAATGAAAAAAAATTGTTGGAACAGCTGTTCAGAAACACTAAAAATAGGAAGCATATGATTTACAGCAATTAAGCCCTAGTTTGACAGATATGAGGAATATCCTAATTAAGCACAGACATTGGGGGAAAAAAAACAGGAAGTCACAAAATACCCTGAAGCCTGAAGACCCTATCCATATTTATAGCTGCTTTTCCCACCAAAGGAGGGGCAGAGGAAGAAAGTGTGTTCATGTGGTGCTGTTGGGAGGCTGAAGAAACGAATGAAGAGATAAAGCATGCTAGCATTTAGAATCTGATCTAAGGATGCCATTTTAGTGAATTTGCATAAGCAGATGAAAGTCTCCCTTGAGTTCAAAGCAGGACTGAAATCTAAAGGCTTGTACCACAGAAAGTTTACCAGTGATTTGGTGCAGTTACACAGATTTGGCTAGATCAATAAACTGATACAACACTTGGTCAGACACTCTAGCAAGAATGGTTGGTTTTCAGGCTTAAAGTCATTAAAAAATACAAAACTTAAGCTCAAACAGATAGTAAGCCAGCTAACACCTGAAAGTTACCCTCTAAACACTGTGTTCAGCTTCTGTATCTAGATGGTAACTTCCAGTGTCTCATGTAAGCTATCCTTAACAGAATTTTAGTAAACTCTAAATTCTAATAATATTTGGTTAAATATATTCTTCATCCTCACTGTCATTACACAATTCATGTGGTTGCAGCAATGTCAAAACCTGGATACAAGTCAGAATAACATGTCCTGGAAAAAATATTTGTATGGGCCTTAGGATAGTAATATGGATATGAAGTAAGAAGTTATGTCATTTAAGAAAATACATTAAGGCAGTGACTCAGGCAGAAACAGCAATAAAGGCAGGAATCTGATTTTTATTACATTAATCAAATTTTATTTCTGTTTACATTAAATTTTCTTTTAAAAATTTTAGTCAGACAGTGCTGATACTTAATCTTATTGTAACATCTAAGAGTTATATTTAAACAATCTGTAGTCTTAAGCCAAACTTCAGAAGAAAACCAGCACTGCTTTTCAAATCACATATAAGCAATACAACTGGTTAATTAACCATATGTTGGCACAGTACATCTTAGCAGTCTCCAGACAATGGCACTCAGTTTAGCACAAACCTTTCAGTGAAATCAGACATGTTTTTGTGGTCATATCAACTAAAGTGCATGGACTTAGCTGAGAAAGTAACTCATGATTATCATTGAGATGGAATTGCCAGAACCCCCTGGGCAAAATGAGGCTGACAGGCCCAGCTCCATCTGGAGCCCAGTATTCATCTCACAACTGATTCCCAGTTGCTAAAACACCAAACTGGGAATCCATAGCATGCCATAGATATAGTGAGTCACCATAAATTCACACGGAAATGCTGTGTAAAAGCATGTCCAGCCTCTATGCGCTACGAAAAAACTATGGAAATGACATTAAGAAAGATGCTTTATTAACTGTTTTTCATTACACACAGATGCTATCTGTGAGCCTGAATCCTCTGGGTGCTGGTGATTTTCAATCAATGATCCACAGACTCAAGGATCACTGAGCAATTTCTAAAAGATCCACAAAAGCAGTTAAGCAGCTCTATTGTTAGCAGGGGTAAGTGCATTACACAGCCCTCTGTAACTGTACCAGGAAATAATTTTAAGGGTCTACCATAGAAAAGTATAAACCCACAATTCTAAACCTGTGCAAAAGCTGAATTACAAATATCTTAATTTTACTTTAGAAATAACTAGGATATGAAATTGCTGTTTTCTTCAGCAAAGTGTATCTTAGATCTCCATCAGTCCAAAAGTTTTTCTAACCATGCAAATGAGAGGTGAGAAGAAGGAGGGGTTGAGATGAGATCTAACGCAGAGTCCACTGATACCACTCAAAGCACAAAAATGCCATCACACTCCTCTCAACTACGTTGTTCCTCAATAAAAAACACTTTCATCTGACCAAAAAGCAGTGCTGATCTTAAAAATACTCATGATATTCTCTCATCTGTTAGCAGTGCACAGGTGCAGTGCTGTGACCCCATAAGAGCCCAGTGATCCCAGCAGTAAAGTGAGATAACTTTAAAAACAAAATTATTTCTCACACATCATAATTTCCACTAACACTACTGGAAGCTGCCCACATGCAAGGAGGAAGAAAAAAGAACCAGATGAATCATATTATTGGCATGATTTGGTTCATATTTTATTTTTCCATACAAAGAATAAATATTATTATAAAATCAGGGTTTTTTTCTTAAAAATAAAAATTAAACTGTTTTGAGCACTGTGTTGTTTTTTCTGTTCTCTTACTGAACTGCAATAAATCCTAATAAGTACCTTTTTTTTTTTAACTCTTTTACCAGACTTTCCAGTGGCCCTTTCTTTTTAATATGTAAAGTTATTGTTTCCCAACATAAAAAGAAATGCAGACAACCGAGCAGGGGCAGAGCTCATTTGATTCTTCTCCTTAATATAAGTCCGGCAGACCAAAAGTAATAGCTGAGCAAAACCCTTTTGCAGCTGACCAACCTAGAGGCAATCTATCTTCAAGTCTTGAATCAGGACTCAAAAAACAATTAGTGAAAACTACAACCAAGAATACCACAATTCCAAGCAACAGTCTTAAAATTCATGGATGTTCAGCACGCAAGTCTGAACTGATTGATTTCTAAATCTTTAAGGTGAGTGTAATGAAAAGCTAAAGCATAAAACGGATCAATAAAAGTAATTTCCTCTCCTCCTCATTAAGGAGGGCATTACTCTATGTGGAGACATAAAACACTAACAAATTGTGCTTAAGCTTAGACTCTGCAGTAATGCTATTTGGACAGGACAGAGCGTAGGCTGCTGTTATTCATTGCTGTATTAAACTTCAACTAGACATTATCTCTTACACACACACATACAGAGACATATATAAACACACAAAAATTCACTCCTCAGCTAATGCTTTCAGCCCATACAAAAAGCCAGTTAATTTCACCATTCTGTAAAGAAACAGACTTTAATGTTATTTTCTCTTTTAACACAAGATGCCTCAGATGCAGTACAAAGAGTTCACCTACTGACAATCAAATTACAATGCCAAAGCTACCATGAAGACATTTCCACATCTTCTGTACAACAGAGAAAAGGCCACAGGCTAAAGTCTCTTGTTTCAAACCTCTATAGGTGGCAATTGTACTAAAGGACATAATAATAAACGTTTCATCCTGTAAACCAGAAATAACAGATGATGCCCAGATCACCTACAGGTAAAATAGCTCTATGAGCAAGTCAGGTCAAGTTACACAACCATGCCAATGCCTAACTAGCCCTTCTCTGTAGGCTTCTGCCCAGATCCCCACAGGAATACCGTACCCAACAGATACTTCTGGCTTGTGCCAAAAACCAGGATGACCAAAAAGGGAGTTCTTCCCAGGTGACAACACTCATCAACATAAAAGGATGAGTGAGTGAGAAGTGCTTGCACTTTGCATCCCTTTTTTATTCCAGTGCAATGGGTAGTTTGGATGCTGCTGCAGTGTCTGTCGGCAGGTAGCTAAACCCATATGCTGGCACAGAGCTGGCAGCTCCTCAGAGATCAAATACTACAACAGAAGTTTTCTTTCAGAAAAGCTGTTTGGGAAAAAAACCCAAAGACACTTCATCTAATGTCCAAATGGGGAGTTTTACTCCTGATCTGTCAGATGTCATTGCTTCACTAAGAGCTAAGAAGGCACTGGTTGGCTGACCAGCAGCAAATTACTCCTATGCACTTTATGTCTACTCTAATGCCTGCTTCCCAGGACATGCAGAAATTCAGTGCACTCCAGGACCTGCACTGTACAGGACCAGCATACAGGGGTAAGGAGGTAAGATACAGACAGCACATGGAGACAAAGAGCATAGGTGTGGAGAAACAGTTGCTTTTGCCGAGTGAAATGCAGAAAGCCATGCACTGGTTAGAACAGAGACGATCTAAGGTAGGATGCTGCGGGAAACCATAGGCCACCTTGAGTACAGCCAAATGCTTCTGCATTCCAAAATAAATGCTTATACAATAATATATTTAAGAATAAACTTCTATTGAAGGTCACACTACTTCATGTTTGACTAGTATAACACAGACAGCGACAATGTGCTGTAAGTTGCTGCCCAAGGCTGCAACCTGAGCAGCATTTCCAAGCAGGATACCAGGAGAGCGAAGAGAACCACTGCGTAGGGGCCAAGCTACAAGCTAAGGCCTATACCCATGAAGCAATTACACACTGGCATTAACAGCCATGGATATGACAAAGTTTCTTAGTATACTGCACTTTTATAGCAGCTCAGACCTATTTTCTATAGGTCTTCATGCAAAGAAACAGATTTGGGCCCTTTAATAATGTAACACAGCATGTACATACAAGATGTTTTGTTCCTCAAGAGAACAACATTCACCTATGGCACTGAGGGGATGGGACAGGTAATAGTTCTGTGGTTTAGAAGTAAAATAATGTAGACAAGTTTTGGCAGAAAGGCCAGTTTAGATGGAAACTCAGGGGAACAAGAGGTTCTGCAAATCTGGACAAAGCAACTCAACCCGAAACATGCAGCAGAGATCATAGAATGGTAGGGGTAGGAAGGGACCTTTAGGGATTATCCAGTCCAGCCCACCTTCTAAAGCAGGTTCACCTAGATCACGTCACACAGGAACGCGTTCAGGCAGGTCTTGAAGACCTCCAGAGAAGGAGACTCCACACGCTCCCTGGGCAGCCTCTGCCAGGGCTCCCTCACCTCAACAGCGAAGTAACTTTTTCTTATATTGAAATAGAACTTTTTGTGTTGCAGCTTCATCCCATTACCCCTTGTCCTGGCACTAGGTACAACAGAAAAGTGATGTCTCAATCTCCTGACACCCACCATTTAGATATTTGTAAATATTAATGACATCTCCCCTCAGCCTCCTCTTCTCTAGACTAAACAGTCCCAGTTCCCGCAGCCTTTTCTCGTATAAAGGATGCTCCAGTCCCCTGATCATCTTGATGTCCTTGTGCTGGACTCTCTCCAGCAGTTCTCTCTCCTTCTTGAGCTGAGGAGCCCAGAACTGGACACAGG
>WBNH01012772.1:409651-419697 GCA_013401255.1 Urocolius indicus | reverse complement strand
GAACAAGACTGGCCCCAGAATTGATCCCTGAGGAACTCCACTGGCCACAGGCCTCCAACTCGATTCTGTGTCATTGATCACCTCCCTGTGGGCTCTGCCATTCAGCCAGCTCTCGATCCACCTCACTGTCCACTCATCCAAGCCACACTGCCTGAGCTTTCTGATGAGGATGTTATGGGAGACAGTGTCAAAAGCCTTGCTGAAGTCAAGGTAGATGACATCCACTGCTCTGCCCTCATCCAGCCAGCCAGTTATGCACTCATAGAAGGCTATCAGGTTGGTCAAACAGGATTTCCCCTTGGTGAATCCACGTTGACTCCCTCTGATAGCCATATTTTCCTTCATATGTTCAGTGATAACATTCAGGATGAGTTGTTCCATCACCTTTCCAGGGATGGAGGTGCAGCTGACTGGCCTGTAGTTTCCTGGGTTGTCCTTCCTGCCCTTTTTGAAGACTGCAGTGACATTGGTCTGTCTCCAGTCCTCAGGCACCTTGCCTGTCCCCCATGATTGTTCAAAAATGATGGAGAGAAGCTTAGCAATCACATCAGCCAGCTCCCTCAGCACTCTAGGATGCATCAGGATTTATGAGCCTTAAGCTTGGCCAACAAGTCTTTAACCTCTTCCTCTTCCAAGTCTTTAACCTCCCTCTTCTAGAGGGCAAGTCCTCTGCTGTCCTGGCCATCCTTTTATCCTTGCTGGACTGGGCTTCCCAAGGGCCAGCCTTGGCTGAAAAGCCTTCTCGGCATCCTCAACACCCTCTGTGTTCAGCAGTGGTCCCACATTCCCCCTATTTTTCCGTTTGCTGCTGATGTACCTGAAAAAGCCCTTCTTATTTTCCTTAACTTTCATGGCTAGGTTTAATTCTAGAAGGGCTCTAGCCTTCCTGGTTGTAACTCTGCATGCTCTGGTAATGTTCCTATACTCTTCCCAAGAAGCCAGCCCCCATTTCCACCTCTCATAGATGGCTGCTTTGCCCCTGAGCTGTCCCAGCACAATTGAGATTGCTCAGGACACCCTGGCTCTTGTAGAGGGTTCCCCCCGTCACTTCAAGTCCCCTGTCCTGAGAACCAAATCCATTCATGGCCACCAATTTGACTATGACAGCAGGTACCATTTCAAACTGGATCTTATAGAAGCTGGAAGGTCTGCTTTAGTTGATGGTGTTTTGGTTTTTTTTCCCGCAAATCTGTAGCCATAACAAAAGACATTCTCCAACCTATAGTTTAACGCTTTCCTTCTCAGTTTCACCTCCATTTTATCCACATTTTTATCCTCTTTGCTATGTTCTTCAAACATCAAGGCAGATTTCCCAGTAGGAAAGTTCCTTGTCTTTCCATGAGGACTTAGTACATTATGGCTTTCAAGCCTTCGCATCTTTGTTCCCTTCCTTTTCTCTCCTACACCATTACCACAGTCCTCCTGCCCTCCTTCTGTAGCAACTTCAGTGAGATCACTTACACAGAAGATCTACATCAGACCCTAAAGGATGCACTAACAAAATAAAAAGCTACAGGATACTAATTCTGGCTCTTAAAGCTTCAAATAGTGACCCCCAGAGAAGTGTATTTATTGAATTACTACTTGGAAATAGGCTCTTCTCAGCCACAAATTCAAATTATTGTTTCCATCAATCCTGAACTCTAGGTTGTAAAAGCTACAAATAGGAGCAAGAATAAAATACACAGAGTGAAGGACACCCCATTCTTCTACACAGACACACAGAAAGTGGATGTGTTCAGAAAAAAAAATCAACAACCCAAACATTACAGTACTTTTTCTGCCACAGAAGCAAATAAATAAGCACCCTGCTTGGTGGTTTCTGTTTTGTTTGTTTTTTGGGTTTGGTTTGGTTTGTTTTTTACTGGTGTTTTGAATTACTCAATCATTAGTCTTCAACACTGAAACTGAGCACTCAAAGAGACACTGGTGGTTCTGGAAAATACAGTACTCAATTAAGCCACCAAAAAAAAAAGACACAAACAGCAGCAATATGTATTCCCTAACACAACCTTCCACTGACGTGCCTTAACTCAAATACAGAAATGAAAGAAATTCAGGCTTTGAATTTATCCATCCCAGCTAATGTCTCTTGTGGTCTACACACTTATGAAACCCTCATTACAGCATTAAGAAAGTACTGCCTGGTCCTTAACTGTAAATAGAGAATCATCACACTGCTCGTAACAGGGTCTTCAGGGAAGAGATCACAGCTATATATAACATTTTTCACAATGACCTGAAAGCATGGTGGAATTAATACTGATAGAAATATAAGAAATAATTAAAACATCGGGCATGATGCTTCCTAAATGAAGCTGGGAAGCCAGCTGCAAGCACATATTTCAATAGAGCTAAAGCTGGAGCTGCGTTATCTAGGAACAAAGATATGGGACTTGGTTTACAAAACACAGGTTTCTAACTCAGAAAGCAATGATTTTAAGGAGGACATTAACATGGTCAATAATCAACAGCAGAGTAGCTACAGAAAACCCTGTTCTAACTTTACGGCCAAAAGGGTTAGTGAGATTCTTGGTTGCATAAATAACAATATAATTAGGAAAAGACGGGTTACTTTTTATCCTGTGCTTGGCACTTCTGCACCTGCTCGTGGAATAAAGCATCCAGCTTTGGCACACTCAATTCAAGCAAGACATTGATATGCTGGAGAGGGCTTGGAGGACCAAGAGAATGACAAAGGATTGAAACATCTTGAAGTGAAAGCCTCAAGTTCACTCTCTACTTGCTCTCAGCATATTACCAAAGAAAAAGAAAATTGAAAAGCCACAAACTGCAGCTAAGTCTATGTGGAAAAGAAAGCTGATAACAGAAGGCTCCTTGTTCTAGCAGACAAAAGTATAAGAAGACTCAACGACTTTAAGTTAAGGCCAGAAAAGTCTGGCCTTGAACCACAGTACACATTTTTGCAGAGGGACAGAATACAGAATCTTTTAGGCATCTTGTGAGGTTTTTTGATGCATTTTTCATCCATGGGAAATTTCAAATTTGAGTTCTTTTAGCCATTTAAAAAATATATGCTTAATCCAAATAGATTGATATAGACTCACAGTGTCCCAGTGCAAGAACAAGCAATCACAATGGTCTTGCCTGGGTGGACTGTAAGTGAACCAAACTGACAGAAGTTAATAATTTTCCTGCAGTAAAAGTCTGAATTGGTAATGTAACAGCATGACCTTCCAGTTCCTATAATGTAACCAGGACGATATTCAGCTCCTTAACTTCAGATCCACTTTAAGTGTCTAACCATCTGTCATATAGCCAATTACATTATTTACAGGTTGCTTCATGCCAACAGCTGCTCTCAGATCACATTTGCTAAGGTCATACAACACCGTAAGTTGACAATACTAACCATCCCTCTCACACACATATATCCCAAGTTCTACTCACTCCAAGATGTCAGCATAGAACCCAAAATACACACTACAACAAGTCATCAATATATCCATCTATATTATGGGTATATTCCAGCCTGGGTTTAAAGCTGATGAAGTGCTACAAGACCAAAAGGAATAACTAAGCACTCTTTAGCAACAGAAAAATCAGTGACAAGTACGTCAGAGGAACAGCTAAAGGTAATTCGGATAAAAGAAAGAAAACTACTCACACTGATCACTTAAGCCACCAAGCTATAAGGCCGCATCTCCGTTCAGGATTTTCAATCTATGTTTGGCTTATTCTTGTGAAGAAAAAAAAGACTAAAAAATGGCAAATGATGTCTCTCTTCTCTCTCAGTCAGAGTCAGCACACGTACAGTTTTAAATCGAGTTCAAAATGCAATTTATAGTGTGTGCATCTTTCTATTCACAGGAGTCCAAACTTCCACTCACATACTGGGACAACAGAAACATTGTGAAGCAGCACTGCAACAGTGGTGTTTGTACTGCAGAACTCAGATGGTGACCATCTGTACAAAAGTAAATGCTTTACATTTTTAAATACACAAATTTTTGCTCTTATTCACAAGTTCAGCAAAACCTTTCTTTTAGGAAAATTAAAAGTCAAGAAGCTTTACTACAAAACATAAAATAAATTGTAACACCATGCAAACACCACCAACAAAGCATCAACTGAAAAAAAGAATTCACAGTCAAGTGGCAAGACAAATCACTAAATTTTAAGACAGCATTGAAAAATCCAGACCTACTAAAGGGCTTAACATTAAAGTCAGGACAACAAGGACAGCCATATATGTTCTGCATAAAAATAAAAACCTTAGTATCATTGCGGGAAAAAAAAATAGAATCACAAAAGTGAAAATCTGCTGCCATTAAGTAAGTCTGGGGCTACTCGTTGGTTTTCTTCCACATCAGTTATCAAAAGCAATAAACCAACTTGCTTAGCAATATGGTACCAGGTTCTAAACAAGCAGTGCCTGTTTGCAAAGCACTTCCCAGAAATCCCTAAAAAAATGCGTCAATACACCTTTGCACCTGACCCTGAGCTACACAGTTTCCTTCCTCCCCACAAACTATGGTGCTTGTTCTGATTGTTTTAAGACTTTTTTTTTTTAATCACAAACACATCTTCATCCTTTCTAAGAAGCTCCGCCTCTGAATTCACCCCAGCACTGCATTAAAACACAGTGACAGTGAACATCTACAAATAGTGATTCAAAATAAACCCCTCCCACCCCAAAACACTATAATCACTAGCTTCAACCTGGCCTCATTAAACACTTCCCAGCCTCATTGTGCCTCTGCTCCCACCACTATCCTCATTACTACTCTGCTACAGCAACAAGTGAGCTAAATCAGAAAGTCCTACTCCTCACTGTTCTCCTCTCAAAGGACAGTGTCCCTTCCTTCCCTCACCATTTTGGGGAGTTGGATTGTAGGGGGAAAGTAGCACAATGGTGCTGCTGAGTAAGCTGTACAGGGGTCCTGAGGAGGAGCTGGATGGGAGGGAGCACCGCTGAAGTAAGGGAGCTCTGCAGGAACAGGGTGTGGGCAAGGCAAGGTAAGCATCCCTCTATCCTATCCATCTCACCCTGCACCATAGGAAAAAGCTCACAAGGGACAGGCTTCAACTCCTCCAGTAACTAGCTGGAAGAAGTAAGGATCAGAAAATTACTAGAGTAAGGTTAATAATTTACAGACCATTTACAAAGGCCTTCTTTGTTAGGGCTTCATTCAAAAAATATCTACATACATGAGTAGTGTTAGTAGTACTGTACAAACAAAATATGGAAGTGCTTCATATGTTCATACAAGTGCATTCATGTGGAAGTGCTGGAAAAGCTGTGCGTGGAAGTGTGCTACTAAATTTCAGCCACAGCCCTGCCTGCTCACATCAAGTGAAAAGCATGTGCCTCTCACAAGCAATGTTATCTCTCTAGAAAATGTCCCCTTTAGACAGACACATACCCAGCTTCAAAAATCTCAAAACTAGAAGAACATTTCTTTCACAAAAGGATACCTTGATTTTTTTGAAGTGTTAATAGCTAAGTTACTTATTAATCTGATTTTTAAAATTAAAGTTAATAAATTTGTGTAAGCCACTCACATACCAAAAGTAAGCTTTGTCCATCAAAGCAAAAAGGCACATAAGAAAGAGGCAGACACTTTCAACCAGTACTCAAGGCAATTTTAATTGCTATTTACCGACGGAATACATTCCAAGGTGATAAAGGTCCTTTAGAAAACCACAAAGAACAAGGTAAGTATTTTCTGGACAACATAATTTCCAATTTGTATTACACCATTCTGTCTTTTTCCTCTGTAAAATTCCACTGCAGTGCAATTCCATCCATCAACTTGCTCATATCTTATTTTAAAGAGGGAGGGGGAAAAGTAATGAAATCTGATTTCTTCCAGCTAAATATTTTGGCAGATACTTTGCACTGAAAATGCAGATCATAATTTAAAATAAATGTTCAAAACCAGTTCAATCCAAGCTTTATCATGAATAATAGCAGCTACTTTAACTCTTGATAACACATATTTGAGCTTGACAAAATCAACACGTTATTTTGAATTTCTGCATCATACGAAGAGTAACAGCAGGTCTGCCAAATCAACTTTCTTATAAAAAACAACTTCAAAATATAAAGACTCTGCTCTCAACATGTGGAAGAGAAAAATTAAGAGAGTGCTTGAGTATGTATTTGTAGCTTTGATGGGAATGAAACTTTTACTGGTTCCTAATATTATGTTTATAAACAAACCAAAAGCTCTAGATACTGAGTCATCTCTGGCTTTTGGCTTGGCTTAAACTGAATGGATTTCACAGAGTTTAGCAGGCATTGCTGGCACTTTCCTGGCACACACAGGATTACCATTACAATGTTTACGCATAAACACGCAAACAGAATCAGTCAGAGAACAAAGAATGTGCACTCAGTTATAATACTCACTTAGCACTGCATATATCATTCTGGATCTCTCCCACAGTCTCTTCCCTCCCTTTTTCTTCTGTCTTTTTTTTGCTTCCTTCTTTTATTTTTTTTTCCAAGTCTCCACCAATGCAGCAAACATCTGCAGCTATTCGAATGGCAGCCTTGGCTCCACAAAAGCACTGTACCTCTTCATCAGCTGTATCTTAATCAGTAGGAGCTTTCCTTACTGGTGCCACTGCTGCCTATGCTCAATAAGCATAGCTCTCCCTGACAACACGATGCCATGTTCAACTGTCCTGTTCTTCTGACTTGTGTTAATAAACTTGTTTGTGACTGCAAATGTTTCTCCACCATTAAGGAGAGGTGTACTGTACTGCTCAGATTGAGTGAGAACACTGCCAAGTGGCTAAAAGGAAAATGATAGCATGTGAAGGAGGGTGTATGATATGCCTCTTGAAATGCAGGTGAGTAAGTTTTTAAGTATGAATCCCTTCTGTAAAGACTTTCCATTATCAGGAATAAAATTAAAGAGTTGTCTGCTTACCTGAGGAAAACATAAGATATGAAAGGTAACAAAACCCATAAGTATATTCCTTCCTTAGTATCCATTACTATGAACTCACAAAGACTCTTTATATGTGCTTGCTAGAAGTGATGAATATTTCAGATGCTCTTTCAAAATAAGCATGGAGAACCTAATACAGTATTTATGGCACAGAAGAATTTCCTAAGTGATTCCTCCTACAATAATCAGAAAGGAGCACCAAAACACAAGTGTGGAAAATGACCAATAGTAAACGAAAGGTGCAGTATAATAGTGCCACATTGAGACTTAATGTTTAAATCTGTCTAATCTGTTTCCAACAGGAAAGTATTGCTTCTTTTCACCCTGTACAAAAGAATTTGTAAAGATGCTGGTCCTAAGAAGCACAATTAGAAGAGCACTAGACCTCCCACTACCTAAATGTGCATCTATAAAACTTAAGAACATTACACAGATACTAAGTCCAAGTATTATTGGAAAGGAGTACTACAACTCTTCCATTATACAGTACCCATTGAAGCAAAACACAAAGAAAAAAAGAAACTATTTTTTTTTCTAAATGGCACTGGTCAGAAGCTCTCCATCACTATGGATTGTTAACAGCTAAAGTTCCAATTCAATAGATATAACAAAAGCTCGTTACAGAGCATTCCCACCAATGACAGAAGCCAGGTTACAGGCAGTCATATACCAGAATTTGCAGACTTTTTTACAAGTGCATTTTTAGAAATTATGTAGCTTCTTCCAAGTTTACTGTGGTTGACAGAGAAATGAAACCTAACTTAAGATGACCATCCTCCCTCCTGCCCTCCAAAAAACAATGGAAAACCCCACCAACCTCAATGCAGACCTTTCGGAAGATGCCTTCAGGGGCATCACAAGTGAATAAACTCCTAGTAAATACACTTCAGCACCACAAAACAAATACTAGAAAACACAAAGAATAACACCTGAAAAGAAACACTGCAGAATCAATTCAGCAAAGGAAAAGTCAAACCAGAAATAAACACAAGCCCAATGACTAATGCACATATGAAAACAGACAAGCCTTTCCACTGAAGACACAAGGAAAAAAAAAAACTCTTAAGAAAGCTTTTTGGAAAGAAGAGGAATAACAGCATCATATTACATAGCAACCTGCCTTGCCATTGAATCAGAACGAGTGGCAAAATTTAACTCAAACGAGAAAAATTTGGAGACCCACTATAAACCCCTACTGCAGACCAATGCCAAATTCAACAGACCTGACTACCACAAAAAACCCAAGGTTTTTCAGACTTTGACAAAACATGTGTCATACTAATCACTCATTAGAAAGCTGAATGACTCATTTACAAACTGTCCTTATCTTGCACACTACTATCAACTGCACAAAGCACAGCATGAACAAATGCTAAAGTTTTCACTATACCTAAGCTCTCCGCTACAAGAGCAGCAGTAATCGAGTATGTAAAAGTACACTCACGACTTAATAAAAAATACTAACATTTAAATGCACTTAATGAAAGAGAAAAAAAGCACTTGCTAGTGTTGTACGATCAGAATTACTGTTAGCATACGTGGAGGAGGTTTGCAAGGTTGGACACACTTGCAAGTCAAATAAGGTTATTTGATCCTTACTTAATCTCAAATCCTAACTTTGCTTTGTCTTACAAAACTAGATACTTCTTTAAGCAAGTTTCTTGTAATGTATAACAGTGAAGACAAAACTGGTAAGAAACTGAGAGAGATGACAATAAAAATATGGTACTGACATTCAGCATTTATCAAATCCATTATGTCAATTAACTTCTGAAATGTTAATGTACTGAAACAACACTGCTGTTTTTTGTTTTAGCTGGTATAAAAAAAATAGTTCTACAAAACAAGGTTAACATCTTTTTTCTCGTTTTCCTTAGCTTCATCTTAGATGCACCATCCATCCTCCAACATGTTAATTTGCAACAAAAGAGTTAATGACTTACTTTTATTCACAATATTACACAGGCTAATCGAAAGCCTCAATATCCATGTACATACCTGGTACTTTTTATTATTTTTTTTTAGGAAATATTAGCCATGAACATAGCAAGTCTGTATTTAGTTATGAAAAATAAAATATTTCCATTTGAAACACCAATCTTTTGTTATCATGAAAGACAGTTCTCTTAAAAACCATGAAGAAAGGTGTTGCCATGTAAAACTCTTAAGTTTACAGAATTTTTCGTTTCACTTGAGGTGTTCTAAAGTTCAAAGAAAAAAAAAAGATCAAAACTAGAGTCACACGAGCATAAAATTTCCACTTTTGTTAATTAGCTTTGGACTACACACTGACTTCTCACATTATCAGATACCATAAAGTCTGTATACTAACCCTCCCCCCCCTCCCCCGACATTCAACTGTTATGTTTGGAAGCAGAAGAAATTAAAGCACATCTTCAATGCAATGGAAAACAAACTTTTGGTCCACGGACTTGTGCAGAAAGGTTCAAATATGTCTACACCACGCTGGAGAGAAAGAAGGAGAGGGGGGAAAAAAAGAAAAGACAAAAATAGAAAGAAAGAAAGAAAGAAAGAGAGAAAGAAAGAAAGAAAGAAAGAGAGAAAGAAAGAAAGAAAGAAAGAACATGTTCTGCGTGTTCTGTGCTTTTAAAATTAGCTAATCTCCTGAATAGCTGGAAAGCGCCGCTTCCCACGAGTTAACCCTTTGGTCTCCTAATCGATATGACAAGAAAACGCCGCTTAAAACGGGAGGGGGTAAATATCAAAGCAATCATCGGTTACCTTTAAAACTCTTTGCTTCCTCCTCTGCGGCCTTTTGTTTTCAGTTAGAACCTAAAAAAACATGAAATTGCAGAGTAAGTGGCGGTCACAAAGGCAGACCCCCCTCCGATTTTATTATCGAACCGCAGTATCCCTTGAGTACCCAGAATGCTTCACATGCGGCACTTGAGCGGGCGCACGGCGGCTCTAGGCGGCCCCTCCGCCGCCACGGCGGCACACGGCGACGCCGCAGAGGGCCGAGGGGAGAGGCCCCGCCGCCGCCCCCCCGGAGCCGGCCTCGCTGGTGCCCCGCATTCCTCACAGCGGCGCCCACGAGGCGGCCATCTTGCTTCCTGCCGCAGCGGCGCCCTCCTGCAGGCGGCGTCGCGGGCGCGAGCCTCG
>WBNH01012772.1:308113-409584 GCA_013401255.1 Urocolius indicus | reverse complement strand
CGGCGGGGGGGGTGGCCCCAAGCCCGCGCGCGCGCGGCGCCGAGGGTCTCTGGGCAGCGCAGGGGCTGCCGCGCGCGGGGTCAGGCGAGGACACGGCCCCGCGCACACCCGGAGCGGCAGGCGCATGCGCACGCGCCTCCGCGCGCGCACGTGCACAGGCAGGCGGGCACCGGGCTGCGAGGCAGCGTTGGACAGGGGCGGGCGTCCTCTCTCCGGGAAGCAGGGTCCTCCCGCGGCCCCTGGGCTTGCATCCTCAGCACCGGTGTCGGCACCAGCGTCAGTCTTGGGGCTGTGGTGGGCTCTGCTGGTAACGACACCACAAACACCCCGGCTCATCCTGGAAAGAGCATCTATTGCCCCTCACCTGGAAGAAGCCAGACTCAAGGGGCTGCACCGCACCAGCTCTCTCCCAAAACTCTGCTCTGGAGCACAAGTACAGCACTCACTGGACTCAACGGCCAACAGGCTTGCACAGACGCTGCTGTCACCCCACCATAGGCTGTGCAGCTCCACTGCAAAACAAGGCTCCATTTTCATCTATCCCTGCAGCACATATAGGAATATATTCCTATAGCACCTCACAAGACATCTGCTGCAAAAAGATGATGAACAGGCTACCATATAAACATGAAGTACAACCATCTTCCCACATAACTTGCTTAAAATGTTCTCCCCAGTCAAGGAAGGATGGAAGGGTCACAAGTCCACCACAAGTTTTCACAGGGAGTGCTAATGTATCACACAGACACTTGCTAACCACAGACAACAGGCAAATAACAACGTATCTAACACGCCACTAGTCACCCAAGCATTTACTGAAACAATTTGCAGTTGACAACCGAAGCAGAAAGTTGGCCCTGGACTAATGTACTACACAAGAAAAAAAAAACCCCAAAACCTGTTAATAACCTCTTTTCAGCAGCTACAGACTGCAATTTAAAACTGCTTTCCTTATACACTGCTAAAATACAAGTCTGGTTATTGGTGCAACTCAGTTAACTAGAGCAAATGCTCAGATGTGCATGCACGATTCTGAAGCACACCAAATAAAGCCACGGAAAACTGTTGCCCATTTTTGTTGCCTGATGGCTACTTTGTATTTAAGCTCCTCATTCGTTGCACCAGAGCATTGTATTAACTGGGACTTAGCATCAGGTAAAATAAACCACAATACTATCAAAATACCACAAGTCTGCAAGGCTCTTTCAAGCATAATAAAAGCAGGAGAGGTACACACACTCGGTGATCGTATTCTTTGTTGCATTTTTGGCTACTTAAGGTGCTTTATGGTCCAGAAAACAAACAAACAAAAAAAAAAAACAAACAAAAAAAAGAAAGGAAGGAAGAGGAAAAAGGAACTATTTCTTTTGATTGCTTAGAAATGTAAGACCCAGTATTCTGATGTAGACCCCCATTTGTTGCGTGCACTGGACAGCACTTAAACAGCACTGTCACAGTTCCTCATTAGGCAGTTTCCCCTCCTGTTAGGATGCATCCTCATGCACAAAGGAAAGAAACCTCTTCAAATAAAACATTGTCTGTAAAAGCTATAAGAACTGGCATAGAAAATAAGGAGCAGCAAAGAGGCAACTTTTAAAACACATCCTCCAAAAATAACTAGACCTCAAACCAAACCACTTCCCTGTAATTTAGACTGCATTGTAGTCCACACGCAAAATCAGAGAGATTTTGTTGAGTTGCAATTATTTTACACACCCACAGAGCACACATGTGAAAAAAAGTCACCTGCACTATTGCAAATCCCTGCCCTGCATCCAAGGGGCAGGCTGCACACAGCTTTGCTCCTCTCTGCCACCATTACCAAACTCTTCTAGCCCAGGTGCTATCCCCTTATAAAATTCTCAAGTATCATATTCAAGAGGAGTGGGTTTATGTGCACTCATTTTAAAACTTATCTGGCTTAAATATAGCTGGAGTCCATTGTAAAATAAATACCACTAAGTCTAAATTTCTTGATTATAACTGGTTCTGGCTAAAAAACAAGAATTCCATTTTGCTTCTCCTTTTATTTTTTTTTTAGATTTCGACACTTGGTTGAGTTCCAAAGCAGAGCAAAACCTTTCAAAAATTCAAGAAGAGACAGATGGGATATGGGAAACAAAAGTTCAAGCCCCTGGTCTGCATCAGGCAAAAAGCCCTAACCACCAAGCTGCTCTATTAATGATCTCCTCCTTTTTAAGTTTTAAGCAGAAATTTCATTTGGAACCTTGAGAAACTTTCACCCCAAAATAGATCAAGTAAGATAGTAGCTGTGAATGCTTCCTGTTAAATCAGCATTTTCCATTCAGGGAATGGCTTACTGCAAAGTTCCCAACTAACTCTAATTGCAGCATCCTTTTTTAAATATGTCTGGGTTTTCAGCAGCATGTTGAAAACCCACAAGCAAGCAGGCCCTTACTGTCATTTAATATTTCCATGGTACTCAAGATAGCAGCTATTAAGTAAGATGTCTCAAGACACCTGGGTCAACCCGGTGAACTTGCACTCAGTGACTGGATTTTTTTTCCCCAGTTTGTTGATTCCAGGTCCCACTAAATGCGACATGGTCCATTGCCTATTACAAACCAGTATCATACCTATTATTAACATTGCTGGCAGATGCCTTCAGCTCAAGAGGGCTCCCTGCCCAGGTAGGGCCATAAAATGTAGATGCTTTGGCAAGCCTTGTAGAAAGCAGCCTTTGGAGATTAAGGCTTCCCACAGCCATCAGTTTTGCAGCAGCCCTGCATGATTCTGGTCTTTCAGGCAAGGGGAAAGTTCAGGTGGCAACCCTGCAAGTTCACCTCAGTAGCCGGAGCTGCTGAGCTTGGCACCTTCTTAGGCCAGGACCGGAGCTATACCTAGGACAGGGCTGGCCAGCTGGGAGCCTGACAGGACCCAAGTCCACCTGCCCAGTCAGAGCCAAGCCCAGCACTCCATGCACAGCTCAGCTGATGACTGCAAGTGCCCAGAAGGCAGTACTTCCATCACAAGTGTATGCTGCTACATCTGCAACACCCACCCATGCAAAATGGGAATCCTTTTTCCAAGGAGAAAAGATGGACCACCTTCCCCAACTATGTGCTGGTTTTGATGCCTATGAAAACTTGCCCTACATTACAATGCATCCTGACAGCCTCAACACAAGTGATGATGCAGTGGTAGCAAAGCAGACCCCTTCTTTGAATGAACTATGCTTTTTTGGTAGAAAATGGCTGTGAAATAGCCTCCACAGTCTGTGAAAGACAAGACAAAAATGTGGAAGCATCACACTCTCTTGTGCATAAACTTGTCAAACCCCCTTCTCACTGTGAAGCGTTCCTGCATTACTCATTCTGACAGGGACAGTAACCCAATATAGAGCATTTTTCCTCTTCCTTTCAAAGCTTGCTTACTTTTTTCTTTTTAATTTGCTGGGCTGTTCTGTCAAAAAACCTAGTAAAGAAAACCTTTTTTTATAACTTTATCAAGTCCTAACCAAGGAGCCAGAGCATGAATCCCTCAGGAAGAGGGGCATTACACAGACCAATATTGCAACGCACAGGGGCTGTAGAACCCACAATGCTTTATCCAGACTTTCATGATGTCTTATCCCTGCAAAACCCATTACATCTACCAAGCTAAAGTATCACTGAAGGTTTATGTGGATGTTATTTTTAAGTTATATTTTTCAAGTCAAACGGAGTTTTCAAACCTTTATCTGGATTATGTGTGAATTAATGAAAATAACAGTAATGTAGCTAATAGGAGCTCCAAACATGCAACTGATACTCACTGAGGGCTGAATGCTTGTGCACACATGGCCATGTGTGTTGGAATATGCGCTTCAGTCTACATTCACGGCTTCTACCAGCCAGATCTTACTCCCTATAGCAGTAAATCCACATAAGTTCTTAGGGAAAACCAATACTTCATCTTTTTTTAAACAGTACACATTGACTGCCACCCCATGTACTGGCTGTCCTACAGCCATTTAATGTACAGAGCTCACGCTGACCTCATTGTGAGTTTTGCAATGCTTAGTTAAAATGAGAAGAGGTAATTCCCTTTAAAGGAAAATACCAAGTTTTAAGCTATGCTCCTTCCAATGAATCATCCCCCAAAAATGCTTACATTCCACCAACATGAGAAATACATAACTCTTTTGAACAAAGAATGCACTGAAGCCAACCTAATTTCTCTCAATTATTATCTTCACTTTCCATACCATGGACAGAGACCAATAGTTTTGGTTTTTGTCCAGCTGTCCTCTCTTTGAAATACATTACTGTCATAGAAGTCCCACATCTTGCAGTCCCAGTCCTACCAGTTTGGGAAAACACAAGGCGATTCCCTTACAGAGTGCCTAAAGGATAGCAGTCAGAGTGATATAGTGTCTTCCATCTCCCACCACCTCCCCCTGTATCTCAACATCTTTAATGAGCTCTGGTAACATATCTATGTTGTAGCAATAGTTTCCACTCATTTTCTCATTGCTCGGTTTCTAGAGATTACAGAGGCAAGGCTTGCTTCTAGGAACATCTGAAAAGGCACCAGGTTTCATTCAAATACAGTTTTATAAGAAAACATCTGACATGTTCTTAAATGTCAGGCATCCTTCATTTCCTTCACACAGCACTCTGAAACTTCACACAAGATTTAACAAGAAATGAAAGCAGGCTCTGATGCAGCTCTAAACACATTGCACAAAGGCAACCAGTTTAATAAAAGTACACCAAAAAACAAGCTGCCAAAGAACAGAATAAAACCAAGGAATCTCTCATAAAGAAAGCAAAAGGAGTGCCCAGAGAGGACAAAGGTGAATGGGCAAAGCTAATCTGCAAGGAGAAGGTCAGCCTGAGTAACAATAAGTGTGTTTAGCCTGGAAAACAAAGGTTGACAGAAAAGCTGAAGTGCTTCCTTTCACCCACCCTGCCAAACCCCCATTTAAAACATGGCTTTTAGATCACTTCCTACCTCAACTCCACCAATTCACCTGCATTAATTTCTTCAATCCCAATGAATACATATATGAAAGGATGTAATGGAACTACTCTTTTGCTGCAAAAAGTCAGGATGAGTCTCTATCATCTTTATCATTTTAATACATATCTAAAGTCACTTCATAGCTGCCCCTCCCCTCAGTTTTGTTTTGCTAGGAGCAGTTGAGACACAAAGATGTTTCAGAATGAACTCAGCCAGGCTGTTTAAACCTACTTCCCTAAACATGACTTAAAACATACTTCGCCCATAAAGGGGACTCTATCTCATTCCCTCACTGCTACAGGCCTTTTCCTTATGACAGAGACTTCTCTGCAGACCCTGGTAAGCCCGGGATAGAGCAGTGAAAAACAAAGGTCTCCCAAGACCTCCACAACTGACGGGAATCTCTACCTGCTGTAAGAACATAGCATTTGTAATGAAACTGCTCTTGAGGAAGGTTTTGCAGGTGTGTTCTCCCCACTGTGAACTGGTCCAGAGTACACACTGATGCAGAGATTTGAACCTCAGTTTCCCACATCCCAAGGCAAATGTCCCAGTGACTTAACTACCAAGATAGTGTCTTCCCCTCCGTGGCTCAGGCACTATTGCATTACATGAAGCAGAACACTTCCAGCAGGACATGGTGGCACAGAGGCTAATTCTGCAGCTCAGAGGTCAGGGAATTCAGTTGGGATGTGGGAAATGTATGTTCAACTCTCTACTTACCTGATATAAAGCCTGATCTTGAACTGAAATCTCTCAGAAGGTCAGGGTTGTTATCACAGGGGCATACAGACTGCCTTTTCCCCTCCTCTTTGTTCCAAAAGTTATGACCTGGGTTATAAAAGGCTGGTGGATCAGAAAAAAATGAGTAAGAAACACAGAAAAAGAAAGTATGTATGGGAAATGTGGTAAAGGACAAAGGGAGACAGGTAGGAGAAGTGAAATGAGAGAAACAGAACAGACAATTAGAAAGGCAGAGAGATGTGAAAGGGGAAAATGCAGCTACAGTTTGGTCCTGAAGTTTATACATTTATTTCCACCAAATCTGTCATCACAATCAAATAACTTTAACTGAATTAAGGAGCATTGAGCCTGCCTTCCTTTGCTTTTTAACCTTCAGTATTTTGAAATACAGACACTCTCCCTAGTAATTCACAGCCTCCTAAGACTATCCCTAACTCTCCCCCCCTCCACACATTTTGCACTTAAAAATCTCTCTCATCCCTTCATGCCATCAATTAACTTATTGTTTTGGCCAATATGCTGATATCTGGAACACAGAGTTAACACTATACTTACCTCTGCTTTCGTGCACTTACACGGTGAGAACAAGAATAACTCCAGCTCACTTGAACCTACACCTCTACAGATGACAAGAGAAAGTTACCATCCAACCTGTTGGCTCCAACAGCAACCCTAAGCTCTCTAAAGCTGTGCAGTGACCAGCGTTTCCCTTTGCAGAATTCTAATGTTAGCTCAAGCTCTGTGAGTGAGTGACCGTGCAGCTTCCATGGCTTACCTCAGAACGTGGCGCAACTGCTGGTGGCGGCTTTTTCAGTTCTTCACATTTTCTCTTTTTACAAATGCGGTGACTAGTTTTTCGTTTCCTGCAACAGCTGCATTCTTCACAATTTGTTTTCCGCAGACAGGGCTCACAGACGCCACAACGCCTTCGCTTCTTTTTCTCTACAACAGGGACTAAAGATGAATATGGAACAGGGCAATCACCAGCTGGATTTTTAAGAGAGGATGGCCCTGAGGCCTCAACTGCTTCAGTGCTGTTGCTCACATTGCCCTGAACCAAATTCAAGCTTACTCCGACACTTCCCAGCTGTGATGAATAATCATTATGCTGCAGTCTTGAGTCAGCTGGCAAATCTGCATTTATGGCTTTTTCTGAGGCAAGAGCAGTGATTTCCGTGCTTGAAGGCAACTCTGAAACAAAATGTTCATAGAACTGTCCAGAACTTTCACCAGAGATTTTATCAACTGTGCTTTTTTCGAAATCTGGAGATAAAGTGGGCATGTAACTTGAATTCAAAATTAATGTCTCTGCACTGATACATTTAACAAGCTGCTCAAGGTCCTCCACTCCAATATTGTTTAAAGAGGTATCAGAAACTGGTTCACATAATGTAAACATGTTTTTTGAGTCAGATTCTGAATTTTCTCTCGTACAGCTCAAATCCAAATTTGAGCCAAGTTCCTTGTGGACAGGTACAAAATCCACAACCAGGTTCATGGGGGATTCTGCAAATGAGCTTGTACCTTCAAAAAGTGAAAGTGAATTTGATGCAGTGGCAGTCACAGAGCTGGAATTTAAACCAATGTCTTTAATCTCAGGCTCTAAACCCCAGCCTGCCTTCAAGCAGGACTCTGCAAGTGAGCTTGCATCTTCTAATAAGTGTTCTTGTGAGTTAAACTCAGAGGTAACTATAGGTGCAGAATGTGAGTCTTGTTCTTCGCTAGGTAGCACCAGGTCCGACTCTGCTTTGACGTGGGATTTGGCAAGTGAGACCGACTCATCTAACAGTACTGCTGAGCTGAGGTCTGAGGTATCGACAGAACTGGAGTCAGGTTCTTCACTGTTAAGCACCAGATCAGAGGCAGTCTCTGCACACACCTTCAAGTGTGATTCAGAGGTGATTACGGAGTCAGAAGGGGAAGATGGAAGCAGAAGCGCAGTGTTCTCAACCAACGCTTTGGACAAACTGCTGATGTCAAGATGACTGGGTGTCTGCTCACAGGGCGGGTCCTCACGCTCACACTTCACCTCTGAAGCTTCTGTATTGCCATCAGTTACCTGACTGCTTGTAATGGAGTCATTTGTTTCAGGTATTTCTACCCCTCTGTCTTGACTGGCACATGTAGTAGCAGGTTCTTCACCTGCACTACAAGAAGCACCTTCTACAGGCAGAGGAGCTAACTCGTTTTGTGCTAAATCTTGTTTCAATCCCCTTTCTCCTGCTTCAATGTTTTTTTCTTCTACCACTGCCAGGGCTCCTTGCTCCTGTTCCTCCTGTGTTTCCAGCCTTTTTTGGGCCGCAGCTTTCCTGGGTTTTGTAATTGTTGGCGTTTGGGTCAATCGACGGGAGAACGATCGGTTACGGAGTGACATTGTAAAGCCATTGATGTTGAAAGAATCCTGGCTATGAAAGAGGATATTGTCAGCTTTCTCCAAACTCACCCAAGATGCTCCAGACAAAGTTCTGGTTATGCTGCTCCTGAGAAATCTACCTGAAGAGCTCATGATTGGTTTCTTTTCTTGCTGTTTTTTCTTAACCTCCTTTTCTTGTGCTGGCTTTTTGCCTTTTCCAGAACTAATAGCTTTTGTGGAAGCCTTTGCAGTTTTCTTTCTCACTTGGCTAGATTTCTTTTTGCCCTGGTCAGTTTTCCTTTTGCCTAACTCTTCCTTTTTGACTAATCTGGAAGGCCTTGCGTGGTGAGCCATGTCTGCGGAGCAGTAGAAGTGTTAAGAGGAGAAATGGAAAAAAATCATGAGCTCTTAAGAGAACTTTTCAGTAGAAATCTGTGCACTCCCATTGCTGCTCTCTGTGCCGATACAGCATTAACTCTGAAATAGAAGATATACGCCAGCATTAATAACATTCTAATTAATGAAGGGTGCACATACATTAAACTGACCATTTTTACTATTTGAAAATACACAAGTAGAATTAGAAAAGCTGATATTGGACATGATATTCAATTAACACAAAAGCTTTGAAAACAGTAGTATGCTGCGAAATTGAATGCTTGCCTAAATGCCTGTAACACAAACTAAGAAGCAAACAGAGCTCAGATGACCAGACAACATCACATATTTACCCATTTATGTCTGTTCTCAGAAGCCTGAATTTTCTCAGCCTTATTAACAGTTCATTAACCACCCTTTCCCTTGAATAAGAACAAGAAACTTTTGCATCTATAGCTTTGTTCGACAGTGGCTCTATCACTGTAAGGACATTCGATACAAAAAGCCAAAGCTGAGGTTATCATGTGTGTACACACCAGGGCACCTCTTGCTCTTTTACAATCCGTCAGCTGCCAACCATGGTGCAATCCCAGGTAAAATGAGAGAAGTTACCAGTTCCCCAAAGATGTCTGACTTGTGGTCAAACTAACCAGGGAAAAATTGCCTTTCGCAGTGTTATCTCCTGGGATAACACACCAGCACACTGTATTACATTGCAAGCCCTGATTCTGTCCTGCCTAACTGTATCAAGTGTATTATGCAGGCAGTCATCTCTGCTTCATCATTATGATTACTAACATATTTGCCTTCAACAAAATGCCACACATTTGTCCAAAGCTTTTGTTCCTCAATACAACCACAATGCAGAAGTCTCTCAATTCCCCAAATACAATGCAGTCAGCTCAGAAGACACAACAAATTCTTTGTGCTCCAACATCAAATTTCTTAAGTGGGTTGGGATTTTTTTAAATGTAAAGCAATTCTCGTAAGTACACAGTTTGTAAGTATGTGGTGCTTTAAGTATCTGTGGAAGGCCCTCATGGCTTAATTTAGCCGTTTGAATAGATCAGAAGGGTAGACAAGGGCATCCTAAAAATGTGAGCAGGCAGAACAAGAAACTGCAGTCTCAGGCAGGAATATGCCTTCATCATTGTTCCTTTGAGCCCCTTAAGCCCAATTCATGTCACCTACAAGCCACCTGCACCTCAGGGATGGGAAGAGGGAAAGAAAAGGAAGAACAAAAAGCATGGGGATGATGTCTAAATTCCTGACCTCTAAAGGAAATTTTAAAAAGGGAAATCCTGGCTTCTAAAGGCAGTAGCAAAGTGAAGAAGCTCCACTCCTCACCACCACTACCACCTCAAAAGGCTGGTGAGGCAGAGTACACTCTCCTTCCCATGATCTCAACCCCATCTTGAAGCCAGCAGAGTGAGCTAACAGAGGCTGCACTTACAGCCAGGTCTGAGGTCTGCTGAAGGTGGGAAAGAGCTGCACTGGTGCAGCCCAGTCTACTTAACATCACATTAATGTGTAATGGTACTACAAGTGGGGAAAAAAAAAAAAAAAAAAAAAAAGACACAGAAGAGCAGGTTCCACAAGCAGAACAGACCCCCAAACCCCAAAAAACATATCTACAGCACAAGGGGTGCAGAAAGCTTACAACAATCCCCACCAAAAGCACTGTGCTGCACTGCACCAAGATAAGCTCATTAGCCTGCATGAGGGGATGGTCTGGCACAGCCAACACACTTGGCCTCTGTGCAGGGACACCAGCTTCTGCCACTCTCCAAGCCAGCACGCTGAAAGGCAGCTTGTTTCTGTCCCAGCCCTGAGCAGGCAGCCTGGTAGCCACATTACCTACACCAAGGCTAACAGTAACTCACCAAAGTATTTTTGAGTAACAAACTTGAAGCATTTTGAAGCCTAGCTCTTGCATATTCAGCATATGTAAGCTGGCTGATCCTGTGTACTACAACATATAAACCAAGCATCTTACCTAAACACGATGTGATTATTCTGTATCATATCTTCATATTACATACCAGATTAACATTACTACCAAGGCAGCAGATTTTCCACATACTAAAATAACATTTTACAAACAGCACTGCTGTACGAGACAAGGCTAAACACAATTCTAAGGTCAGAGCAGAAAATACTGCCAAACACACAATAAACAAACTATTAGCATCTCTCCTCCACCACAGCAAAACACCCAACCTGGAGAGACTAAGTAGACACATGTAGTTGTTTGTAACTGTGGATAACTCTTCAAAAGGCCACAGAAGAACAGACCTGAACAGCTCTCACAGAAGCACTCAAGAAAAGTTGGGTCAGACATTGAAATAGCAAAGTAAATACAGAGCTCAAATGAAGATAACATGAGTACTTTCCTCCCCTTAACCTTTCTCTGGAGACGCATGAGGGAAAGGGGACATGGCCATTCCTAGTCACTGCATGAATCAAAGAAGGCATCAGCATCACATCAGCAGGTCCATGAAACAGCTGCTGGCAGACTTCAAAAAGCTGCCCCAGTTTCATGTGGTTTTGACAGAGACCGGGCTCCTCATTCCAATGGATAGCCTGGAGGGCTGCAAAACCAATTGGAAGCAAGCAGCAGGCAGCAGATCTGTAGCCATTAGCAGCCGGACTACATAACAGTGGCAGGAGAGGAAATGCAAGCTACTCTGGGAGACTACAGCCAGGAGAGCAAAGAAGAAAGCAAGCAAACAACAAGAAGGGCCAGGCAACACGGGAATGTGTGAATCAGGAGGGGGACTGAAGAGATAAAGTTTTTTCTCTATCAGCCCTGAAACAGAAGCAGAATTATGAGAGAATACAGGAGATCTGGAGTGGAAACAGACACAGGATTTTGGAAGATATTGAGTGTGTACAATGCTTGCTCATGTTACTTCTCTACACAAGCAGCTGCCACTTGTGAAAGTTTAAGAAGCATGATCATCAAAATTTTCATTTAGAACCTTCATTTATAACAATTTTGTAATTAATTTTTTAATCATCACTGCAATTACATGGTCAGATGTCTTTACCTGCATTTGGAAATTGCAACGTGGTTGTTTTGGGACTGAAAAAGCAAGACCATCCTGGCCTGTCAGTTTCTGTGTTTTTTTTATTTTTAATACAGAAAAATATACCTGTTAAGAATGCAGAGAAGTATCAAAGCCAAAAATAGGGCTACTAGAGGCTATAACCACTGAGGGGCTGAAGCCTCCCTCTTTTCTTAGTAAACAAAGAATTCTGATATTTGTAGGAAATTGACTGGAATTTGAAAGTTGATTTAAGGAAGATGGCAAAGGCTGCTAGTGTTTGTCTTGCTCAGAGATTACAATACAGAGGCACAAGAACAGCAACAGAACAGTTTTATCCGTTTTGTTTCACTTTTGTCACTGGGGTGAATTTAGTTTTTCCATAAGAGTTTTGGGTGATAGACCTCTAAATGATTTTTTTTTTTTTTAAAATAAATTCATACTTGATTTCAATTACATTTGTCTATGATTCTGAGCACCTGACCCTCAAAGGGACTATCAGCTCTTAGGAGAAATGCCTGTTAGCAAGAGATGTTTACTTAAATAAATACTAATACTAATCTGCCACAACATCTTCATCACTAGATAAAAAAGGTCTATTTTTTTTTTAAGTATCTAATAGAACTAAATTACTTTGCCATGGCTTTGTTTACTCTTCTACATTTAGCACCAAAATATTAGGTGGCTTGCAAGGTCAGTATTCCAGTTTTGTTTTCTGTAACACTAGGAAATATTTTGCCTTCATTTCCCATTTAAAGCACCGACAAGTGACTCTGTTGATGCCTGTAGCAGTTGCAAATTGCCCCATGTCACTGTATCACATTGGTCACACTTCAAGAACTTAATTTCCAAAATAGCTATGTGGACTTAGCAGGATTATCTAATATAAACCTCATGGGGCAATATAACAACTTGGCAGTTTTCCATTGTCCTGGAGAGAAACAAACTTATTTCAATGCTCTCTTCTGAAAACAAGTAGGACCTACCATACCTTCCCTGAGAACAGAGGACAGGCGTCTCTGTGGGTATAAGGTACAGGAGAGTTTGCAGAGAATCGCCCTAGATAATAACAGTGTATCCTGAAACTGTTTTTTTACTTGAGCTGACTTATCTCTTCTAATTCATGTGCTAAGCAGAAAGCTGATTTTAAGGCCAGTACTTAAGTTTTGCTCCTTCACAGTAATAAATGTGGAGCAATCACATTGACTGCTATAATCCTCCACAAATACTGCTAAAAAAGCTAATCAAGGGCTAAATCTTTTAGTCCCGTCTTGGTCAAAATTCCAAACAACTATAATAAGTTTTCCTACAAAGTAATTGGGGAATTTAACCCCATACTGCTGGAATGCCTCCAGAAAAAAAAAAAAAAACCACAAAAAACCCAACCAACCAACCCACAACAACCCAAGTTGCCCCTTTGCTTTTCTTATTTACTTCCACTTTACATAAAAAGGGTAAAGAAATAAATCACCTTTTTCTTTTAGAGATCGTTCATCAAGACTCTGTTCTATAACCTGATTCTTGCTGGAAGATGGGGGAAGGGGGTGAAAAAAAGAGATTAAAAGATATCTCATAAAATGGTGGCAGGTTTTTTTATGGTATCATGAAAGAGAGCAAGTGATCCCTGAACAAGCACAGCTGCATGGGGAAAAAATATGACACAGCTAGGACCAGTTTGGCCTAGTTTCATTACAGTCAGATGTACTAATTAAATACATTTTGTTTCAGTGTTCAGGTATCTTTTTAAAAGCCACTTGAGACTGGCCCAGTGGGGAAACAAGACCTGAAATCTTTCATAAAAGCCGGTTAATAATACACAAGTCCCATGCAATAAGGGTCACAATTTGGTTTAGAAGTTTTTCACACAAGCTCAGATCAACAACTTTGAATAGAAAAGCGTCTCACCTTCTGACAGCAAATGCTCTAGAGGAAGATGCAAGAGACACCAGAGAAGAGAGACATTATCAAAAACTACCCCTCATGCAACAGCAATTTTTCAGTCTTTCAGGATTATGTCACACTGTCTGTATATTCTTCCCAGCTGTACCAATGTCAACCTCCCTTTCAATCTCGCCTAACTCTGTACAACACTTTGTATATGAAAAGGGAAATATGTGTGAGAAGGAAGGAATTTTCTTTAATTTTCCCTTTCCTCCCTTCTTTAATGCTTGAGAACCCATTTGGTTTTGGTTAAGAAATAAACATGAAACCTCTCATCTGCCTTCTCAGCACCAGGAGTTATTTCATACACAGTCTTGTAAAGAGGCCTCTCTTCCTTCCCAGGGCAGCAGTGAGATTTCCCCCCAACTCCCTCCATAGAGACACCTCCAAAGGCCCCCCTCACTCACTACTCCACAGTCCCTCAGACCTCTCCTTCCACAGTCTTGTTTCAAATAGTGTTTCTATAATCTCACATGCCATGTTTTCCATTTTACTATGTAAAAGGGTTTTTTTTCTGGTTTCCTTTCCTGCATTCTGACACTCAAAGGCATATTTTACCCACAGATATTAAACCCTAAGCCAGCACTTTTCAGTAGCATAACTGCAGATCTGGGACAGGTGCTGCAGGATGCCACCTCAGTTTCTCACAGACAAAAGCATACACTGAAAGTATAATCCTTTTCCCACTGACATCAGTAACATCAGATGATGTTGATCAAGCACCAGGGACTTGATCTTAAATTTTTGTCCTCGCTGGACCCCGAAGGCTACCTCTGTGCTCAGAGGATAAGCCTGGATAAGGCAGGACTGCTACTATATCCTGCTTCCTTCCCTCTGCTGTGTGGGGAGCTGAAGATTGTTGTGAAATACACACTCTCAAGGAATTCAGCCAGAGACATCAATGACTACATACACCTTGGGAGTCTGAACAGGGAGTGAAACAGATTAAAAAATACCACACAAAAAAAAAAAAAAAACAAAAAAAACCCAAAACCAAAACCTTCTCATTTAGGGAAAGCTCTATTAGAATCATCAAAACAAAAGTGTGGCAAGGAACAACACATGCTTAAACCACAAAAACAGATTAAGCCTTAGACAAGCAACTGACACTAAAAATCCATTGTGAAGACTCATACCACATGTGCCAGTATCCTCCCTCCTGCCCAGGCAGGACCACAGGCTTCCTTTAACCACTGCTCAGTGCAGCTAAACATTGACCTTAACAGACAGGGATGCTAAAAAGTAAAAAGATACCATATAATTTCTAAGGATTCACCAAATGAAAGCTCATTCCACCAGAACACTCCAGGTAATCATGAATAAAATAAAACAAGCAAAACAAACAAATCCTCTCAGCCAATCACATGACTCCCAAACTCTGCATTTATGCTGTTTCAAACACTGCATTTCTTTTTGATAATATTTTACTCCATTCCTCAAAGGTTTTGCCTTTTCTTCCCTCCCCCCCTCCCAAAAAAAAACCAAACTCAAACTGAATCACCTTATCTCAAACTCAATTAAGAGAAGGAGGAGGAGGAGGAAGGAAGAACCTTCAGGCAAAGATTAAGCCTGGAACATTTCAGCCTGAAAAGTGTTTTGAAATGTAAGTAACTGAAAACAGAAAGCAGGAGTGAAATACTTTGGCCAGCTTTAACAACCACGGGGTAGCACGCCAGCCACAACAAAACACTATTAGCAGGGATTTTGAATTATTACACAGTGAAGGCTTAGGCCTTACAGAAACCACAAATATCAGGCAGTTCCTTGGTATGTCTCACCTTGAATTCTTCCCAGATTACCTGCTTGTGTAACCCAGCCCATCCTTGTCTTCTCCAAGCACAACCAACCCCTCTGGTCCAGAAGGGCTGAGTCTCATCTCAAGGGCAACCAGCACCCTTGTGCTGCCAGAGAAAATGCTTCTGAGAAGCATAAACCAGCCTTCTCCTCTTTTACAGTCAGGGTGACCAAGCTACCAGCCCAATTTTGTCCAAACCAAGAATAAATGCTAGGTTTTCTGGATTCAATCTCTACTCCTAATTCATGTCAACTGATGTTAATGAAAATAAGGTGATTACTGCACAGAATAGCCTTCTGCTTCTCCACAAGAGTACCTTCAAAACTGTACTGTGCACAGCTGGAAGAGCTACTACTTGGAAGATTTCGTTTGTTATTATTATTGTTTTCACAGGTTTTTCCACTGGCTTTAAAATTTAAAGAGACATCTTTGCCCTAGAACTCTGCTCAGTAACATTTAAATATCTAATGCTGCAAACTCATCTTTGCCCAGTTTTGACATTACTGCATTAATACTTGTGGAAAGAGAGCTCTGTGGTCAGAACCACAAGGGTGCAGCTGCCTCAGACAGCTTGTTTATAGGGGCTGACACCAACACACTCCAGGGTGTGCAGTGACACCACTGTGCTGGTGCTCTGCCCTAGATGCCTATTTGCACACTCCTCTCTCCTCCTTAAAGGAGTAGCATCTCACCACGCTGGGCTGCTGCTACATAGGCCAAGCTGCAAGTGATGCAGGCTATGTTGCTCTTTAAGTATCTTTGGGGTGCAGCAGGATAGGCTGACTGAGTGTAGGACAGGCGAGGCATGCGACTGGCGAGACTCCTTTGAGTACCACTTTACCTGGTCCTTTCGCAAATCCAGCATGCTCCACTACACACTCCTCTGGCACTAGCAGACATACCTTTGTGAGGTTAACTTGTCCTGCCTCCCAGCAGGCTGCCCGGTCCTTTTTTCTAACTCCATTCTACTAAACCAACCGCATCCTTCTCCCCTGGCCCCATCACAAGCAGCGCCAATTTTCCAGTTGCGCCAAGGCAACCACCTTTTTTGCTCCAGCTACAAGAGAAGTGGTGCGAGCACTCAGCGCCCTAGAGCAGCTCGGGGACTGCAGCCCCGTAGGGCTCTGCTTGCTTTAGTGCAGGCAGGCAGACCCTGGAGATGGGGAAAAGGGGCAGGCAGGGCCAACCCTGGAGGGGAGGCAGCAGCGTCTCCTCGTGGCCTGGCCCCGCAGCTGGCCGTGCTCCCCCAACCCCAGGAGCCCTCCCCGGGGCTGCAGACAATGGGTCCGGCCCCGCGGGAGCACTGGGGACCCGCAGCGCCCATCTGGACGCGCCCGGCTTCTCCCGCGGCAACGGCGGGCAGCCGCCCCACAAGATGCTGCCCCCAGCCCCCAGCCCCGCGCACCAGCGGCACCTCCAGAAGGTGATGCTGCTGCACGGCCCTCGCTCGCCTGGGTTTGGGGTGAGAGACTGTGGGGTTTTTCCGGCTGACACGGGGCCCTGGCTGGCGGGCAGGATCCCTTTAATTGTTCCCTGCCCTCCGCGAACGCTGCAGGCAGTTTCTCTCGCCTGGCGGGTTTTTCCAGGCAGGCTCTGGCCGCTGCGGCGCAAACACGCTCCAGCACAGCCAGAGAGACCGGACTTCTTCGCTCTTTCGGCCAACAAACTGCGTTTTGCATCTGAATAACCCCCAGCCTGCCCGCTTGCCTTCCTCCTCGCCTCGAAACGGCCCGTGTCGCGCGGCTCTCGGCCCGGACGCGGGGGTACCCCCGCCTCCCCCTCCCACTCCACCTAGTTCAACTTTGCAACGAGCCAAGCGGCTGAGCGAGAGGAGGGAGGGGGTAATACGTAAAAAAAAAAAAAAAAAGAAGAAAAGAGGGGTGTCTAGAACCACAGGCTTCCGTCGCATCCCCGCAGCAGCCCCGGGACCCCGTCCCACACACGTACCAGGGCTGCGGCGCGGCCGGCCCGCAGCTCGGAGGAAGGGGCGACGCTGGCATGGCTTGGCGGTCCGCGCTCGGAGCGGGGCGAGGCGCGGCTCAGGGCCCGGGCCCCCGCGGGCGAGCGGCTCCCATGGCGCGACGAGCCCAGTCGCGGGAGAGGCAGCCCCGGGCGGCGAAACGTGCTCTCGGCGGCGCCCCTGGCCGGACCCTCCGGGAGGGAGCGGGGAGGGGGCGGCTCGGCGGGGCGCTCGCCGCACCGAGCCCTCCCGGCAGGCGGTAAAACGCGCCCTGGATCCCCGCGGCTGGAGCGGGATTCGCCGCCGCCCCCACCGCCGCCGCTACCCCCTGCGCCGCGGGGCGGCCCGGCACGGCCCCGAGGAAAGCGAGGCGGGCGGCGGTCCAACCCCCCCGGCTGCCCGCGAGAGCCGCCGTCGGCGTGCCAGGCTGGTAACGCTGCGGATTCTTTAACAACAAACAGCAATAAATAAAACGAGCATAATAAGAGGAAAAGCAAATTACTCTGTTACCCGCAGAGGCTGCGGTTTGACGCCGCATACCTCCGCATCAGCAACGGAGGTGACACCCTCTGAAATCATCCCTTGAGGGGAGATGCTGGAAGAGGGAAAATTTGATCAGCAGTGACTGGCGAGGGTTTCGTGCCATCCAGCAAGACCCTCAAACAGCAGCGTCCGTGTGTGCCAGACCGTCCCACGCGTGGAGCAAGCGTGCCCAGAAACATGGGGAAGACAATAAAAATGATAAATACTAAAAATAATGAGCCCTGCTCTTCCCATCCCCCACCCCATCCATTAAGAGTCACTGATTACATTTGCGGCTCCTTCCCAGAGGGGAGTGAACAAAATGTGGTAGTAAGACGAGTCGGTCCAGCTTTCTTACACAACTCGTTATCACTACAGCCTTTTGTCAGAGGGGAAAGGAGACCACCAAGCCTACTGTCTCTTTGGACTGTAAAACAGATGTTGGAAATGAGATCGATGAAACAATATTCTCTAGCAGTATTTTTTTAATAAAAGCTTCATTATTATGAAGTCTCCAGCTGTTGTAGTATAAAGCGCTTCAAATGTTAACCAACCCATTCCAATGGAAGCCTGCAGAGATGCTTTCTTGCTACAGGCAGGAGAGCAGTACTGTCCACATCCACTCCTATATGGATGCTTTAAATGTCAGTGTTTTGCTGTTTTAATTGGCATGTGGGAAAATAGCAGCAGTGCATAGACCTGCACAGCATACTGTCAATGCTGCAGTTCAATACCAGCAGGTAGGTACCTCATCAGCAGTTTGGATCTTCCCCCCCCACCCCCTTCCCTCCTCCTCTTCATTTCCTTACAGTGAAAAATACAGTTCGGGTAACCTTAGTCAAGCTCACAGAGATTGGATGTAACAAGGCAAAACTAACAACATACACACACATTTTGAACATTTGCCTGATCAGCTCTCAGTGGCTGGTAACTTTGGCAATTTGCTGAGTGTAAGTATATCACCTCCTCCTCAATCTGACAGTTTACTGAAAAGATCACTTTTCTAGAGATACTAATATCAAGACTTCCATCATTCCAAAGACCTGCCCTAACATAACCTATTTTTATGACAAGATTATAGGTGACCCAAGCAGTGAAACAATTATTGCTCTCCAAGTGCTGCACACAGCAAAAGTAGAAGTTCCAGGGAACTGGAACTTGATGGTAAAGCTCCGTATAAGCTGTGAAACCCTTTCACCATAATGCAAAGTGAGGCATGTGGGGGGAAACATGGAAACCATGCCTCTGAAGTAGCTACTACCATTCAAAACAGAGATACTGGTACTGTGACAGATATTTTGTGAAATTGTTCTGTGTGCTGAAGTGGAGTGTTAGGAATCATTACAAAACAGGGGGGACTAGAACAGGAAACATCACTACACTACACCATCATTATCTAGTCCAGATCTACTATCTGCTTACATCACAAATATGATATGCAGTTCTGCTCTGATTAAAAGGTGAAAAGTGAAACCTCAAAAGGCACAGAGAAATGGAACAAGGGTGGCCAAAAAAATGCAGAGCTGCAAAATACATCAATATTTTCAAGCTGGAAAGAAGGCCATTTGAGAGAATTGGCAGCATATTATAAAAACAAAAGCAGCATATAAAGGGTTACCAGAGGGTAAACACTCACTGTTTCTGTGAAATAGAAGATATTGAGCCAATTTATCAAGCAGGTGCATCCACAAACAGCTGCTTCATACAATGTGTTGTCAAACCGTGGAACTCACCGCTATATAGGACATTGTAGATGATAAGAACCTCACAGATCATTTTTATCAGAAGAAAGTTTAATGAAAATTTACTTAACACTAAAGTACCATTTTAGCTACACATTACTTGAAGAACAGCATGCTGAGAAAATAGCCTTGTACGGTACTCAAGCCCTCTTCCCTGGCTGTGTGGATATCCTGTCACACTTTAAGCTGGTGGATCTTTGGTCTGATACAATGCTATCATCTCTGTGTTTTTATGCAGAATAGCATGAAGATTGGTACACACCTGCAGAATAACTAAAATTGGACAACATAGTACCAAGAAATACAGTGCACAAACTCATAAGTAGCTCTGCATTGCAGGCAGCTCTGGTAAATTAGAGTCTGCGGTGAGTATCAGAGAGCTGCAAAGGGTGACCTATGAGACAAGGAGCTTCACTCAACAGCCAAGAGAACAAGGGCCTCACTGGCCAGCACCCCCCCCCCCCCCCCCCCCAACATACACACAAGAGGCAAACTAAGTAAGCCTAGGGATGGCGTCCACATTCAGACAGGAGACTAGGTAATAAATCAGCTTTCAAGAGATAAGACAGGCCTGAATTTGAACTAAAAAGTCCATCTGCAGGCCAGAAGCAGGTCTGGTAATCCAACAAGTGAACAAAGTTTAACACAATTCCCATAGATACTCAGCAAAATACCCAGCAACTAAACAGAGCAAAAACCAACTCAACATAACCCAGGGCTCCTTCTGGGCTGAGCTAAAATAGAAGATGTGAGTGGAGGCTCCAGCTGCAACTGTTTAGGTCTATTAAGATCCATTAGTGACCTCAGAAACAAAACTACTCAGATATGTTGTCCCTAAATCAGTCCTGCAGAGTCATTGGGATCAGAACTCTGCAAGAGGCATAACATTAGGCCAGGCTAGGGAATGTTAGACACGTCACTGATGCTGAACCTAAGTTAAGCTCTCCACAAATTAAAAGCTCTAGAAATTACACTACCAAGACACCTATGTTGCTTTGTAAGGGAAACATAGAATTAAAGCAGACCTATCTTAGCTAGCCATGCCTCCCCTCATGGTCGGAACATGATGCTGAGACATTAGGGCTGGCTCTTTGTGCAATTACAAAGCATGGATTAAAGCACCTAGCTTGGAAAGCCTCCGTCACATTTATTAGCTTAGACACCAGCGTGACAGTGACCAGCCTGCTCCCAGGCCAGACGTAACCTAGGGAGCTATATGGTGCACCAATGTGGTGCTGTGCCTGCAAACCAAGCTGAACACAAGCCAGCTACTGTTAGTGCTTTTCTGTTTGTAATACAGATGATCAGATAAATCACCCACAGCATTGTTACTTGGCAGTATCTGAAAGAGAAAAGTCTTGAACAACATGAGTTTAATGCAGAAACTCTTGAATTCTAATTGTGGTTTTGACAATGACTTCCTCATTCAGTCTTTCTTGGCCCTGGATCTGTAGATACTATCTACCTGCCTGATTGGCACTGAAAATAAGTTAACATTTGAAAGCATGCTGAACACAGTTTAAGCTGAACATAATTTAAGCCTTAATACCATTTTACACGAATAAGGCCAGACAGAACTATGATTTCATCTTCTGTCACCCATTGTAGAAGCCCTTTGCATTTATTATAAATATTTCCTATCAGATGATCAGCAATTTGCCCTCAGTTTCTATTTTTACTTGAAATCTTGACCCTTACTTCAGTGCATGATTGTGCATGAGCAAGATAAAGTATGAGAGCAGAATGACTGTGTTGTGCCTGGCTGGTAAACTCTACATCTGGGAAGATACAGCTAATATTTCGTGCACTGATGCAGCATTTTTGGATGCTTCAAGTCTACTGCACTTTTGCAGAAAGCCATGTGATACCAGAGGGTGTGAAGTGTACACCTCTTCCCTGCATCTGAAAGAAACAAAGGGGTCTAGCTAGAGAAATCTGGCACTGCTGTATTTGCAGACCCAATGACTTCAATGAGTTGCGTATTTCTGTTCCCTAAAGACTTCAGTGACATGCTACAGGTAAGGAGTGTCAGGGTGTGGAGGGTATCAGCAGACATTAATGGCCCTGACCAGCCTTACCTGGGGTCTCCACCCACACACCTGGTCCAGGGGCCCAGGAGCTCCATGTAAGCTCAGCCTGGCCAGCCAATCACTTCCTGTCTAAACTGTTACAGATGTACTGGGGTCCTGGCTCTGGCCTTGTTTTTCCCTCTTGACCTGGTTGCTAGACGCACCTCGGACTTGTCTCTAGCCTTGCTCTGGTCCTTATCTCTTGCTGTTCTTTACTTGCCCCTCTGGACGGACCCCAAACCTGCCCTGTGCCTTTGCTGTGACTATTGATGGAGCCTGTTCCCAGCACCCAGCTCTGCCTGTCCTGCCACTGGACTGTGCTCTGTTGGTGAGGATACTCCTTATGCTGTGGTCATCCTTGGCTCCTAGCTCATTTCACCTCAGGAAGCAGTACTATCCTGTCTGTTTGCTGACAAAGATAGGGAGCTCAAGATGCCATCTTGGCAAGGAACCGAGATTCGTTTGAGTATTTCCAACCTGCAAGCCATAATTACTGTTGCAGAAGATGAAAAAATCTTCAGTTCTTGAGCCTCTTGTGGGAAAAGTTCTGTGCCTCTTGTGGGTTTGGATACGGTTTAGGGCAAATTGACAGACAACTAGATAGATGTTACTTCAGATCACTAACTTGCAAGAAGCAAGTATAAAGTTGAGAAAAAAAAATTCTTTCTGATGCCTACAGCTGTGAGGCATGACACCTGAGGATAATTTGTTCAACTGTCTCAAAACAGCTTGATTTACGTCAGCATTTTAAGAGCACTGAAAAGAATCTTTTCAGCATCAACTGCCATGAGAATAGCTTGCTTAACTTCAGCCTTGAGAATCTATTTCTGTTAAGAAACACTTGAAACATCTTTATAGACAAGTGCCCTCAACAAGGAAGAAATTAGAAATAAATTACAGCTATTGATAAAACTACTACCTGCTTCATTTTTTTTTCTTCAGGTTAGCAGCTCTGCTCTTAAGTATCTTGATTTGAATGTCTTCCCCTGTTAATCATCAATCTGTCGGAGAAGGATGACACAGTGTCAGGCATGAGTGTAACCTCAGTGACATTAACAACGCTGATAATTTTTAAGAATGGGTTATAAGGGAGAAATCACCAGAGAAATTCTGTAAAGGGTCTAAAACACTTCAAGGCAAAAAGATTAAGTGGGAGCAGTGTGAATGTTAAGATTTGAAGGTGCATATCATGAATTACTACAGAAGCTAGTAAGAAAAAAAAAAAAGAGAATTTCAGAGCATTTTATACCTTTTTTTTAAGCTATACGTATAAAGCTCATTGCTAAATTTGCTGAATACCTTTGTGTGTTACTATATCACTAGGAGAGGTTCTGTTTCACTTCGCAATGCAACGTTCTTACTGCTTTCCTAAACAGTACACACCCATAGTGCACACATCTCTGAATCAAAAGGGTTGACAAAGTACCTGCCTTGAAACATCTTGTTTGTATCCAAAAGAAGTAACAGCTCATTCAGGTTGTTATTCGATTTTTCTCATCCCCGGTGAAGCTCTGGAAACTAGACGACTTTCAGCTGTTAGTGCAGTTACAACACTTTTCTATATGAAATTAGCAAATTAAATTTCTACAGTTGGAGCTGTTAAAGCAGTAGAATTGCTGGGGAGTGGGAGTGGGGGGGGGGGGGAGGCTTTTCCTGAGAAGAATCCCAGAAGATTGGCTGGGGAAAACCACATAAACCGTGACTGTAAAGCTTGCTTCAATAACTCGCAGAACAGTTGCTTTCACATTACAGACTTAAACAAAAATTATTAATTTCTCAGCTATATTAAACAATGGAAAAAAAGCTTGAGACTTTGCTGCTGTAAAGGACTTCCTTATTTTCTGGAAGAAATCTGCCCACCTTTGCTATGTACTTTTTATTATTGGAAAAAAAAGTGTATTGTAACAGCTATTTCCCAAATCTATAAATGACATAAAGATCAAGGAGAGCAGAATAAAGTTTCCCCAATGCTGGAGCAAACTTAAAGAAATGTAACCTACTAAGGGGAAAAAATGAGTAATTTCTGTTGAAGACAGTTTGTCACAAGCAGAAAGAAGAAAATATTCCAGTAAATTTGTTTTGAAATGGATTCATTTTTCTTGTGCAAGTACTGAGATCTGCTTGACTGTTTTCGTGTTGAAAGACTGACTTTTAAAAAGAGATGTATGGTGTACGAAATCAGATCAAGATGTAAGGGGTAAGGAGTGCCATAATAAATATACAAGTAACTGCAGAAAACAGAAAAGCTCAAAACATTAACTTTCTGTTTGTGTTGCATCAGATGTGCCTCTCCTGCCTTATATCAATAACGAGCATCCAGATTCTGAGGGATATTTTCCAATTGAGGACGAAAGTTAAATTAAATGCGTCCTGGAAAGCCCTGTACTCTACAGAGACATTGCAGAAACCCTAAAAAATGGCAGAAAACGCTGACAGCTACTGAGGTGATACTGGGTTTGACCTTTCTGATTCTAGAAAAACTAAACTTTTTTTTTTTCCCCTCCCAACATCTACTTCCCTTTCTGATGCATTTTGAAACTTGAGCGTGACTAAAAACAGAGTACTTGTCAGATATGAAACTTTAACTGCAGACAGAAGAAATACTAATGTTCTGGCGTGGAGTTTAAGTAGCTACTTCAATGATTTTAAAAAAAACGGTGTATTTTATGATATAACTGAACTATGCTGTTCTGGTTGTATGCACCTACAGCTCTAAAGCTGTGTATTTGTTGGAACAGGGCACCGATGACCACACTTAACCAGCAGCAAGCGATCCCCGTGGGTACTAACGTTGACACGGCCAGCTAAGAAGCCGGCTGCCCGCCCAGCTCCATCGTACGGGCTGGTCTACGTTAGACCGAGAGGTGAGAAGTGGCTCCCTGCAACAGCTTCGGCAGGCTAACTCACGCCTCACCGGAGCCACCCGAGGCCTTCTCAGGCCGCCGCCCGACGGGGGAAGGATGGAGGGGAGGGAAGGAGACGGGAGGGAAGGAGACGGGAGGGGAGGAGCGGGGCGTGCCGAGCCGAGCCAGCCCGCAGCCGCCGCCGTCTGTGACGCGATCCGCAGGCGTCGCTGTGCGGCGCAGCGGCCTCGGCCGTGGCGCGGCGCGTCCAGGCCCGCAGTGACNCGGCGGCGGCGGGGCCCGGTGCCGCGCTGCCCCCGGGCGCGGCGCGGCGCGACTTCTACTGGCTGCGCTCCTTCATCGCCGGAGGTGGGTGCCCCGGGGCCGACCCCTGCCCGGCGGCGTGCAGGGACCGGGCTCTGCGGGCTGCGAGGGGCGGGAGGCCGGGCGTTGCCAGACGAGAGCGAGGGAGCTGAGCCGCGAGTGGGTCCGGAGGCGGCGCGGCGGAGGTCGCTTCCGCGTCCATGTCCCCGGTGCAGCTGTTGTCGGGGCTGCCGTCACCTGCGGGAGCAGTGGGCTCTCGTTTTCCTTCCTTCCTTCCTTCCTTCCTTCCTTCCTTCCTTCCTTCCTTCCTTCCTTCCTTCCTTCCTTCCTTCCTTCTTCCTAGTGAGCTACTGCGGGCGACTCGGTACACGCAAGTGGCTCAAACATCTGTGAGAACCAGCGCAGAGTTCCGGGTAGTCGTCAATTAAGTGTTTAAAGAGCCTCAGTCCTCGTTAGGGTACTCGGGGACGGCGGGTGGGTTGTCCGTGTCCCGAAACTGTTGCCACTCCTGTTGCGAGGATGAAGGAGGTGTGAGGCAGGGGCAGCCTACCAAATGTAACCCGCGTTATTCACCTCTGAGAGGAAAAGACTATTTATTCCTTCTTCAAGGTGTTGTCCCAGCTCTCTATTTTGCGAGAGGGTATTTAAAGTTCTTGAGTTGTGCAGCACTGGCTGTTGGATCTCCTGTTCAGAGTTGTGCAGGGGACACAGCAGACACGTAGCCTGCTTCTCTGAGGAGAGCGGTCAGGGCCCTTTTCCCCAGAAAAGAAGGAAGAAGGAGCACAGAAAACTCTTGAGTAACTTTCTCTGAAAGCTTCAGCAGCTGAGAGATGATGACCTGAGGTTTCTGCCATCAGGAAAGGTAGTTTATACTTTTCATTAAGGCTTTAAGGGGCTTGTATAATACTTCTAATAGAGGCTCTCTACTCATCATTGAGGCTTTTTCCAGTTCCTAACCTAAGTCTCTCCTCCCCTGTTTCCTTTAAAAATACATTAGAAAAATGTCTTATCTATCTGCTGATGTGAAGAACTTTTGCATTCCACCACTGTTCTGTTTCTCCTCTTGGAAAGGCATTGCAGGCTGTTGTGCCAAAACAACTACTGCACCATTGGATCGAGTAAAGATTCTGCTGCAAGCTCATAACCACCATTACAAGCATCTGGGTAAGGTGGCTGATGCATGTCTGATTTGGGGTTTTAAATGCAGTGTGCATGGTGATGTGACTGGTACCAAATGTGCTGATCAGAATCTCTCTGGTTGGTCTGTGTGCCATGTTTTGTTAGTCTTTAGAAAGAAAAACAAGGCCCTGTGCCAGAGTTGGGGTTTTGGTTGATGTGTTAGTGGTTGAGGTGTCAGAGTAATCCTCAATCGTGCACATAGTTAGGCTTGATCTTCCCCTTACTGGAGCCATCAGGAGACTGATAATCACAGCTTGGATCATTTATGTAAAAACTACCATGGTTGGTGTGTGGTCAGCAGGACTGGGGAAGCGATTATACCCCTGTACTTGGCATCTTGAATATTGTGTTCCTTTTTGGGCCCCACACTACAAGGACACTGAGGTGCTGGAGCGTGTCCAGAGATGGGTGACAAAGCTGGTGAAGGGTCTAGGAAGAACAAGTCTGATGAGGAGAGGCTGAGGGAGCTGGGAATGCTTAGTGAGGAGGAGAGGAGTCTGAGGGGAGACATCATCACTCGCTACCTGAAAGGTGGTTATAGTGAGGTGGGGATCAGTCTTTTCTCCTAAGTAACAGGACAAGAGGAGGTTTAGATTGGAGATGAGGAAAATTTTCTTCACTGAAAGGGTTGTTAAACCCTGCAATAGGCTGCCCAGGGGGGTGGTGGAGTCACCATCCTTAGGAGTTATTAAAAGATATGTAGGTGAGGTGCTGAGTGACATAGTTTAGTGGTGAGCTTGAGGTTAGTGGTTGGACTTGATCTTAAAGGTCTTTTCCAACTGAAATAACTCTATGGTTCTATGAAAGCTGAAATAATTGGTTTGACTGATAGTTTAATATAATTCAAGTCCCAAAAATTGGCAGGTAAAATCTTATTTTCCTCCCTATTTTGAGTGTTAGATGTGGTGCTAATTATTTGAAATGCATCTGGTCAGAGTGCATGCCCTGGTTACATGTGAGCAAAAAAGAAAATGATGTGGATGAGATACCCGTAATCGCAGATATGATGGATTAGTTCATCAAGTCCTCACTGAGTGTTTTTACCACCCCTGCTCCATGGAGTTCATGCCAGGTGAATCTCAGAGCATGTGTTTTAAGAAATGAAAACAGGAGATCATGATATAAGTACTTTCAGAGGCCTGTAATAAACATGACATATTAAAAATACGTGTAATATTCTATTTTTAGGACCTCTGAAATGATTATTTATTTAAACTTCAAATGAAAGTTTGTCTATGACTCTGCTTTCTGCCTGAAATGTGTAAGCCTTTTTCATGTCCAGCTCTTAGATTTATTAAGTAGTTGTATGTTATTTAAAACTGTTCAACTGTTACAGTTTATTCCTTTAAAAATACTAAAAAGTCAATTTGATAGCAATTGTTACTAACTAATATATTTATAATAAAACTGTAGGTTCTGCCCAGACTTTATGTGATCTTGCATTATTTCCCACCTATTAAAAGGGTGCTTCTTGTTGCAACAGCTCTTGAGGCAGGAAGCGTGAGGTGTTTTAAGTTGTAAGTAACGAGAGTCTTGTTTACTTCATTTCCGCAGTGATGGCATTTAAACTGTAATTTAGCATGTAGCAACAGTAGATTGTTTGCCCATGGTTTCAGTTGTGAAGTATTTATTTATTTGTTTAGAAATGGTCGGTTTGCAAGTCAACCAGTTTCCTTCCTTCCTTTCTTCCCTTGCTAGTATTAACTTCTGTGGGTGGACAGTCTCATCTGCAGTAGATTTGCTAACAGTCCAAGTCCAGGCAAGCCATGGGGCTTGAGTGCATGAATTCAGAAAGAGGCTCAGTGAGTCTGGGAGGTGAGAAAGCTGATAAAAACCTTAAGCCTTCTCCCCCTGGCAGCATTTGGGCATTGCAAGCAGATTTTCCACTCTCCATAGTTATATGAACAACATGATCTGGCTTTAGGCACACTTCATTGTTAATAATATTTGCTTGGGGTTTGGGGTTTTTTTTTGTTCATAACACTGATGTAATTGTTAAATATCTCTTTTGTATTGCTGGCAGGAGTGTTTTCTACATTGTGTGCTGTCCCCAAAAAGGAAGGTTACCTTGGGCTGTATAAAGGAAACGGGGCGATGATGATTAGAATCTTTCCATATGGCGCGATTCAGTTTATGGCATTTGACCGATATAAAAAGGTAGCTGAATATGTTTTGTTGTCCTTTTTTTTAATCTGCCTACAATGAAAACAGATTATTTTATTTAATAAAAAACTAACACTGAAACTTTTGTCTTGTTAATTAGCTGCATGTCTTTTCTAAGGTTACTTTATTTTTTTCTGACTCTGTCCATTAAAAACGCTGAGACAAACAGTGAAACTTTTTGCAGTGTTGCTTTAGGAGAAAAAAATCCTGCCAATTTTTGTACCTTACTGTAGTTGAGAATAATACTTTTTTTAATGAAAGAAAAAGGTAATCTAAAGTCATCTGCCATTTGGATTGCTCTAAGGTAGCCCTTTGTGGATAATGTAGGTAAAAATAATCTGGAAGAGAAAATGCTCGTTTCAGGGACCTGGAAGATTTATATATTCCTTTCTGTTCCCATGGATTTACTTTTCATAATAAATACATAATAAATCCCTGCAATGTCTTTTGGAGGTCAGGTGAACATGTTTGTAAACATGCTTATATATGCTGAAAAATACCATTTTACTGTTAGGATGAGCCTGTGTTTGAAAGGTGTAAATTGCATGATCTCTACTAAAGACAATGTGATTGAAATTGGTTCCTTTCCTCAAAGAGCAAATTTCAGAAGGCTCATTCAAAGAAATAACTGTAATGAATTTTGCTTGTTCTTTTTTTTGTGGTATAATCATAAAAGTTGTTGATCTGTGATTGTGTTGTGTTGGATAAAAGACTGCATGCCGTGTTTTGTAATTAAATGATTTATGAATCTGGAAAAGAATCCACTTAGCATCATAACACTTCTTTTTATCCACCAATCGACAACAAACTTTCAAGATATTTTGCAGGAATGTGTGAAAGGAAGAAAACCCTACTCTTAAAGAAGGAATATATGAAATGATCTTTTTTTTGTAGCACCAACCGTACTGCTTAAGTATTCTTAGTTATTTGATAAAAGCCTAGAAACTAACTTCTGACTTCCTTCTAGCACATAATATAACTTAGCAAGTTCTTGCTCTCAAATACTTGTCCGATTTCTCTCCCTATTTTATAAATAAAAATACATTCATAGGAGTTGTGTCACATGCCATGCATGGAAGAAAACACTCTTCTCGAATATGTCACTTTTCAAACTGCTCGGTGTCCTTTGCTCTGTCATGCAACAGGGAGACCACTTGGTTTGCCTTGTTTGATGCACATTTAAGATAACTAAATAATCAATTAATCTAGTTTATAAAGTAAACAGTAGAAGTATTTTGAACTAATTCTGCCTTGCTACTAGAATGTGGGCACTTACGTTTTTGTTAAGAAATTTGTAACGTGGGCAGAGTTAAAAGAAATACTTCTAACAGTAATTAAGTGCTCTGGTTTGAATTTGTACTGTTGTAAACTTCTTGGAAGCAGCTACAGAGTTTGCATTACTGTGCTAATAAACCATGTGATGTATTTCCTGGTGTTTTCTGATATACGACTCTTGTAAATGTTTGATATTTTGTAGATAATAAAGAAGCAACTTGGCATTTCAGGGCATGTGCATCGATTAATGGCTGGATCCATGGCAGGTACAGTTTTGTACTTGGATTTTAGATATGTCTTTTGCTGAAAAGTTAATATTTATTTAGAGGACGATTTGTGTTAGGCAAAAATACTAGTAAATGGTTAATGTAACATAGTTGCCTAACTGAAAGTTGCTTATCTAATAGTATTCTCTACAATATTCAGGCATTGAATTCTGTGCTATGTTGTAAAGTACAATTTTTTATAGTGTTCATTACAGCTTTTTAAAAAATGAAAAATCCAGTGTCAGCAAGATGAAGTGTAAAGGTTCAGGTTTCAGTAGGATAGGCTGATCTGCCTGTTTGCCTTTGCTACTAGGTTGAATAGAAAGAGAAAACTACAGCGCCTTAAATGGAGGAATCTTTGGATTTTCCAGAAGTATCAGAAATATCTATACTTTTCAATATCCAATGCAGAATTGTTATGATACTCCTTAGATTGTGTGTAGGAATGTTACAAACTATCATTTATCAATTAGTGCAATAGCAGAAAAACCCATTTCCAAATGGCCAGTATTTAGTATGATTATACATTTCTGTTTTCCTCTTGCTAATCATTCAGCCAAAAGTAGCTCAGAAAAAAAGGGAAAGGTAAGTAATAGTGAACTGATTTTCTTAATTGAGATGGCTCTTTATGTACTTTTATTTTGTAAAATAGGCTTGATACTATTCAGTGAGAGTCCTTAAAGAGTTATGACACTAGTTAGTATTTAGTTAATTTTGGAATGAAAGTGTTGGGGTTTGTTAATACTACTTTCAGTTGACCTAGAAAGACCTCATGAAACGCTTTGCGTGTCACCATAGAAAACGGGAAGAGGATGAAATGAAGCAATTCAAAGACCCTAAAAACTATTTGTCAAGGTATTCTTCCGGAACTTGGCTAGCTTTCCCCCAAAAGCTTATTATTAGGTTTTTCAGGAGTCTTGTGAGGGACCTGGAACCTGGCTTGTGAGGCACTGTGAAAACACTGAATAATGGGCTTAAGTCTGTCAGTGTTGTGCGTGCTGGAATTCTTTGCACAGATAAATTGATAGCATCTGGCACCATTTTAAGCACCTTATTGGTTAATTCTGTTTTGTGTGGTTAGAGTAGCAGAAATAAAAATAATATACAATACTATCTGGAAACCATGATCAAATGAAATGCTTTGTGAGGTGCATTTATGTACAATGGACTCAATAGTCTGGTATTGAGAACCCCAAAACTGAGGAGATGAGCTAGGTGTAGGTGTGCAGTGAAATGAATATAGCAGTCAAAAATATAGTAATAGGATCACATGTGAGTGTCTTACTGTTTGTTTACTAGGTGGCATTAACTCCTTTTTGAAATATTAATTAGATAAATAAGAGGAAAGGGTTTATATTGAGTATGCCTAGAAGATAGAGAGGAGGAAGACCACATTAAAGAGAGTGTTGAGTTTGAAGTCTTATGCAGAACTTCTCTAGATTTGCAAATAAATTAAGAAAATACTTCTAAAAGTAATTGGTAATACTTCTTGCTTTAACTCCTGTGATAATATTAGTATGTTTTTCGAAGTTTAAGCGACTAAAGGAGATGGTCTGATACATGCACCCGGTATTGGTGGAGAGGGATTTTCATAGCTGTGTGGCACCTAATATTACTGCATTTGAAAACGGATAACCCTTATTTCCCTTTTCTTTTTGTACCCTCTACACCATCTAGCCACACAGCTGTCTGCTTTCACTTCTGTGTTGTGCTAGTGATACTTAAATCTTGCTTATGTCAGTGTTTCCAACATTAATAGCAGTCAACAGACCCGAATCAGCTTCTGAGTTGTGTGAAACATTTGAGTATATTCTGTAACTGGTAAACAGGATTAAAAAGCATATCCACAGGGAAAAAACTAGGCAGTGAGGATGGGGGTGGTGGAGTGAGAGGGTTAAAAAACTCCCTCTATTGTAATGCATGTATTTAAGGAGGGCAAGTTAAAGTTACTGTGGAAACTTTAAGTCTGAATTTCCTGAGCCTTGTGTGATTCAAATTGAAGCTGTAACACCTCATTAACAGATAAATGGTGTATAACTTCTTTTAATGAAAAACAGAGCTGGGGAGAAGGTAGAGAAATCTTAGGGGTTAGTGGAGTTTAGGAAACAAAATGATCAAATAGTACCTGTACTACAGAATGATTTTGCAAATCTAAGTATTTGTTTAGTGTTCTAACTGAAAAAAATCTGAATATAGACACAGAAATGTTTACTTCCTCCTCTGCACTTGATTTAAGTTAAAAATTAACTTGTCTTTTTAAATTTTTAAAATCTAGAGTAAACTGGATAGTTCCATGGGACTTAATACAGAAAACATGTTTTGTTTTTATCTTTTTACTTTTACTAAAAGTGATTGGAAGATAGTGTTACTGTCTCAATTTTAAACATTATGTAATGAACAGTTACCTATTTGAGTCAATGTTTTAAAAGATTCTGTGCCGTTTGTTTCTTCATGTGCATCAGAAAGAAATAGAATGATATATTAGAGGTCTAGAAATATTAGGACTTGATAACTAGGCAGTTGTGTAACCTGTCTGATAAATGTTCTTTGTCACCAGCTATTTCTCTGTATGTGTAGTTCCTGAAACTTTGTTTTGGAGATGCCTCCTTGATAAATTAACTGTTACACTAGTTAAGGAGCAGATCTTCTGCAGTTCAAGGCTGTGACTTGTGTTTATCACTTTTCCAACTGTATACCTCTGAATCACCTGATAGTATTTAATTTTATCTACACAGTTATTGATAAAGTACAAAGACAGAACAGAAGACAGTACAGAAATCATAAAAACTTGCATATCAGATACGTTTTAAATATCTGATCTTTGGAAATGTATTTCACTTGTTTTTTCTGGTTGTTACAGATGGTTTCATATTTTTATTTTCCAAGAAAGAAAAGTGCTGAGAATAGAGGAATAGTAGGGAAACTGGGAGACAGAGACAAATCGCGCTACAGAATGCCTATATGGCTGATCTTGTTGTTAACTCCCAAAGCCTGGGAAGCAAATCAAGGGCAATCTAATTCTTGTTGTGCTTCATTGATGCCAAGTCTCAGTAAAGATCTATGTAAGGGAATACTTGCCCCCAAAGCTGCTCAAAGGTATTTGAGGATAGTATGGCAAGTGAAGAATGGTCTTTCCCCAACTTCCTTGTCTACTGAGTCAGCATTTGCTCTGAAAAAAATCTATTGTTTTTGAGGAAGTGGTTCCTTCAAGGAAAGAGGAGCTGCCTTGTCCTGTTATAATTTCGGATCAGACACTGGGAACTGCAATATGTATCTTTTCACTATTCAGATACTTCCAGTTCTGTCCTGTTTCACCAACCATGGGATAGATTTTTGGCTCAATTTTCATTATTTGGACTAGACTTTGCTCCCTGAAGACACTTAAGATACCGTCTGACTTCTGATAACTCGCAATATTTAGGGAGTAGAAATGAGTAATTGTGAGTAACTTTGTGTTACAAAGCTGTCATTTCGTTCAGAAGAGTAGTGTCTCTCCTGAGCCCAAATGATCCCTTTTATGTACAGTTTGCTTATGTGACATGCCTTTCCCAGTTGCTTGAGGAAAGCAAGCATCTTTTGTGGCTGAGGTTAGAAATCCCCTTTTTTTCAGGAAATTTTTAAGTTTTAAAAAATCCCATTTAAATCCTTGCTATATATGATTTACTTCAGTTCCATCTGATTTTGTTTTTTCTTCAGTTGTACTATTTTTGGACTGTGTTCACCAGTTGTGCCTGCACCAAGCTCTTGGTTGGTCTGTTTGGTGGTTTTTGTTCAAGTAATATCCCTGGATACATATCAGTGTATGACTGGACAGAGAAGGGAGGATACAGTTTTCTTGTTTTCTGAAGCAGAATGACTTTCCTGTGAAATCTTCAGCTCTGTAAAAGCTTTTTTTAAATTGTAATTTTTTTTAATTGGCTTGAGCTCATTTGTTTTACAATATTTCCGGACATCTCAGGCAATCCATTAAGAAATGGCTGTAATCTGAGGACTGCATTTAATAATATAGATTAGTGGAAACAGTCCTAAAATTGCTTCGGTGTTCTGCAGCTTCCAGCTTTTGAACCCTATGTGTGAGACAACAGCAGAAATCAGTTGTCTGATTTTTTTTGTTAGAGTAATAATCCAGAATATCTGAAAGAGATATTTTTGTCTTTAAAATAAAGTAGTGGTAGGACACTTCATAAAGCCTTGGACTTTACTCTCAATTGGCAGTTGACTAGTGTCAGCTTTTTGGATAGCTCACTTGTGGTGTTATTTTTCTTTTGATTTCCTCCCCATCTAATCCTGATATCTCCTGTCAGATCATTCATCTTACTGAAGTTACTTTTTTTTTCTCCCCAGACATAAAAGTTATGAAGAGTTCCTTGGCTGGAGTTGTGTTGCATTTGGATTTTGCTATTGCTTTGTTTTGTTTTTTTTTCCCCCTTCTCTGTTGTGGTTATATCTTGACCTTGTGGAAAGGAGGGGAAATGCTACACCTACAAAAAGAGATACCATTAAGAGACTATTAAAATTTAAGAGGAAGTGGTAATTTCCTGCCAGCATAAAAAGTGTATTTATGTACTGTAGAGCGAATTTTTGAGTGATATTTAGTGAAGTTGGAGCGGCTGCTAGAAAATAACAGCAACCATGAAGGTTTTTGCTTTCTTATTCTCCCTTTCCCTGTATTTTTATTTTTTTTTAGTGATGGTGTGATACCACCTGAACATGACCTCTGTTTTTAGTAAACAGTTTTAACTATTCCCTCCAATTCATTTGTCAGCAATGGAGCAGTTTATCTCAAAAACTGTCATTAGGAAACAATCTGTTACTCAGGGAACTATTAGAGGAGCTGTTCTGTTTCAAAAATTCCAAGTTGGTCAATCAGTTTTGAAGCAGTTCATACCTGGATGAATCATAAAATGTATTTTTTTTTTTTTAATCTTAAGTCTATAAACAACTTTTTTTGGTCAGTTTTAAAATGGAAGTGTTGTGTAACATGAACTCTTAGAATACAGTAATTCAATGTAGTTAAGTACTCTTCATCAGTAGGGTCCTGACTTTATCTGAAATGTCATTACAGTATATTTAGTATTTTGAGATGCAGTAGATATATGTGTTTATATCCAGTAATCACATCAAATTCTGACACAGCCTCTTTGGAATTAAACATGTAAATTTGGTGGGTGTGTGGGGTTTTTTTGCTGTTTTATTTAAATAATAAATAAATTGGTAGGATTAGGTTTTGTGGTTGCAATCCAGGAAAGCTGATGTATTAGACTAGCCTGATGCTNCCCCTTCTCTGTTGTGGTTATATCTTGACCTTGTGGAAAGGAGGGGAAATGCTACACCTACAAAAAGAGATACCATTAAGAGACTATTAAAATTTAAGAGGAAGTGGTAATTTCCTGCCAGCATAAAAAGTGTATTTATGTACTGTAGAGCGAATTTTTGAGTGATATTTAGTGAAGTTGGAGCGGCTGCTAGAAAATAACAGCAACCATGAAGGTTTTTGCTTTCTTATTCTCCCTTTCCCTGTATTTTTATTTTTTTTTAGTGATGGTGTGATACCACCTGAACATGACCTCTGTTTTTAGTAAACAGTTTTAACTATTCCCTCCAATTCATTTGTCAGCAATGGAGCAGTTTATCTCAAAAACTGTCATTAGGAAACAATCTGTTATTCGGGGAACTATTAGAGGAGCTGTTCTGTTTCAAAAATTCCAAGTTGGTCAATCAGTTTTGAAGCAGTTCATACCTGGATGAATCATAAAATGTATTTTTTTTTTTTTAATCTTAAGTCTATAAACAACTTTTTTTGGTCAGTTTTAAAATGGAAGTGTTGTGTAACATGAACTCTTAGAATACAGTAATTCAATGTAGTTAAGTACGCTTCATCAGTAGGGTCCTGACTTTATCTGAAATGTCATTACAGTATATTTAGTATTTTGAGATGCAGTAGATATATGTGTTTATATCCAGTAATCACATCAAATTCTGACACAGCCTCTTTGGAATTAAACATGTAAATTTGGTGGGTGTGTGGGGTTTTTTTGCTGTTTTATTTAAATAATAAATAAATTGGTAGGATTAGGTTTTGTGGTTGCAATCCAGGAAAGCTGATGTATTAGACTAGCCTGATGCTTATGAGCCATGGACTTCAGTAAGATTGCTCATGTGAATAGAGTTTGGCCCATAAGTCTTTGGAAAATCAAGGCCTAGCTATGCAGCTTCGGTGAACACCAAGTATTCACATAAATCCTTCATGAGTTGCTGAAGTTAGTGTTCCTATGTACTGATTATAAGTGACTTTGTATATCCTATTATATTCACTGCCACAACTAGAAATTATAATTTTCAAAATAATCCTAGAATCAGATAAGGTGTAGGTGAGTTTTGTTTGCTTGTTTTGTTTTTGTTTTTAATAAAGGTATTACAGCAGTGATTTGTACTTACCCTCTTGATATGGTTAGAGTTCGTCTGGCGTTCCAAGTAAAAGGGGAACACAAGTACATGGGAATTATCCATGCATTCAAGATGATTTACACAAAGGTATTTTTTCTTTTAATCTTCAGTCCTGTCAAGCACAATATGCTTTTTAAAGAATGTTGCACTGCATTGAAAATAATGGCTTGGTGGAAAATAACATGACTTCATTGCGTGCACATTGATTTTTTTTCTTTTTTTTAATGTAAAAAATAATCTGGATGCTTCTGTCTACTTAGGCTGCTAAGATGGAGCTAAGACTCACCTAAGTGGGAGGTCAAAAGTGGCAGTTGGTCTTTTGCTTTTCAATGAAAAGTTGTAATGATACAAAAGAATTTGGGGAGGAGGGCTATGTATAATATGGAAATGTCTCCTAGATTATTGTGCCGAATGTAGGTTTTTCACCTTCATTTTACTTCTTGATCTCCTGTGAGGCCAGACAGTTGTCTCCTCAAATCTTCAGGCAGAAGAAATGGAACTTCAGGTTAGCTCCTTGGTGCTAGATGATGCTAGTCAGATTGCTGTCACGTGAATATGTGTGAGCAGTCATATAATTTTTCAAGACATTGCTTGTGTTTCTTGCCACAAATGTACTTGTATTTTTCTTTCAAAGGAAGGTGGTTTTAGTGGGTTCTACAGAGGGCTGATGCCAACTATTGTAGGAATGGCGCCATACGCAGGTAAGTTAAAACCAGAATGTGGCAGTCCTTCAGCAGTTATGTGCCCTACTAAATTGACATCGAATATCTACACACCTAGTTAATTAGCTTCTGTTAAGATCAAGCACTGTTTTTTGCTGAATGGAGAGGCCAATAGAAGCATTTGCTGCTCTTCAGTCTTAATCTAGAATTGATCAATGTGTGTTAAAGCACCTTCAATAAGCAAAGCCTAGCTTTGCTGAAACTTGAAGTTGAGAGGGAAGTACTGATTCTTCTGTTTCCCAGTCTTCTCACATGAAAGCAGGTAGATCCATGAGAGCAGAACGCTATAGATGGAGACTTAGAGCCTCTGTATTGGCTCCATCTCCTGGCGGCTTTTATGTAAATATCTACACAAAAAAGTAGCAATGGATGGTGTGGGACAGAGGAACACTAGAACTGCCCATCTGAACTACACTCACATTTAAAAGATGAGAGATGTTCTTTAGTTAAAAAGATTTTAGGAGTTACTCTTAACAGCGATCCACTAATTTAAATCCCACAGTCTAGCTTGTTGAAAGCATTATTTTAATATTAATTGTAAACACTAATTCATTTGGATAGAAGTTACTGTAGAAGTTTTAAATATTATTTGTCTATTTCTGCATGAGAAAAAACTTCCAAAAGGATTGGCAAATATTTTAATTTTGTAATTGCAGCTTTTGATTTATTGCGATGATGCATCAGCAAATGGTTTTCTTTTTAATGAAAGTACATAAAATTAAATTTCCTTTTAGGTTTTTCATTTTTTACCTTTGGTACCTTAAAGAGCATTGGACTTGCTCAAGCACCTAACTTGCTTGGACGGCCTTCATTAGATAATCCTGATGTCTTAGTTCTGAAAACACATGTAAATCTGCTGTGTGGTGGCATGGCTGGAGCAATAGCTCAGACGATATCGTAAGTTTGGGTATTGTTTTCTTTTGCTTTTTCCCCCATGTATAACCTTTAATCTGAGAATATGATTTTGTTTAAGTCTAGTTATTAGTATAGTTTTAAACTCAAGTTAATCAGACACTGGAAATCAGTTATTTTCTCTGCTGTTTCATTTACTAAATATCTATTTAATATTCAGGAACTTGTATATGCATTGAGTCAAGCAAACAAATTCAGACAAGTCTCCTAAAAATCAGTTGGAATCTTGTTTAGTAAACTAAGAAATTTTGACCATGAACATAACTTACAGAGTTGTGTTACTCCAATTTATTTTCAAAATAATGTAACTTATGAAGCCATGAAATGTGCAAAAAATGATTAAAAAAAGGTCTCAGCTATTTAATTTGGCTTTTTTTTTTTTTACTGCTTTCTCTACTTTCTTGCACTCCTTGTCGTATTTCATTTTGTCTACAAAATAAAGCAATCAAATGGACTTATGTGGCATCTATTTTTCACTAAATCACTGAATTACAAATGTCCTTTTCTATTAATCCTTAAACTGTTAATTTTATTTTTGATTCAGGTGTCTTCTTCCTCCAGCATTGTACAGACTATTTTATACTCTCATTTGATCTGCCTCTGTCTTCCTTAATTGTGCCAAATGGAATCTATTCAGAGATATGATTTGCTGCTTTTGGTTGTATAGGGGAAGTCTCCCTTTTTGAATAACTTTCAGCTTTGTTGAGAATGTGAGCCAGATTCCTGACTTGCTGAAAAGGGAACTTGGAGGCTGCTCATGGTCTTCTTTGTATTCTTTTTTTTTTTTTTTCTAAACAATATTCATATAGTCATCACACATCTGGTTCAAATATCTCCTCTGTAGATATCCCCTTGATGTAACTCGTAGGAGAATGCAGTTAGGAGCTGTTCTCCCAGACTCTGAAAAGTGCCTGTAAGTATTTTCCTTTCATCCTTAGTAACTGAATTCTTAGATGTGTGAAAACACTGAGCAAAGTTAAATTCTTATTTTTTAAGCTTAAAAACCAAAACAAAGCAAGCAAAAAAACCCTCCTCTTTAAACCACTATATTGTTGATTTCTACATTCTTGTAATGACTAAGTTTCCACACAGACAAAAGTTGTCACTAGCACTCATTAAAAAAAAGGACTGTATCACATGAAAACAAATCACTGAAATCACAGTGGCACCTTTGTTAGAAATACTGTGTTTGCATTTAGTGACCTTTATTTGTATTTTAACTCAACTTTAGTTTAGTTGAGTTCTTTAGTATCAGCAGGATCCCTTGGAGAGAAACTGCATACTTCTACTGAAGTGTTTCAAAGTGTTTTTTAATGGTGTAGAATCTGTTCTGTAAGATGATTTTGTGTAATGCTGTTTCACTTGACCTTTCTTGCATTTACAGTAATGTCCCTCACCTAGTTATGGTTCCTCCAGTTGAAGTGGAAGTATCATACTGTCCTTAAAATCATAGTATTAAGTTAGCTCTCATCTTGAAAAACTTTTAAAAATTGCCAGTTTCCTCAGTAAAATTCAATTCCAAAACAGTTTCATCATGGGTCTTTTCTGTCTTGTAGAATTGTCTGAATCCAGTGTGATTCAGACACTGGCAAACTGGATCTTGCTAACAGTAATCTGTTCTTGTGACCTTTCAGGAACAACCTAGATCTTGTTTACTGTGAAAGTTGCTGTTATTTTTTCCTTAAGTCTCAAAGGTTTTGAGTTTTGTAAGAACTGATGCTTCTCAGCTCCTTGCTAGATGGGCAATAGCATATGTGTAGCCATTCTGGTGTAGAATGTCTTTATATGTCTTTTAGGGCAGATGTTTTCAGATGGAAACTCCTTTTGCACTGTCTTCTTTTCAGTTCCCAACCCCTGTGCCCAAGTTCCCTCCAGAAGCTCAGACTATTGAGTCCTGAAAAGACTGTAATGTTTCGCATATATGGAGTCCCATGAGTTTTTCTCCTTTGTTCTCTTTAAGAACTAAGGAGTCTTGTATTTAAAGAAAGTGATTTTGACTATAGAATATATGTATCCAATAATGATCTGAGTTCTTATTTTTTCCAGTACAATGGTGCAGACACTCAAATACGTCTATCAACAACATGGAATACGAAGAGGATTGTATCGCGGTTTATCTCTAAATTATATTCGTTGTATTCCTTCCCAGGCTGTGGCTTTTACCACATATGAACTTATGAAACAATTCTTGCACCTCAACTGATTTTTTTTTTAGAAGACTTTCATGTAAAACTACACTATCACTTCTTATACTTATTTGAAGTTTCAAAAAAAGCTATCTGTTATTATGGAACTGCTGTTGTCTGACATTGTTATTTGCCAAAATGTGGTTAACTTCTTGGACTCAAACCAGGAGACAGATCAAAATAAACATTAGTTAGCTATATATTTTTTTTTTTTTTTTTTTGCACTGGATCTTCTAGATTAGTGTTAAGAATTACACATTTTAAAAATTACACCTATATTTTATACAGGTTTCACATAGGTTTCACGCTGTTACTTCTCTGGCTTTACCGTCATTCCAGGAGTTACACACATGGTTGTATTGCTGTTTAAGCTAGTAGACAGACATCTGTTCTTCCTTAAAAATTATACTGAATAAACTGATTTGAACAAAATGCAATGATTTTCATATTCAGACACTTGCTAGCTGTGTAGAAGCTGAATTCACTAGACCACAACTTAAGCATCTTTTCATTCTGTTTTGTACAAGTTTTCCGTATGCAAGAACAATGCACGTGTCTTTGGATTGATACATATGAGTATCTCTTCAACCATATCAATAAAAAACGACAACATGTAGACACGATTAGGAATCTTGCGAGTTTGAAACCTTGGCATACATTCTATACTGAAAAATGCTGTATCTACACAAATAAGACCAGGGAGAACATTTTATAGAGACAAATGTTAGACAAGGTCTACGGGCCTCATCTTACAAGGTATTTCTGTACCTTTTCTGTGGAGCTCAAGTTCTCGGTTCAGTTTATTAAAGGCTGAGTATTTTATGTACTTTCCAGTACTAGCTCGTGTAAACACATTTGTCCCAACCTTAAAACATGGTGACAAACAAGACTGCATGCTGCTGCACTTCCTTTTTTAGGCATATGGACCATATTCAACTTCTCGCACAAGAAAACAAAATGATGATTGTATGGGAGTCTGTAGACGTGTATCTGTACCGTTTCTGAAGTATGGTATACAATAGACTATCATGTTTTCTCCCTCCTACAATTCCTTTTGTAGAGGGAATTATTTTCCAGATTTGTTTGTACATGAATTACATTGGTACACTTGATTTTACTCATTTGATTCAGGAAACAGTAAAGCTTTTACTTTAAGCAATGTAAGTTATTTATTTATTGTAAATGTTTTATCAGCATCTTTTAAGAGTTGGTAATGGTTAAGATCATTTTGCTTGATTTTTGACAAATTGGACAAACTGCATTTTGAATTATATCTTCAATACCGATTTTTGTGACTCAATTTTTTCTTTTTCCAGTTTCTTAAAAGTATGTATTTCTTTGATATTTAACAATGTAGCTACGGACAGAGAATGGAATGTATTTGAATTTATTTTATTAAAAATTTTGAACCAATGTCTCTGTGTGATTTGTATGTGTTGCAGCCAGAAAGAATACAGGTTTCTGGAATGATCTGTACATTCTCCCTTGTAGGTAAATCTGCATAATATTATCATTCTTAATTAAGAGGTAACAAATTTGGTTTCACTAAAGCGAAACTAACCAATATCATAGTGAATTTTTATTTTACAGTCCTTGCAGTAGAGCTAAATCCACTGTTTTAAGAAAAAAAGTGACATTTTTCTTTCCTGTATTGTTTTACTGTGTGAGAAAATAAGCATCTTCTCAGATACCTGTTCTTTGCCTTGTTATAGTGTTAAGGATGTTTAAATTTGAGTTTAACATCTTAATTTTACTGAAAGTCATATATTTGAGGAACTCAAATAGTTTTTTAGCTGTGTCATAAAAAGTTAAGCAGTTCTTAACGCAGAATAAAGCATTACTATTGCTATGCCTTAATCACATACATTCTAATTATTTTTTTCTGTTGACATTTTCAGGAAATTGAAGAGGGGATGAATGTCTTTATTTCCTAAAAATTAATATAATAATAATAATCTCATAACTAAAAGTTCAAACCAGTGAAGTAATTATTTTTGTGAAGAACTGTTTCTGGAGCCTTGGATACTATTTTAAAATTGTGTTAAGCTCACCTGTTTCACATAGTCTTTGACATAAAAGTAAGAAAGCATGCCTCACCAGTTTAGGACTTCTTCAGGTGAGAGGGTTTCGTACAGGCTTATCCGTGACATGTCTTCTGTATCTCAGTCTGAAGGGAGGTTGTTGCCAGTGATTGAACATTGTGTCTGTAAAACAAACCCCATACTTTATCTCTACATTCTTACCATTGGAAGTTTTTCTTGCTATAACCAAGGCATTTACGTATGACTGATATTGCAATTTCAGAAAACTTTGATGTATTTGAATAATTTTTTTTTTGCTCATCTCTATGTCATTGCTAATAGTGTCCAGATGTTTTTTGTTGCATATTCAAATGAGCTGAGACTTCAAGGTGGACAAATGCTATTGACACTCTTCAAATTCCTCCCCTCCTTCCCCAAAAAAGGAGCCTGCTGGGTTTTTATTACAAGTTCTCTTCTATGTAACTCAGAACACTTATATTTGTTCAACTGAAATGGGTAGAAAATAAAAGATCTCTGTGCTTGTCCTTACCTGTTTTTGTTTTGTTTTGTTTCTTTTTATTCTGTGCAATTAGTGTGAGTCTGTTCAGCTCAGAGATTGCTGTTTCAGCCATGTAAGTGACAGACTGTCCCCTGAGCATCCTCAGAGTGGGTCTCTGGAGGCTGGCCCTAATCTGATTTCCTACACTCTAGCTCTCCTCTCCACTTCTGTTGTCAGGATCCAACCTGTTCTCTCACCACAGTGCTAGCACAGTTGTATAGTAAATCAGTTCAGGAAGTTAATAGCTTTCCTTGCAGCTAATTTATAATTATAAATTAGCATTTCCTATTTAACTGCACCTTTGGATGCAGTTTGACATTTTGCCTAAGCCAGGATAGATGGGCTAGATACAGTCGTGCTCCCATGGATCTGACAAAAAAATTAACTCACCAAAAGAAACAGTGAATTTTATTGGCATCACCTTACTGTGGCTGCACACTTACTAAATCTGATGCAAAGTAAACTTAATCTCAGATTTAGCTTTAGGAATAAACATGCTATGTGGCGTGGCAGCAGGCAAGTGCGTATTGCCAAGTCAGTTGCTGGAAAAAATACAGCTGTAGGTTCCCCTCCTAGGTTTCCCTAATTAAATCTGTGGTGTAAATGTTTGTAAGTATAGATAGAGTAAGACAGATGGTAAGAAAAAAAGAAAATAATTATCTTGTGATGATATTTTTTGGACAAATTCCTGAATTTACACAGTTCAAACTTGATGGAGAACACTGGTAGACATTAAAATTGTAACATCATTTTTCTCAAACACTAGTGCCAGAAAGAATTTTAAAAGCTACTGTCTGAACACTTTAGTGCAACTTTTGATAATAAAGTAAGGTTTGATAGTTTTTTTTTTTATTTCAGAGACTCCTGTATGATTGCTTGGTGGATTTTAGCTAACTTAGAAATACTTAAGCATATTTTGTACTTCTATAACCACACTCTGTTAAGATAATTTGTTAGTGTGAGATATATAGGGAACATGAGACTACAGAACATGAGACTGTCCAGCGTACAAAGCAAAAGTAGTTATGTAATTTCTTCTAATACCATACCAAATTATATGACTGGTATTAACATACAACTATTAAATTGCAAGTAAATAAAGTTATATTAGAGGTTCTGCAAAGGAAAGCAATATTAATGTAGTTTATGTATTTCAAGACTATCCCAAAGAAAACTAAAGGAGATAATTTACGTGTGTTCTCACCTTTTAAAAGTCAAGCTTTGAGCCTGCTGTTGGGTTGTCTAAGCGTTGGCCAAAACTGTCTTCTTTGCGGGACTAGAGCCTCACACTGTTTCCCAACGTTTGGCTACATTAAAAAGAATACAAGACCAAATTCTTAATAGAGAATTTTCCTCACATTTGAATTAGGGAATAGTTATGTGGATGTATTGTGAATAGATTTAATACCTATGTCCTTCAGTCTTTGCTAAAAGTGATTGTCTCAGATCCAGAATACTTTGCTGAAGTAGCGGTTTGTGGCCAAAAAAAAAAGAGGAAAGAAAGGAAATCTGTATCTCTGAATCTTCCGAATCACCTCTGAAAGCCTATCCATGAGCAGCACCAAACATAACAAGCTCTTGTACTCAGGCAGAGATTCACCCGTAAGTAGCTGGGAGCAGAAGGCACATCTGATTTTACCTCATACTACAGCACGGGTATCAGAACAGGGCTCGCGGTTCTAGACGCACTTGACGCTGTGGAAAGAAAGGACAGGCAGGGCTCAGCGTGACCCTCGCCTGCACTGAGGTAACCGCTGCAGGCGCCCCTCACCCTGAGCGCCCCTGACATTGAGCTCCCCTCGCCCTGAGCTCCCCTCGCCCTGAGCGCCCCTCACCCTGAGCTCCCCTCGCCCTGAGCTCCCCTCACCCTGAGCACCCTGACATTGAGCGCCCCTCACCCTGAGCGCCCCTCACCCTGAGCGCCCCTCACCCTGAGCTCCCCTCACCCTGAGCGCCCCTCACCCTGAGCGCCCCTCAGCCTGAGCTCCCCTCACCCTGAGCGCCCCTCACCCTGAGCTCCTCTCACCCTGAGCTCCCCTCACCCTGAGCGCCCCTCACCCTGAGCTCCCCTCACACTGAGCACCCCTGACATTGAGCGCCCCTCGCCCCTCGCGCCCCTCAGCCCGGAGACCCGCTCTCGCGGCAGCTGCCATTGGCTGCGCTGGCCCCTCCCCCGCCAATGGCCGCGCGGGAAGGGGCGAGGGGCGGGGCTCTGCCGTACCGCGCCTGCGCTCTGGGGCTGCGCGGGGCTGAGGGGATTTGTCTTTACCGGTCGGTCGCTCGGTCGGTTGGCGGGTTGGTCGGGTTCCTCGGGCTGGAAAGCCGAGGCGGGCCGGGCCGGGCCGTACGCGATGGAGGACCTGCTGATGGCAGAGAGGTAGCGGTCGAGTGCGGGGAGCAGCCGGTGGGCGGAGACGGGCGCGCTGGCGGGAGGTTTAAAGCGTAAGGCGGCGCCGCCTCCCCGCCTCGCGCCGCTCTCTGCCTCTCCTGGCCCCGTGCGCGCTGGGCGCCGGAAGGCACAAACGAGTCCTGAGGCACGCCGGGGCGGGGAAGGGGCGGCACAGGCCCTCACCGGCGATGGGAGAGAGGTAGGGAAGCGCTCGCGGCCGCTTGAGGGAGCGGAACGTGCAGCTGCTTAGTGAGCAAGCGGTGTTGGCGCGGGGCAGGCGCCTGGCGTCAGCCTCGTCCTTACCCGCGCCTCGGAGCTCTAGCGGGCGTCTTTCTGTCAAGAGAGTGGCTGGCCTGACTGCTCTATCTGAATCTTTGGCCATTGGGCAGCTTGAATACCAGTTTTCTAATAATCTTTGTGTTAAACATAAGTAGAGAAAAAGTTACGTGTGTCTGATGAACTTGGGTGACTGTGGGACTTACTACATGCTTTACAGTGCTGAAAGCTTTCTCGTGAGCAAAGTCACAGTGCAGATGTAATGAACTTATGAATAAATACAAATATGTAGCCGCTAAAAGAAAGTACCAGGCACAATAAATAGCAATTACTTACTGTTTATGTCTCATTCCTTATGTCTCCTAGGTCCAAATACTTGCTTTTCATTCCTGTCATCCAAAGAGACAAAGTCAAAGCATTGTCAAAGAGATGGTTTCCTACTCTCTACACGTATAGAACTAAAAATCCCGTAGTAGATATATATTAAAATAGAAGAGAGTGAATAATTACCTTATACGTGAAGCTTTCCCTCTTCTTGGCAGTTTTCTTCTCAAGCAGTGTCACATCTTTGCACTAACAAATTGTTACTTCAGTTTTCAGAAGAAAGTGACTGAATTCCCCGACACAATACTTAAGAATGGGTTGAACAACAGATACTGTGTTTTGGAAGTCAGTGTAATACACAGAAATGGAAGTGACTCTGAGAAACATTTGACGATTACATCATCTAAGTCACTGGAGGATACAGAGCTCTGCATTCTTAGGAATGGCTGGTAATCCATATAGAAATTAAGTCGGTTTTCTTTGTGTTGCCTTAGAGATTAAATTTTCTTTCTTAAAATTGATATAAAATGCTGAAAGAAACTTTATCTAATGTAATATTATCAGTGTCTTAGTTTAATGGATTTTCATGTTGAGAGAACTGATTGCATATAACTTGTGTGGTGTAGATATTGGTGACCTTAAAGGTTTAATTTGTTTTTGTGTTACCAAACAGCAAGACAATGAACTCTGAGCAGGCTGTTTTAAGTGTTGTGTTGCAACAAGTTACTAGTGTTCTTCAAAATGGTATATCCTGATTGTACATCTAAATGTACAAAGCTATGTCTGTAAAATGTGAAGTTTTATACAGTCTGTTAGTCACCTTAGTTGAGCTGTACTGCCAATGTGTTTTCAGATAGGGATAGGATTTGTGTTTAGATGTTTATGCATTGCATGGTATTATCGAAGAAAAGACTAGCTTAGTCTTTTGAAACATGTAGGCATGCATAAGCTCTTTGGCCCTGGTATTCATTTTTCTGTGCAAGCCAGAAAGATGTGAGAAGAACAAAAGACTCAATTCCTTGAAGGAAAAGACAAAAAAGATTTTGAACTCTGAAATTTCTAAATCAACAAAAATATTCTTAGATTTTTGCTTAACTTCTAAATCAAGTAGAACTAAGTAAAAAATAATGGAGTAATATACCAACACAAAACTTAATTATACCGAAATGTCTCAATACAAGGATCTAGAATGACCTGAAATCAAGAGGCTTTCCCTACACCCCTACACTCAAACTGCCCTCATCCATGATCCAGTTACTCAAAATTACTAAAGTTTTGTCATTAAAAAGTCCTTTATTCACTTTCTGAATTTATTTAGGTCGATTTCTAAAAAAAAAAAGAATTACAATAACCTCCTGTTTCTAAGGACATTGAATCTGATACATTAATGTGTAATTTCTAATACATTGTGTCTGTAGCTTGCAAATGGTTGTTCCCATGTATTACTTTATAGGGAGTCTGTTCCAGTTGTTCCAGGAGACATCATTCATTTAGAAGGGGAGCGTAGTTCCGGTACTTGGATCATAAATGAGCAGTGTGGATACCTGGTTCTTTACCCAGATCTGCTGCTTTCTGGTACTACAATATCAAATAGTATTCGATGCATGAGAAGAGCTGTGCTGAGTGAAAGGTTTAGGGTAAGTGTGAATTCCAGAGCACCAAGTAGGTGCAACTGATAGGTATCTCTTCCATGGACACTGATGGTTTTGCTCAATGTTAAGACTAGCTGAGAAGCTGTATTGCAAAATGTCATTATTAGCTATTCATAATGTTTACAACATAGAATAATTTGGAATGGAAACTCTCTGTTTCTTTTTGGACTTTGTGGAATTTTTTTGAGAATTGTGGCCAAAATAATCTTGTATTCTTAGCATAACTAATGGGACAAAGAAATGATCTTCGCGCTTAAAATTCTGACAACATTTTTTATAATCTCTTGCCACATTTTGTGTGGATATGAATCCTTTGTGAGGGATATGCCTCTTGTCGACCATATCAAAAGATAATCACACTTGGCCAAGTTAAAAGCCTCTAAAAAATTAGCTAATTAACTGAATTACTTACTCTGGGATATAAATCCATCTACTGGAACCTGGAAAGAGGAAGAGTTTTTTGTGATGTCCTTGTGCACATATAGACGACAGAGAAGCAGCAGCTGCCAGTTTCAGCTGAGGAGAACTTCCAGATGCAGTAGGAATATAAATCTGAATGGGCAAGGAAATTGTAACGGAGCGGTAAATGTGCTGGCTGGGAGCCTGTGACTGAAACAAGAAAATCAAGTACAGAAATTCTAGACTGTGAAATGGTGTCAGACCTTTATTCAAGGAGTATGGGAATAAGCTAATCATTTGCAAGGGGCAATGTAGAGAGTCCTATTGCTGAGATAACAGCATCCATCTGTTCTGAGCACAACTCACAAGTATTAGGTCTACTATAGATATCAATAAGTATTTAAGCCACAGTGATTAGATTTCCAGTTGTCTGGTGGTAGCTCTTGCAGGAGGTGTAACTTACTACCACTTTAAATTCTTAAGAGTCTATAGAGTCCAGTCCTAGTGATGGTTAGATGAGTTGCTGGGCCATTTTGGTGGTACTTCGAATATTTTTATGTGCTCAAAATTCATTGTAATATGTACCTTTGGTACTTACCTGTTAATACCATAAGGATTGTATTCTAACATTATCAGAGATTGTATCCTCTCATCATAAAAATGACAGCTAAAGCAATAGGAGAGACTCATCTCAATTTATGTGTTTTCACAGTCAGAGTTGAATAGGTATTATTTAGTGACATGAAAACTGTAATGATCTTGCGAATAAGTAAATGCAGCCCGTCGTGTAGCAAGTAAAAACCAGAAAATGTACAGAAAAGTTGGCATGAAGTGGGTGTAAATCTTCATGCGTGTATATGTGTTATGTGACATCTGTTGCAGGGCTCAGAGTCTGGTTCACGCCAAACACTCGTTGGTACAATTCTTCATGACATTTTCCAGCAATCAGTAACAAATAACTTGGCACGAGAAAAAGTGGAAGAACTGGCAAATAGAATTGTGTATGGACAAAAGTATCTCAAAGAAATGTAAGTAGTATTATAGGTGCTTTTACATTTGGAAGACAGAGTAGGAACACTTGAACTATCAGGTAAAACTGTACTTGAAGAAATGTAGTGCTAGTATCAGGAGAAGATCCTACCAAATTACCTTGCTTAATGAAACCTGAGTATATTTAATAAAATAATTCCCTGATTTGTACTGTAATTTAATTTGTCTTCTGTGCTGGGCTACTTCTATAGATGTGAGTTATGCTGCTGGAGTAACTGTAGATGTAGGTTGGTTTGGTTTTTTGGAGTGTTTTTGCCTATAACATTAGATTTACAAGCATCTCCCAAAGCTGAGTTCAATGTAACAATCATAATTAAATTTTGATCCTCAGGAGATGAAGTAGAAACTTGTGATTAAGAAATGAGATAATGTCCTGTTCTTTATCAGGTTATCAGGTATTTAATGTCTCAATTGTTAGAAAGCCTTTAACCTTTTTTCACTGCAAAGGTGAGAAATGCTGGTGAAGTATCTTGCTATTTTCTGATAGAAATATGAAGACTGAGTGGCTGTCACTTTTAATGTTTTACTGCAGACTTGATTAGAAACCAGTTCAGGTAATGTAACAAAATTATATTTTGGGCAATGTCAGTTTTATGATATTTATTAGTCCGGTTCTGCTGTGAAGGTAGATACTTTGAATTGTGACTGCTAATATTACTTTTGAAGGCTTTCATGTCTCTCTGAGTGTCTGAAGCTGTTGATTTGTGATTCCTCTTTGCAGATGTAGGCTACTATTTTTTGGGATTGAAAAGTAAGTTATGTAACTCTGCTGGCTGTGCTTGTATGAAGCTTTTTGTGCAAAACCTACTTGTATTTTTCAGTTGCTGTAGAACAATGACATTATTTCCATTGAATGCCAGCAATGAATTAGCTAATGCCACATGATTAGATTCCATTTAATGTGACTTCTACTGTCTTGTGTATTTCTAACTGTAGCAACTGCAGAAGATTATGATTCCTTTCCAGTTAAAATGCTGAAGCCTGTCAAAATGTATGTGAGGAACAAGTAGCAGATCAGTGTCTTCAGATAAACAGAAAAGTAGGGATTGGAAGGGATCTTTAGAGATCATCTAGTCCAACCCCCCTGCAGAGGCAGGTTCACCTAGATCAGGTCACACAGGAACATGTACAGGTGGGTTTTGAAGACCTCCAGAGAAGGAGACTCCACACCCTCCCTGGGCAGTTTGTGCCAGTGCTTTATCACCCTCACATTGAAGTAGTTTCGTGTGTGAACTTTTTGTTTTCCAGCTTCATCCCATTATCCCTTGTCCTGTCACTAGATAAAACAGAAAAAAGGGATGCCCCAACCTCCTGACATCCACCATCTTGCAAATATTAACAACATCTCCCACAGTCTCCTCTTCTGTAGACTAAACAGCCCCAGTTCTCATAGCCTTTCCTCATAAGGAAGATGCTCTAGTCCCCTGATCGTCTTGGTGGCCCTGTGCTGGACTCTCCAGCAGTTCCCTGTCCCTCTTGAGCCAAGAACTGGACACAGGACTCCAGATGAGGCCTCACCAGGGCGGAGCAGAGGGGGAGCAGAACCTCCCTTGACCTGCTGCCCACACTCTTCTTGATGCATCCCAGGATGCCATTGGCCTTCTTTGCTACAAGGGCACATTGCTGGCTCATGTTCAGTTTTCTGTCAACCAGCGCTCCCAGGTCTCTCTCTCTATGCTTGTTCAAATGGTATTTTTAATTTTTGTTTTCCATTTTGCCTAAAGCATAGGAATAACCACTTTTAAATGCATGAGGCTGGCATTCCTTTCATGCAGCATAAATATTAGTTTTGTTTTATCGTATCTATCATGCAGTTGCTTTCATTATGCTATACCTGTTGTTTCAAAAGATACATCAGAAACTTGTAATAGATGTTCAGTTTTAGTTTTATGAATTCATCAATGGAGTTGAACCATTATCTACAGTGTATATTTTTTTATTTAAGCTTGACAGATATTTCCATTAATTTTTTTGCTACTTGAATCAAATCTTTTTAGTACTAACAACAAATATAGTATTTCTGTCTCCTTAATGTGCATGGCTTTATGTTTTTAGGTATCACTTAAATCTGAAACAAACAGAAATAATGCGGGAAGTGGAAGAATACTTGCCTTCATTTTTTAAATGGGCAGAAGACTTCATGCACAATCCAGCTAACCAAAATAAAATGCAACTAAAACTGTAAGAAGCCACAACTGAAAGTTAAAACCATTTTGCATTGTATATCTGTTTTGGTTCACTTTTCATTTTTAGAACAACACTTTCTATGCAAATCTCTTCAGTGACACGGGTCTAATTCGTGGCCTCGCTGCTAGAAAGCTAATTTTGAGAGCTGTGTGTTTAGCTGACGTTGTGAGTACTGAGGAAGACATTGAGACTGACATTAACATCTTCCTGGTCTTAAAATCCCTGTCAACAGCATGGTACAAAGTAAAAAAACCTGTACTAATCGGAACAGCAAGTGTATTTGATCTACTGACTAAGCTAGGAGTTACTCTAAATATGGGCAAGACTACAAATCAGAATGTGAAACTATTTATTAATCAAATATTTCTTCACTAAGTAACAGTATCTGAGTGAAATGGTGGTTTTACTCAACTGCTGCTGAACTCTTCTTGTTCGTGGCTTCTCACTGTTCATAGTACATAGCCATAGGATTCTAAGGTTTCAGTGCAATGGCAAGTCTGAGTAAAATCTGTGGACTACTTGCCAATGCATATCATTACTCCTTTTCTATTAAGCAGTGAAGTGTTTTAAAGTGATTATTCAGAGAAGACAGAGAATTCTTAAACACTTTAAGAACCTTTTTTAACTTAGAAATTTATGTGAATAGCAAAACCACAGAACAATGTGCAATTTACAGTGACCCTGATATGATGCTTTCTCTTACTGGGAAGGTAGTTCGAGTCAGACTCTTATGAGTTTTACAAATAAAGTTAGTGCCTGAACAGCACCTAGAATGCAACAAAATGTAATGTTTTATTACAAAACTTTTTAATATTGAAGTATCAAGAATCAAGGGAAATTATTAACTTCTAACTTCATTTTCTTCCTAGGTCAAATGGTAAAAAACCAGAAGATTTCTCTTCCAAGATAGAGATTGTAGACATCTTAGACATTGAAGAGAATATCTGGTCTCCTCGGTTTGGGCTGAAAGGAAAGATTGATGTTACAGCCAGGGTGAAAATCCATCACCAGTCTGGAGTACAGTCTAGGATAATGCCATTAGAGCTCAAGTCTGGCAAGGAATCTAACTCCATAGAGCACAGAAGTCAGGTACAAACTCCAAAATGTCTAATTTCACTATCAGTGAATATATCATACTTTTAAACTTTGTTAAATGACCTGTTTTGTCTAACAAATGGGAAAATCTAGATGTGGCATCATCTAGATATAAGGATGGTTGATCCTGGCTTGCCCAAAGCTGCTGATATAAAATGAAAGTGGACTGAGAAGTAGATACATTTATCCCTTTCAAACATTCCATAGTTTCTATCCTGAAATATCTGTTCTTTAGTCTCTGCTTACTACATTGGAGTGTTAGGTTGAGGCAAGCTGCTTCAGGAATTATTGTCATACATCTTTCCAGATAGCTGGCCTCATCTCAGGTAGTAGTTGTTATAAGGTTGGTTTTTTTTGAAGGAAGGTGGCTTTTAGTTGATATCCTTTGTCAGGTGTTTATTACTTATGTCTTCGACATTACCTGAGTTTAGTAATGGCTGCTTAACCAGATAAATTATGGAAAAACTAAATACAGCTGAAGATGTATTTTATTCTTAATGCATTGTAATAAGTTTATATATAATATTGCAGGTTATTCTGTATACATTGTTGAATTTAGAACGCAGAGTAGATCCTGAAGCCGGATTTCTTCTGTATCTTAAAACTGGTACTATGTACCCCGTTTCTGGAGCTCGCATGGACCGAAGAGGTAAAGTTGTTCCCCTTCCCCAGAAACCAACATTGTCTTAATTAAAATGAAATGTTTTAGTAATAGTTGTAAGGTTTACTCTGTACTTGGAGGTGTATCACTTGTTATAATGTTACTGAATCCAATAAGCTTATGTTAACAGCTTGACTTTCATAGCAAAGTCTTAATGGAGTATCAATATAAATATTCTGGCTGACTAAATGTTGATGGCTTGTTGCTTTTGAGTTAGAAATTATTACAAACAAGCCCAAAACCATCAGCTTAGTTTGTTTTTTTCCTGACAGAATTAATGAAGTTGAGAAACCATGTGGCCTTCTACTTAACCCACAGCACATACAAATCTGATGTGGGAAGACAGCATTCACAGCTTGCTGCTTTACCTCCTGTAACTGATGACAGTCAAGCCTGTAAATACTGTTGTCAAATGCACAATTGCTTTCTATATAGCAGGTAAAAAGTTTGACTTGTGTTTTAAAATATACTGGAATATCGGTATCAAAAGATACTGTGATTTCATTTTTCTGGTTTGTACCTTCTTATTTTTTTTTATTAAGGAGTCTTGCAGCCCAAAAGAATGTTCCATAGACCCCACTGCAACTTTGATAGTGCAAGTTCATGATCTTGCAGAAACTTAAGGTGTCCGCTCAGGTACACTTTCTGCAAGACAAAATCTGAGCTAAGTCTCCACAGAATACTTGATGGTGATAACAGATTTTTCTTATATCTCTGTTAATAATAATTATGATTTTTTTAAAGTGATTTTCTTGAAACTCTGAAATGGACAGTCCTTTGAGGCTGAATTGCAGCTGGGCAACAGTTCTCTCACTTTGACTCTGTAGAAGAATGTTTCCCTGTAGGGTATCCCACAAGTAATGATACATTGACATTACTGTGCTAATGTGTTATTGCATCTCCTGTTAAAAAGAAGCCGTGAGCAACTGTTTAATAAAACAATTCAATAATTTCCTGTGAAAATGTAAAAACTGTTATAAGTTTTAGTCTTCCCTTTATGCTGCATAAAAATCTGAGCCAAAATTGTATACAGAAGAGACCAAAAGAGACACGTTAGGAGAGGTTTTGGGGTGATCTTGTATCAATATGATGTCTGATTGCTTTCAGAATTGTAGAGCTGAAAGTGTATGTTGAGGAATCTAGGTTTGTGGTCATACATGATCTGTTTTGTAAGTTAGTTTTTGAAAAATATTACTTCTCATATTCAGTTGTTACAGCAACAGGATTATTACTAATTAGATACCTCTTCTAAATTAACTTTTCTATTTAGTTGCATTTTGTATACATGACTATAGATTACTATAGATGTTTAGTTCTGAGCTAAATTGACCTGAAGTCAATCCCTTTTCCTTAGATAAATCTCAATATAGTACTCATATATTACTGAAAAGAAACCAACGGGAGATAAACTGTTTAAAAGTATACAGTACTCTTTCAAATGTCTTTATGTGATCTTTGGCTAACTTACTGTCCTTAATTCAAAATCATAGAGATGATGTAAAGTTACTAATTTGAGATGGCTAATACAAACAAAGCATACAGATTCAACTTTATTTCAATGATGATGATCTGTTACAGTATATATTTAGATTGGAGTTACATACATATAGTCTTGTAAGAAAAAAAGCTGATCCTTTACTGTGTTTGGCTCTACTCCTAGAGCTGTAGAAGAAAAGATGGCCAGTGTGTCTTTTCCTCCTGCTATGGTACCTATTATTGAAAGGGAGACTCAGCACCTGAAACCTTCCCACTTAGAGTATTTCAGCCTGTGGTATCTAATGTTAACCTTGGAGCTGCAAAGTGGAGAGAGTAAAAAGGGGTATAAAAATATATGGATGATACCTTCTTTGGAAAGGTAAGTTATAATTCTTAACCTGGGAAGAATAATGGTCCCTCCAGTAATGGGAAATGAGGCTTTGTCAAGTTGTGTTTTTATTACAAGGAACAATAGATGTTTTCTAGGACTTGTAGAAATAGCCATACATGGTACTTGCATAGGTTTGATTTTTTTTTGTGATAGCTGACCTAATGGAGACATTAGTATAGTAAATATACTGGATTTGTCTTTGCAATGTGATATTTTTGTTGTTCAATCACAGAGGGGAAGCAGCAAACTTCAGCCTCAGTTTTCAGAAACAAAACTGACATAATTCTGTTTTATTTGTGTCTGAGGGCTGAGCTCAGCTCACTGTGCTGGTTTCCTGACAAACTGTGGTGTGATGTTTTTTTTTTGACTATGCTGCTTAGGCATGGATATAAGCAGCTGAAGGGCCCTTGTTGGCTGAGGTAGGGTGATGTTATATATCTTATACAGCAGCTGTGTCAAAAATAATTGGTGGTTTGTAGGCCTATTTCAAGGCAACCATACAAGTGAAATGTAGCTGAGTTGTTGCAAGTGTAATGAGCAACTCCATAGGCAAATACAGAATATCTTACTGAAGTGGATCCATACATTTTAGTATTTGTCTTTTAAAAGGAATTTGTAGACAAATTTAACTTAAATATTAGCTTCTGTTCTTATAACAAATACAAAGGTTCTACATATTTTTACAATCCTTTTCTGTTCAAAGTGGCTCTTGTGAAGTGACTGATCTTGCTGGTTTTTGTGTTCATGTATGGTTTTGGTGTGGGGTTTCTGTTGTTGTTTTGGATTTTCTTTTGATTTTGTACTTTTGCTTTAGTGGTTGGCTGCGGGTGTTACATTTTGGTTTTCTTTCTTTTATCTTACTGAGAAGATATTAATGTTAAAATACATTTCTTTTTGTACTATATTCAGAGAGAAGGCAGGAGATTGTGTTGGAAACGTGATCAGAGTTGATGAAGTACAGGAAATTTCTGAGGGACAGTATCTACATTTTTTCCAACGTAGAAATGGTGCCATACCTGGAACAAATCTATTGGCTGGTGATCGAGTGGTCGTGAGCGGAGAGGAAAATGGTTTGCTTGGTTTGGCCACTGGCTATGTTAAAGAAGTCAGTGTGACAAAAGTCTCCTGTTTGTTGGGCAGGTAACAGAACAAAAGGGAAAATATCTATTTGAAGACACTATGATTCTGGCTTCAGGAAGGGTACTTTTAGCTGTCCAAAGAGGGGGAAGTACCCTTCAGAATTTCTTATCTTGATGGAAAATATCACTACCTAGTCAGTGTGTGTGCTTTTCTAACTAGGTTATTTGAATAAAGCATGCTTGCTAACTCCATTTACTCATGCCTGCAACGTGATGCTATATGGATACAGTAATTACTGCGTTAATAGTAAAGTATTACTCAGACTACATTGGCTTTAAAATATGCTCTGATCATGTTTTATTTAGATCAGTTGTTAGTGTGCTGCTTCTAGCTATTGCTTCACTCTGGCAGATATCACTTAGTAATACGTCCTTAATCATCAACGTACTGCTTGTAACCGGAATGATTTGTCCATGCTGCTATCATCCTTCAGGAATTTGTCACACCTCCCCAAAACCACTGTATTCAGGTTGGATCATGAAGAAGGAGATTTTGGTAAAGGAGTCCCTTTTGAAAACCTTTCTAAACTGATGAAAGATTCCCCAGTCAGGTATGACAAATCAAAATAATTTAGCTCTTTCAGTCTTTTCAGATGAAACGTTTCAGCTGGTAAAACTTCGTTTTGTGTTTTTAATCCACAGTGAAAGGCTCCGCAACTTGATAATTGACTTCCACAAACCACGTTTTATTCAACATTTGAGCTCTGTCCTTCCTCCAGAAGCAAAGGAAACGGTTGCAAATATTTTAAAGGGTACGAAGTGGCTTTTCCAAAATCTTCTGAAGTAATATGTGTCTCTAACCAAAGAATTTATGACACTGGATATAAGGATTCTTTTTCATACTTTGGGGTCTGGTAACAGTTTTCTGCTTAAGACATAAAAACAAGTTCTTACTTTCATGTCTTCCTATGATTAAATTAGTCTTAAACTAATTGGAAGACCTGACTAGCTTTTTTTTTTACAGCTTTATTTTACTTGTTAGTTGCTGCAGCTTGCAGTTTCAGAGTGACATGTGATTGATTACCTCTCTAACCTTTACGAAAGGAAGGCACAGGAAAGGCTCTCGGGATAGAGGAAGCAGACTTTGAGGGAGTGGAAGGAGAAATGGGCTTTGGTGTAAGCATTCACTTGTATAATCACTCTTGCTGACTTGTTGGCTGATCTTTATATGATGCTTTGTGAACAAGCAATTTGTTTAGGTTTATATCAGTGTCATATTGGAAAATATTTTGTTGTTCTGACAGTTGTCTGTGAAAACCAAAATTTAATTCAATTCTCGTAGAGCAAATGGAATTTTTACCAAAACTTGCTCTGAAGAGTTTTTTGGGATTTGCTTCAGCTTTGCTTAGTCCAAGTAGCTGGAACACACTGCTTATTTGCATCACACTGGGGAAAACCAGCTCTGATGTAACACTTCTCTGTGCTATGTGTCTTGAATATTATGTTTAAAAACATTTCTTTATTACAACCTGCAAACTTAATCTGCTCAATTATTTTAAGGGCTTTAGTGGAGGAGAAAACTACAGTTGTTCTATTAGCTTTAGCAACTATGACAATGATTATTAAATGTAGACATTTCTCTTTTGTTTTTCTTGAAGGTCTAAATAAGCCTCAGAAACAGGCAATGAAACAAGTGCTGCTTTCAAAAGACTACACACTTATTGTGGGTATGCCTGGGACGGGAAAAACTACTACAATATGTGCTCTAGTAAGATTGAGTACCTTGATTAAACTTTGTTGTGATGTTTATAGAATAGCGTTAAGCTCTGTAAAGCATACTGCCTCAAATTAATTGTCATGACTTAGTCTAGTAGTATCTGCATAATTTCAAAGAAAAAACCACATTTCTTTGTACTTGTACCTGCAAAGCTAAAAATGTACTTCGTGGAGTAGGGTTCTCTTTTGCTTGTGTAGGAATATGTGTAGGAGGGTTGAGATTGAAGTGTGATGTTTAATCACTTCTGTGACACTTTTAATGTTAATTTTTTTTGACCTTAAATGTCAACAAGTCCTCAAATTGTAAATGACAACTCAGAAAAGGGACTCTTTGGGTACTTGTCCATTGTAAATTGTTTAAACACATGGTGTTGAAGCTATGTACAGCCTGCTAGCTATCTCCTCTAGTTGGTAGTTATCTTTCCCTAGGAATGGACAGTAGGAATGTACTGGGTTCAAGCTGTGGCCTGAGTGACGTTTGAAATAGCAGTGTCACTTCCAGTTGTCATCAGTTCATGGGGAAAGAAGAGGCTGGAGAGCAAGCAGCTGCTACTGTAATCAGATCAGCTCGCTGTACTGAATCTGTTGTGGAGAACAGAGTTTGTGGGAATGGGCTGCATGACTTATTCTTACAATGAGAATTGTCAGAGCACAGTCCCTTCTTTTCAGTGCACTTTGTGAGTGTATACAGAGGTTCTTAGCTCTTGCTGTTTGTGGCATACATAGTAAGCTTGCTGCTTGAGAACCATCAAGTCTGTTGCCATGTGATAATAGCTAACTGTCAGACCATACTTGATGGGCTTCCTCTCAAGATGTCTTGTGGCTTCTTTTTACCTAGTCAAACAGGAGATTGGTGATTCTTGTATATGAATTAATAACTTTTTCTTTTCTTTCCCTTTGCCACTCATTAGGTGAGAATTCTTTCTGCTTGTGGCTTCAGTGTTCTTCTGACTAGCTTTACACACACTGCTGTAGACAATATCTTGCTAAAGCTAGCCAAATTCAAGGTTGGTTTCTTGCGTTTGGGGCGAGCTCAGAAGGTTCATCCAGATATACAGAAATTTACAGAAGAAGAGATCTGCAGGTCCAAATCAATTAGATCTGTAACAGATTTGGAAGAGGTCTATAACAGTCAGGTGAGAAAAGTGATTTTTGCTAGCCCTTCAAATTATTAAGGATAATTACATTAGTGTTCTGCTTGGTTGGATGCTGCAGAGAAAGAATCCTTGCCAAGGATGTGTTACTGCTGTAAGAAATCCGAGATGAAAAAGACAATCTTTGTATTGCTTCAATTTGTTTATAGCCAATAATGACTAGTGTTAATAGTCTGAAAGTTGAAAAGTCATTGTTTTATGTCTACACAACTTACCATTTTTAAGTAACATCCCAAAGACTCCAGTGCTTTTATCTGAGATCTTGTGTGTTGAGGAGGGGATTAACTGCTCTAGCCCTCCTTTGTCTTTATTCAGATGTTGCTGCTGTTTGTCCTATTTCCCTCCTGCTTGTGCTTGTTGTGCCATTTGTACAATCATCAGATGGGGAATAGGAGGTGGTGTGCTGTGGAGCTAATCAGGCCAAACACAAATTGTTGATTGAAAAGATTACTGCTGCCTGTGAATATTAATGCAAACCATAACAGGAGATGAGTGAATTGAGTCAGTGGCAGCTTTAAATTAGATCCGTTGAAAGAATTAAGCTTCATGATAGAGCAAATGCCAGTTTTGCAAAAGCTATAATTTATCCTTTTGTTGATAGGCATTGCAGGGGAATGATTGAAGCTGTAAGGGAAGTGACTTAACATTTTATACTTCAGTTAATTAGGACTGCAGTAGAACCACAGCAGTGGGAAGAACTGTGCTGCTGTTGTTTTATCATCTCTTTGAAATTAAAAAAACCCAAACGACGTCATTTTCTACATCAGTCATTGCTGCACACTCCATGAATGGTCTATGTGTAGAACCTGATATCACTCTGAGCACGTGACAGGAACAACTTAATTATTACAGTCTGCTCTAAAGTTGATGTTTGCAATCACTTGCAATCCATGCAAAAGTGTGTGAGACCAATATGTACATGAAGTGAGCTGGTCTGAATTTGAGCATTCATAAATTCATTTATTTTACCTTTTAGTTTAATTTAACGGAAAATATTTATTTTTCTTTCAACCTGGAAAAGGTAGTGCTAAAGTCTATAAGGTGCATGTTATCCTGAAAGTATGTCTCCATTTTCAGACAGTGGTAGCAACATCTTGCATGGGAGTAAATCACCCCATCTTTGCTCAGAAGCAATTTGATTTCTGTATAGTCGATGAAGCTTCCCAAATAAGCCAGCTCATTTGTTTGGGCCCACTATTCTGCTCCAAAAAGTTTGTGCTGGTGGGGGATCATCAGCAGCTGCCTCCACTTGTCCTGAATGCAGAAGCAAGGTAAGATAAAATGCTGCTGGACAATTATTAGTAACATGAATTCTGAGAAGGCTCTTGCAGTGTTTTGACTGGCACTTTTATTTTGTTTTATAACAGAGATCTTGGCATGAGTGAAAGCTTATTTAAAAGGCTGGAACGAAACCAAAATGCTGTTGTCCAATTAACTGTGCAATACAGAATGAATAGGTATTTTAAACTTTTATTACATTGGGATTTTAATGTGGAATTGTTAACTGCAAGATTTGACTCATCTTGGTTTTTTTTAAATCCTTAGTAAAATTATGTCACTGAGTAACATGTTGGTGTATGAAGGCAAACTGGAATGTGGCTCAGAGAAGGTGTCAAATGCCACTGTTAACTTGCCCAACCTGAAAAAGTTAAAACTGGAGCTTGCAGATGCTTCAAAAACATGGTTGAAAGAAGTACTTGATCCAGACAGACCTGTATGTTTTCTGAACACAGAGAAGGTAAAGTTTATGTTCTCCTTTTAAAATTGTATTTTTGATGCGAGTTCTCAATGCAGTCAACACATAAAGCTTCATACAGCTTAGGTAGGGTTGTTACCCTAAATGCCAGCCAAAAAGGTCTCTAAGACTTGTTTTGGAGTTTTAGAAACAGATAAGCAAGTATCGACACTTTCAACCTGTTGTAATTTGCACCTAAAATCATAACAAGTGAGGCTAGGGATTTTAGGGTAAGTTTCTGAAGCCTAGTATCAGGGTAAAATATGTAATTGAGAAAATGGTTTTCTAGTATGTACAATGTGCAACATGGAAAAATACTTTCAGTATAGCTAATCAACTGGAGTGGGGCAACTACTGCTGGAACAACTAAGAGCAATGGGAAGGTTTAAATTGGATGATATTTCAGAAAATGTTGGATGTACTGTAAACTTTGCCCTCGTGTACAGAATGTAGCTCAAACCGTGTAGCTGTAGTGGATGGCCGCACAACCACAGAGTGACCTCATCCGCAGCAGCTGAGGGTCAGTGGTGGCTTAGCTGTGTGCTGGGAGTAATTGTAATTCTCCACTGAATTTAACAGACGTTCTATACACTGAAGTGTGAGGAAGGAGTGTGTTGCTTTAGATGTGTCTTTTCATGGTGACCCAACTTTTTGCCAGAAAAATAACTAGAATTATGTAAAGAAAACTGACTTCTAGGTAAAATGAGGAAGAGTTTAATGCATGTAGAAAAAGATTAATAAATTAGTAGATATTTGTGGTTTCTAGTACCTGCTGCCACTGCTGTAGCTGGTGACTTCATTTTGAAAATTAGCCCATTTTCCTAACAGGTTCTATGTTGATTCCTAGTAATACTGTGTTTTTTCCAATAGTTGTAGCAACTGATGATCTTTTATGCTGACCCTGGAAAGAACTCTCCAGTCTCTTTTTTTGTGCACTCCAGGACATTCACCACGTTTCACTTTTTTTTAATAAGAATTCTGATAGTATTGCTTCAATGATCTGAAAGTGAAACACGGTGTTTGCTTTAGCGACCTAGAGAAACTTCTAAAAATGCCTAAACTAAAAGGGAGACCTTTTCCAGGATTGCCTCAATAGCTGCTGTCTCTTTCACAGAAAAGCAAGGAGTTCCAGGGAAGAGATTTGTTCCAATAGGAAGCTGGCTGATATACTGTTCTTCTGTTAATCATACAAAAATGAAAGACATGAAAGCTAAACTTCATGTTCAATTTTTTTCTTCCTTGGAAAGCTGATCTTGAGTGTGTTAGCTGTCCTGTTTGTAGAACCAGCAAGAAAGTTTTATTTTTCAAAATACTCTTAGTTATCTTGAGACTTTTAGGCTGTAATATCGTATCTCTTTTGGACTTCCTGTCAGAACTCCATGTATTGTGGTAGTCATTGAAAAAGAAAAAAAAGAGAGAGGAGGGAAAGAACCTGAGTTTCTCTCTTCCCCACAAAAAAACAGCATTTATTTTGTTCTCCTTAGTCATTATAGTGTTGCTTTTACCATGTGTACTGTTGTTTGTAGTGTAATCAAGAAAAGCTTATGAAGAAACAAAGGAGAAAGAAGGAGGAGGGAAATACCATGACACCATAAGGAATCTTGCATTAATTATGCTTAACTTTAAAAAAAAAAAAAAGCCTCTGTTTTCTGTTTAATAATACAACATATTTGTGACAGTAATTGGAAATCCATTTGTTCCTTTTCTGCCAAACCCTGTGTCAGTCTGTGCTTCCTCTGACAGCTTGGGTCTGAATGCTGAAAAATTACATTATTGCTTTAATGCCAGTCTTCTGAGAGGTTCTAGACCTAAAGTTGGTTTTGTGAGGTGTTTTTTTTGGTGTACTATGCGAATATAATCAAAATACATGTAAGCATGTGTTATTATAACCATGATGTAGCTTTTAGAACTTATTCCCCCTAAAATAGTGTTTTGCACAGGTTTTGGTAACTTAAATGCTAATGTGGATAGAAACCAACTGTTCATTAGAACAGTGCTTACCTACTTGAAGAAAACTTGAGTGCATGTACGTTTGAAGGCTTCTTAGGTGTGATGTTTTCAGGATAGTGAATTAAAAAAATGTAAAACCCCCAACAGCACAGCTATAACAGTTCAGTTGTGGTATGACAGGACATAGTAACAGACTGAGTGCATGACAGCAGTGCAAAGAAAGTTAGCTTATGGTAAGTGTTAAGTTGTGTAGCTGTTGAGACACAAGCTATGGAGAAAGTACTGTTTTGGAAAAGGAAATGGAAACTTCTAATATGAAGGAAAATATTTTCTATAATCTATGCAACATACTGAAAACACACTTTGCAATGTGAAAATGAATTTGCAGTGCTTTAGTGTGCTAGGCATTGAATGTAGATTACACTTAATGAGCCACCTAGCCAGTTGAATTTGTGGATTTGTGAAGCTTTGGATACCTGTTGTACACTCTCACATTTTATATGTGTGCAGTGATACTTTTCTAGCAAGCAGATACCACTTACCTGGAATACTGTTTCAAATATTAACTCTGTGTTACTTTACCCACACATTAAGCATTATAGTGATCTCCAAGTTCTGGCTTTCAGATGATACTGGGGTGAGTGTTCAGTGAAGTAAAACTAGCTGCATTAGGATTCTGAGTGTTGCTGTAAATCAGACTATACCACCTCCCATTCTAAGTGGCAATGCTGTCATAAAAATCTAGAAGGAAAACCGAACAAAATGTCACCTAAGAAAACAAAGTTGATATATGTCACTGTAACAGAGGCAAATAGTGGAATGGGTAAACTAGAAAATACCAGTAAATAGGACTCAGAGCTGGAAAGCTAAGGCAGCTTTAGTCTCTGCTCAGTTTTAGTCTGTTTTTTAAAGAAAGAGGTTTGTTACTGGGCTCCAGATGTTTAGCTGCATGCTGTTTACTAGAAGGATAATATCAGGGACACTTTAATTTCTAGTGATACTACTTTGGAGACAGCAAGAGCTAAACTAAGAGAATAAATTATAAAACTCTGATACTGAAATGACAAGTTTACATTCTAGGCTTGTTCCTGGCTTTCTGTTCTCATTCATACATGACATAGGGAAAGGGAGTTAATAGTTAAGAAGTGGTAAATTTGGTGAATATTCTTTTCTTTTTTTATTCTTTTAGATTTGGAAGCTGTATTTCCCACTACCACTTTGGATAGTTCTTCCTGTAGTTTTAAATGTAGACTTTCAAACACTTAGAAAATATAATCCATTCTGCTATGGAGGATTGATTATAAACCTTGTTCTATGGAAAGCCTTAAAGCAAAAGCCTGATGTAAAATATAGTTTGCTCTTTTTAGGCTGGGAAATGTCCTTTTTATTTTTTTCATATAATAAATATTGTGTGAACTGTCAAGTCAGATGATCAAACTTCGGCAGTTTCTTAAGGTGACTTGCTCATATTAGAAACTCATTTCAACACATTGTTTCAACTTGTTTTGCAAATGCAGTATTCTGAAGATATAAGTTCTCACACTGTAAAAATTAGCATTCAGCCTTATTTTTTTATTAAAACTGTTAATATAAATGCATGTGTGATATGGTGAGTTGGGGATTAGAATGTCATATGCCATTGTAGACAGCAAAAGTAATTATTTCCTGTTTAATTTTAAAGGTCCCAGCACCAGAACATGCAGAAAAAGGTGGTGTGAGTAATGTGACAGAAGCTAAACTAGTGTTCTTCCTCACATCCTTATTCATTAAGGTATCTTTTACTCTATTACATTGTTTGGAGAGGCAGCTTTATAATTAATCATTTCTACATTACTATAGTGATGGCAACTATATGTATTGGGCTCTTCTCTGAGGGGTAACCTCAAGGATGAATTAGAGGCTGGCTACCTGTCAGTATAGTGAGGAGCTCGATGTCTGCATTCAGTTCCCTGTCCCTTGCCTGGTTGGATTTGGTATGCAAAAAAAAGCTGGATGCCAAATTCTGTTGAGAGATGGGGACTTTATTTTGAGGGAGATGAGAGGATTTGCCTTTCTTCCTTATTTCATCCAGTCAGCTTCAGGAGTAGCTCAGACTAGGAATTCTGAATGTTGAGCTCACAGTTCCAGGAAGAAAGAGAAATATCCTTCAAATGCTCATTTATCTCTTTGGTAGGTTAAGACAAAGCTTGATGGAGCTTGCAGTAAGTTCATATTTTCATTTTCTTCAGTTAATACCAGTTGTACATAGAGTTCCAGTGACAACTTTGTTAAAAAAAGGTTTTGAAAATATCCTTAAGTTCTTCTGACAGTAATGAATATCCCAAGTGAACTGCAGTGACAACTTTTCTTTGTTTCTTCTACATTCAGGCTGGCTGTAAGCCTTCAGACATTGGCATTATATCACCATACAGACACCAATTAAAAACAATCACTGATTTGATGGCAAAACTGAAGGACAACAGAGTGGAAGTCAACACAGTAGACAAATACCAAGGAAGAGACAAAAGTATCATAATTGTATCTTTTGTTAGGAACAGTAATGATGAAAATGTAAGTTGGTCCTGTTAGTTTTGATCAATTTTAATACTTAGAAACCTCATTTTCAAAATGCATTTGTGTACATTGAATTCTGAATTTTAGGAAAAATAAAATCAATTGACTTTCATTTCACAGCTTGGTGCCCTCCTGAAAGACTGGCGACGGCTTAACGTTGCTATCACAAGAGCCAAGCACAAGCTAATCATGGTGGGCTGTGTTCCAACCCTGTGCCGTTACCCCCCTTTGGAGAAGCTGCTCTGCCATTTGCAGGCTGAGGCAATGATATCCTTTTATTTTTTTGACCCTTCCACGAAACTGTGGAAAAGGTAAGACTGACTTCTTGAGATCTGAGGTAAGGGTGGGAAGACCTTAAATTACTGTAACGCTGACTGGTAGCATGTCAAAAGATGTGCCAACTAAATATGCAAAGAAGATTTTTTTAGACCAAGCTAATGGATGGATCTAGAGCCATCAATGTGTTCAAAAGTAGAAATAAAAGTCCATGCAAGTCAGCTGTGATGTGAATTTTGAGGCCTGAATTTTTAATATCTAATGCTTTTGCATTTTTTTATCATCCTAGTTTCTTGGCATCTTAATGTCAGTGTGATTGTTTTCCTCAGAAATGCCGTGCATTTAAACACATCTGGTGAGAGAATGAGTCATGAATAAGTAATATTGCTAGAATGGAAATTGGTGTCACTTTCAGGTGACCTGTTCATTTTTTCTTTCTCTCTGGCATTGTACTGAGTTTGTCCTATCTACAGCTTAGCTGCTGTCTTTGCCAACACCAGTGCATGTTCCTTAACTTGCTACATCTTCAATCTTCCAGCAGGGGCTCATGAAAATATCTGCAAGTGTAACATTTTATGATTGTGAAGAATGGAGAGTTTTACAGGGATTTATATGTTCTGGTGCTGCTTCATGTAACTGACTGGTTAGTAGGGTTTGAGTCTGATGTGCACTGTTTAATCTGAATGAAGCCAAAACAGAGATCACATGCAATTATTTTAAAGGCTTCCTTTCAGTAAAATAATGACAGATGTTTCTTTACTTAATAAGGAGTGATTAAACCAATGCTGCATTGAGTTATAATTTTCTGAGTTCAGTTTGGTTTTAAAGATTTTAAAATGCATCTTACATCCAGTAACTGCATTCATTAGAATTCCTGATTAAGATGCTGGGATGTGCTGTTTGGAAAAAAAAAAATAGGAAAACTTTGAAAGCCTCACGTTCTTTACATTGTGCCTCTGGTTTTTTAAATACTGAAGTCTTTTATACTTATATACATAATTAATCTCTCATATGAAGATCCCTTTAACTTTTCTAATACCTTGATTTTTGAATACATCTGGGAGAAGTGTGATGATTCTCTTCCCTTTTATGAACTGACTTATTGAGGAGATAAACTGAAGCTGGAGTTTTACTATGACCTTCAGCTAGGCAGCATTTCACTTCAGACTTCAAAAAAAAAAAATCCCAAGAAGCAAAACTAGACGTGCAGCGTGATGACTAAGAAGTTTGCATGCTCAGGTTCTATTTCTTGTAAAGATGATAGCACATGTAAAATACAAAACATCCTTTACTTGACAGCTCTGGTTTAGTTTCCTTGTGCTACCTCATAGTCCAGACTATTACTGAGAAATGTCTTTCCAAATCTGTCAGAAACATCAATTTTTTTTTTTGATACTTCAGAATCATTAGCATTTGTTTTCTCAGTGTCATGTAGTTGTGTGTGTACAGTTGCAGACAAACTTGTTGATGTTAAATGTGGGCGTTTTCACTCTCTTGTTAGTGCTTCCTAACTTTTGTAACGTTTGAAATAATAAAGATTTGACGTTGGTTTTGTTATAGTTGTCTATACTTTGCTAACAGTTTGCTTTATGTAATACAAATATTTTTGAATGGTACAAAAATAATTCGAATAGTTGACATATCCTCTTTTTCAGGGGAAAATGCACGCTTCAACTCATGCTCTAAGCCTTCCAAAAGATAAAAAGTAGGGTAAAATATACCCTATTACAGTAGCAATTTCAGAGTAATATAACCCTGTATAGTAAAGTTTGTCTTTATTTAGGATCTATGTTTACAGAAGTCTTAAGATTTAGCTTATCTATTTTCTTACACCAAATTACGCTTTTCCAGGAAATGATCTACATGTTATTGTGAAGTTACTAAATAAATAAAGTTCCTGCCATCCCTCCACAAAGCTGCATGAGAAACGGCCAAAAGAACAATCCCATAGTTCCTTATCTACTTTCAAAGTGTGTCTGTGGTTGCATGGCAAAAAGTAGATTGAGCAGAGATACAGATTAAATAATGTTTTGATCTGCTAGTCTCAAAATCTAGTTGTGATTCTCTAAAATGCTCTCACATTCTAATGAGTGTATATATATTTCAAAGGAATATCTTGTAAAAAGTAAAGAATCACCTGTTCTGTTTGCTATCTTCAAACAAGCTTTCAAATGCAGAAATGGTCATTGATACTGCTAAAGATACAGACAGATTGAGCACTGCCTCCGTGCATCCTGTTGCTGGGATTCTTAAAAGGCAGTTTTTTATGCCAGACTAGTAGGATTGGAGCCTGATTATTAGGACTGTTTTAGGTTCCTTTTTCTCTTGAGAGGTGGGGAAAATGGATGTAAGAAGCAGCCCTGTCCCTGTGGGCTATGTTTTGTTCATGTGCTGCCCTTGTCTTAGGGTCTTTCCAGTGCTATCCTTGTTCTCTCTGCTGTTTAGTGGGTAGTCTCTTAAAAGCGTTGATGTGAAGCACGCCTTTTTCTTCTACAGCTTGCTGGTTAGCCTTTCCTAAAGCCAGCAAGAAGAATAAGCATGATTTAGAATAATTATTAAGCAAAGCCCCTTGCAGTGCGTGGCGGTGGGTGCATAGCACCAACTGAACTCCCCTCTCTCTAGGATCTAGGTGTCTGCTGTTTCTGGTGTGGTTCAAATATCAGCGTACTTTAAACGGCAAAAACTTCTAAGTAGTGAAGAGAGGGATGCTTTAGAGCATTCCCTTTGGAGCAGGCTCATACAGGCAGTTAAGCACCATCACCCCGTATAATCTTATACAGAGGAAGCACCTCAGACTTCACACCTACTTTTTTCAGGGAACTTGATGCGTGTGTGTGTGTGTGTGTAGGTGTGTAGCAACGACCGTGGTCGGCGGCGGTTCATGGCGTGAAGCGCTAAACCCCGCACTGCCAGGGGAAGGGCCGCGGCCGGGGGCGGGTCCTCCCGCCGTTGGGGGCGCCGTTGGGTGCCGTTGGACGGGGGCGGGCCGCGAGGAGCCGCAGGGCCCGCGGGCGGCGGCTGAGGCGGCGGCTCCTCCTCTCCAGCCATGGGTGAGCGGCGGCGGGGGGGCGGGGGCGCGGGCGCGGGCGCGGGCTCCGTCCGTGTCGCTGCGCGGTGCGGCCGGCGCTGATGGAACCCGGGCGCTGTGCCGGGGGACCGCGCTCTGGGCAGGCTGGGGGGGTTTGTGCTGGCCAGGACGCTTTGGTAGCGGAAAATAGGTTTTCTGCTACCCGCGGGGTGGCACAACCCGTAGCCGTAGGTTGTTTTTTTGCACAAATGCTATTTGCAGCAAGGGTTTGGCTGCGCATCCAGGTTGGGAGAGGAATGAGGTCACCCGGGCCAAGCCGTGCTAGTCAGACCATGGTGAGGCCGGCGACATCTGTGCCACCTGCAGATGGTCACTTGGAGGCTGGTGCTTTGGGATGAGAAGGACCCTTTGGAGCCCTTCATAGCTCGTTTCGTGCCATGTGCATAAGGTATATCCTATACACTCCCTGAGCTGCAGTTAATAGAAAACATGCTATTTGAAATTCGAGATTGTTATTTTTTTCCTAAAAAGCAGGTAAAAAAGAGATTGCTGTATGCAAGTACGCCTCACTTTAAAACAGACCTAAAGTGCGTTTCAGCCTTGGAAATCTTAGGCATGAGGGCTGACAGTAAAGACAGTAAATGTGGAAGTCTGTGTGGAGAATCAGTTCCAAAAGACAAAATGAGGTCGCCCAAAAAAAGGAATTTGTAGGATGCCTTTGGGCATGCTAATTATGTATCGAGGGAGAGCTGTCCACCTGAAATCTGAATCAAACAGGGCATTTCCAATAATAACACTATTATTTAGTACTGTCAGTAGCAAAACTAATAAACTAGGAAGCCTAACGTGAGTTTTACCAATAGAAACACTCCTGTTGTTGCAAACTTCCCTCTGTTCTAGACATGGGTGCTGCTTGGTAAGGTTGATTCAGTCCCCAGGGGCTGAATGGAAGTCAAGAGACAAACTAGCGAGCTGTGACTATCTGAGCAAATTTTGCCAGACCACTGTCACTAATCGTTTGCTATGTCTTAAAATACTTTCTAGTTTGTTCTGTTGACATAATGGTAAATTGAGAGACTACAAAAGTACTTTTTCAGGTTATTTCAGGTACATCATCTCAGTCGGGGTTTGTTCCCCCCTAGAAAACTGCGATGTTGTATACTGTTGGGCAATTTGGCATTTGAAAGGCTGTTAGGAATACAAAAAATTAGGAAGTAATTTTCTCTGTGTCTAATATGTCATACCTAAATACCTAAAGCTGTGGTAACCAAGAAATGAGGCAAATCATTTTATTGCTGTTTGACGAACGGAGAAAGTGTCTGTTACAATAATTAGCATTTTTTTTCTTTTGGTTTTAATATATAGAGTTCTTTATGCTTTCTGCTGTGCAAAGAGATAAGGTTGTATGCTAGTACTTGGATTTATAGAAGAGTCACCTCATGTTTTTTCTTGGATGCAAATCTGCAGAGATATTTTGACTTTATTTCTCAGCGTCTTAGATGGTCTGTGTTCTTCACTTGTTTGTTTTTTACTTCATTTGTTAGATTTAGTTGCAAAGAGCAGAAAAAAAGTAAATCATCAACTTTTTTTTTTTTTGCTCCTTTCCAAGTTACTTTGATCTTGGTGAATAAACAAAGGGTTGTTCTGTCTCTTTCAGTTTGGCAAAATAGAGGATGGCCTGAATGTTTGAACTGCTTCTTTACAGAGGAAAATAGACTAAGAACCTCCCAAATACTCTTTATTAAGATGATTTTTAAACACTGTGGTTTTTTTACTGGCTAAATTTGATCAGCAAATGTATTTTCATAGTATACGTTTGGTAAAATTTAGCAAAACTGCTTTTATGTTGAAGAAAAACCTTTTGTTCTTAAGCTTTCCTGTGTAGAAAATACTTTGTAGCTGTATAGGAAACTGAAATTTCACTATGAGGTATGTAATATTTTCCGGAAACTGCTCCCAATTTACTGGCTCAGGCTATGTACAGCCTGAGAAGGAAAGCATATGTTTGTGTCACTGAAATTAAGACTATAGCAGAAAGTGATTACATATAAGAAGTATGATGTCTTGTTTCTGTAGGATACTATAGTACAGCAAATAGATGCTTAAATTAATGAGAATGCTGCTTTGGTATCATGCTAAGGGCACTGATTGCTGTTATGCAGCAGAGATTTTGAGTGCAGCAGATGATGCCTGTCTTAATTTGCAATTACTGACTGCTTCTGAGATGCACTGAAACAACATCGTACCTGAGAACTGACATCTCTGGTCTTGTTCTTTTCATTCACCTATTAAAACAATGTAAGATCCGTAAGACTGGTGTTTGTCAGAGAGGCTGCATGGTTTATAGCACTTATGAAATGATTCCTTGGGGTTTATCTAGATGAAGATAAGTTTTTCTTTGAATGAGATGGTCGTAAGGGATACTGAGATGCTGGATTGTGTCCAGGGACGGGCACTGGTCCTGGCAAAGGGTCTGGAGCACGAGTCTGGTGAGGACTGGCTGAGGGAACTGAGAGTGTTTAGTCTGGAGGAGGCTGAGGAAAGACCTGATCACTCTCTACAACTACCTGAAAGAGGGTTATCGTGAGATGGGGGTCGATCTCTTCTCTCCAGTGATGAATGGTAGGACATGAGGAAGTGGTCTTAAGTTGCTCCAGGGGATGTTTAGATTGGAGATTAGGAAGAACTTTTTTACTGAGAGGGTTGTTAAGCATTGGAACTGGTCTTCCAGGAAGGTGGTGGAGTTACCATGACTAGAGATATTTAGAAGACATATAGCTGAGGTGCTGAGGGGCATGGTTTAGTGATAGGCTTGGCAGTGGTTAGTGGTTAGACTTGTTGATCTTAAAGGTCTTTTCTAACTGTAATAATGATTCTATGGTAACTTTATTTTTTTAATTATCTTAGCTGTAAAGGACCCTACAGCTGTAGAAAGAGCAAATTTACTGAACATGGCTAAATTGAGTATCAAAGGGCTCATTGAATCAGCTTTGAGCTTTGGCCGCACTCTGGATTCTGACTACCCACCATTGCAGCAGTTCTTTGTTGTCATGGAGCACTGCCTGAAGCATGGCCTTAAAGGTATGGTAATTGCTTTAGCTGCATGTTTCTCATCCCAGACATGCCACTTTTCTTTTGTTCTTTCTAGACACCTCTGAAAATTGTGTCATTAATAACAGTTCACAAACTATATTTCCACATTTACCATCTTTTGTATACCATTTGTTGTAAGCGATCTGAAAATTACCACAACTGTATGTATGTAGCTTATGTTTTTAGCTAGTCATCCTTCTTATATTATTTTGATCTAGCACAGCAATTTCATGATCACAGCAAATTAATTTGGAAGATAGCTTTGGATACTGGTGAACTGACCACTGTCGAAGTTATATTAGTCTAGGCTCAGGAGTTAACCCTTTTGTCACACCAGCAATTTTGAAGGAAGCTAGTCCAGTAATTTAAATTGATTTACTTAATTTTCCTTTTCTTAGTGAGAAAATCCTTTCTAAGTTACAATAAAACCATCTGGGGGCCTCTGGAACTCGTGGAGAAATTATATCCAGAAGCTGAGGAAATAGCAGCAAGTGTGAGAGATTTGCCTGGCCTTAAGTAAGTAGTATTGTTAAAATAGAGAAAAAAAAAAATAAAGGACCTGACTGGGAATCTACAAATGTCTCATGCTTCTATTTGGCACTAATCAAATCTTTGAACAGCTAACATATGATACTGGAGGAGAGCACAGGTGAATATTGCTAACTTGTCATGTTCTCCACAAAACAGATAAGAAATAAATATTTTTGTGTTTTTTTCCGATATTCCTGGGAGAAAAGTTTCCTGAATGGTGGAAAAAAAACAGTGCAAAAAGGAACATGTTGTGTATTAAACAGTCAGTTGTCTACATCTGGAGCAAACACTCAAGTCCAATCAGCAAAAGCTGTATAAAACCAAAAATAACATACTGAAAAGGAAAGTATTAGGCAGGTTTTCATATTCGTGCTTGTAGAATCCTTCTCAAATGTGAATTTATGCTGTGAACTAGAGTCTCCACCTGTTCTTCTGCACTCTGCTTTTGTATTTAGATTTATAATTGGCCATACGTTAAATTCCAAAAGGTAGTTTACGTATGTTGTGATTGGTATATGGCAGCATAAGAGGTATCATTTATAGCTTTAGACCTTATCTAAAACATATAGGCATGTAAATTATTATTTACTCTTATTTGAGGTCAGATGAAATAATAACTTTTGCCAAATGTGTGACACTCTTCCCGTCTTGATGTAGCGTGCAGGTTTTGTTTGGTTTTTTTTTTGCTTTTGTATGATTACCACTTCTAAGTGCACAAGCACTAGCAAAGGAGAATTTAAAGGTCGAGGTTTAATTTGTTGTGTATTAATGTTTGCCAGTTACATACCTTTAATATTTTTGGAATTGTTTTTATAAAATACCACTGAATTTTTAAACAAGTATGAGTTAAAACTAGAATTCAGTACATAGTGTGTAGACCCAGAGAACAGGATTGGGAAGGTAAGCTTGCGTGATAAATGGTAATGGACATTCAGTTACTTTTCTCACAGTTCCTCTGAAGACTTAGAGAAAATGGCACTGCTCTTAAAAATTCTTTCAATGCTTCTAGCCATATGCTATCGGAGAAAAAAAAGCCCATTGAAGTACAAAAACATGTAGAAACCTGCATGTTTTCACTCTCCGAGCAGAAGAGTTGATTTTACTGTAAGATACTTCTGCTTCCTCTGTTCCTGATCTTTCCAGGGTCTGCTCCCAGGCCCGGCTGAGCTGATGAACATTTTTCTGGTATTATCCCAAAGCTTGGACGTTTTGGCTTCCCAGACTGCATAGGTGAACTGATAGTTTAAAATACCCTTTCAGAAATAAGAATTACTCTACCAATAGATTCATAAAAGATGTTTAAGACAGTGAAATAATTGATACGTTGTTGATTTGTGACTGTCTTCATGTCCATTTTTCAGAACACCGCTGGGCCGTGCCCGGGCCTGGTTACGGTTAGCGCTAATGCAGAAGAAAATGGCCGACTATCTTCGCTGTTTAATTATTCAGAGAGATCTTCTCAGGTAAAAAAAAAAAAAGTAGATTTTGTTGATGATATGTTTTTAGAGGTTTAGTCTCCTGAAAAAAAAAAAAGGAAATCTGTTTACTTCTTAATGTATATAGTAAAATGTAGCTTCTGGCCTGTGGGCTGATTTCCTTCAGTCTCCAGGGTAGAGGGACCAAACATTTCTGCCTCATCAAGATTGAGGGCCAGCTCAGAGATGAAGAAATGTTTTCTCCCCATCATGTAGGAAGGGTCTTCTGCAACATGCCTCATTGTTCTTACATAGATGAGGGTGATGGGGAAGGGCTCCTGCTGTATTCCTCTGCCATGCAGAGTATGGACTAGAAACCTCTGGAGAGGAGACTAATTCACCTCTCCCATATGCATGGTTTACTACTGAGCTACCGTTGCATGGAGCACTGTTGCCTTGAACTTTCCTTTCACAGTTCTAAAACTGGCTTTGCTGTCTTCTAGTGTAACTTCCCCTTTCTGATGAGGCAGTTGAATCACAAAGGGGAAAAGAAAGTTCATCTTAATTACAATTCTATAACCTATACATATTTCTAAGACTTGTTTTATATACCTAGATAATGCTGGTATGTCAGAATGACATTGGTGTTCAATAGTTATGGACTTTTTCATTGAAAGCACAGGTTTTGTAGTCTAACACCTTATTTAAAAAAATGAAAAATGGAGGAAGTAAATGTTGGTGTTCTTTTGTTTACTTAGGTGTTCACCTTTTAAAAACCCTTTTAGCATTTCAGCCTGTTCTGTTTCTCTTCTTTTACCCATTTAATCTCTTACTTCATTTCAAGCCTGTTTTTTCAGCCAAGGTAATTTTTTACCATTTTTCTTTTGCATTCCATAGTGTTTCTTAGTAACATAAGAATTGTCTGACTCAATGTGGCCAAACATCCATCTGTTGCAGTATCCCATTCAAAAGTCACTAATAGCAAGTGTCTAGGGAAGAGATTTTTTTTTAGTGGCAAAGTAAGTCTTGCTCTGCAAATTTCCTAGCCCTCCAGCAGTTTGTGGCTCAGATTTCTGGAGCCAAAGGTAGTATCTTTGTTTTTAATAGCCTCTGAGACAAACTGTGCGCTTTCAGTTTTTAAATGAGGTGAAAATATGGGCAGACCCAGATCATCTTTGAGGATGTTGGAGTACAATAAGATAAACAATTCAGATTTAGATGTCACTTACTAGTTTATTGCATGTAAGTATACTGAATATAACAAAAAGATGCATTTTTCATCTTTAACAGTGAATTTTATGAGTATCATGCACTAATGATGGAAGAAGAAGGAGCAGTTATTGTTGGGCTATTAGTTGGCTTAAATGTGATAGATGCTAACCTTTGTGTGAAGGGAGAAGACCTAGATTCACAAGTAAGTCAGTACAGGTAAAGTAATGTACTTAGAATCCCTAATATTTTTATGTACAGTGGTTTTTGTTACTACAGAGCTGTGACTTGTTAGAAATCTTACTAGAGGGCATAATCCCCCAGCTGGTAAAGTGGGAGCTGTTATGTTAACCTCAGTATCAGTTGGATCAGACCTTTAGGTGGTTATAATTGTCAGAGTGCAAGGGCAAAGTTTTGTGCATTGTCATCAAATGGACGCAATAGTAGCAATGCAGAGTTCTTTTCATCTTAATTCCTTAACTTATCCTTTGTGGGATAAATATGGTTCCATGATCATCTTATCCCCTGCAGTCCTGTTGCTCTGGAGTGTAGTAGGAATGTTTCAAGATCTGAAACAAAAGTTTTCTTTGTGTGATGTAATAAAAGATCTTCCAAGAAGGTGAGTGCTTCCAGTCCTAGACTGAAAAAAGAGTTCTTCCTCCTTTGCAAAGTACTTTGACCTCTGATCTTTCCTGAGAACGTCTTGATGGATTCTTTTTAAAGGCAGATGCACAAGTATTTATAAATAAATGTAGGCTGTGTTTGTTTCTCATTGTTTTTTTCCAGCTTCTTTGTGGAAAAAAAAAAACTGTAATAGTTTAAGTGATTATTACTGCATTTCACTATGTATTTGATGAAAAGGCAATTTCTATGGCAAAGTTATAGCTAGTTGGGAATCTGTGCTGGTGAATCATAGGGTTAATTCATTAATTTTTGTGCTAGTTACTATATAATGTTTTAGGCACTGATGCTGCATACCAGATGATATAACATTGAAAGGCCTGTAATTACAATAGACTTACCAGCATGCTGTTCTTATGGTTGAGAATAATACATGTGCATTATAAATCACAAAACCTATTGCAAGCTACACCTTTGTTATCTATGTCACTTGCTGGCTTTGATGTGGAAAGGGAGACAATTTGAGGAAGTAGTAGTGACTGTCCAGATGTGATTTTAGAGTAGTTCTGTTTGTGAAGAGTAGTATAAATAAGGCACCTTTGTGGAGAAGCCAGAAGCAGCAAATTGTATGGAGCACAAAGAGAAGCTTGCTTGGGATGATGCAAGTCACATCCAGGCATACAGTTTTGATGTGTTACACGAAAACTGTTCAATGGTGAAGTGTGTAAAATGTGTGTATGCACACATGGAGAATTACAACAAAGTAACATATAGAGGTAATATTTTACTTATTTATAGAGGTAGTATTTTGCTTTAATAAGGGTCTGGAGAAGAGTTGTTTTAGGAAAGATATTGAAAGAATGACAGTACTGTCATAGGAAACTGACAGGAGAGCATTGCATAAAGCAGGGGACTGTTAGACTTAGCAAGTTACTTGTATTCCAAAGCTAAAGAGAGCTCAAGATGGAAGCAGTACATCAGAGAGATTGAAACACTTTTGTGAAGAGACTGCTAGAGAACAAAAAGAAAGGGTTTTGATAAAGCAAAGACGGTTAAATGCTTGGTTAGAGATCTGTGAGTAGAGATGGAAGCAAAACTCATAGTAAGGTTATTTATAGTATATGTGATTAAATTATAGTTGAATAGGAAATCGATGTATTAGATTCAGAACTATAAATGTTAAAAAAAATGAATGCAGTTGAGTTGGCACACCTGGGATTCAGTGTGTGAGGAGAAGTAGTAGTATTTGGCAAGGAATATTGAAAGGCTAAACATGAGTAAAATACCAGTTTGGGAGATGTGCTGTGACAGGAAATCATGTGAAATGCTGCAAACAAATTATCACAACTCTACTCAAATCAGTGACAAGGTTGAGTGCTATCTGATAATTCCTCAAATGAGAGTCTTCTTGTAAGTTCTTGCCTAAGCTCAGTCAGAAGTTAAAAATCATCTTTTCTTTGTAGTTCGGTATATGACACATTGTTAAATTTGTTCAAAGACAATGTTAAACAGAATCCGTGAGACTACACTTACAAAACAATCAAAGAAAAAACTGTTTAACGTGTTACAGGTCAGTATTTTGAGCTTCTGGCTGAAAATGGTCCAGTCTTAAAAAAGCTGACACAACTGAGATTTTAGTAATTATGTAGATGCAAGACCAATGAATATCAGCAGCAATTATTTGTATGATCTGAAACTGTACATTTGCTTTCCCCTAGGTGGGAGTGATTGATTTCTCTATGTATTTAAAGAGCGATGATGACACTGGGGGAAAGGAAAGGTATGTCCTTGCTAAATATTCAGATTTTGCAGCTTAACAAATGATTTCTTGACTGGTGTCCTGTTCTTTGTACAAATAAGTCAAATTTCTTAAAGATGAAATCTTCTGATCTTCTCATCTTGAGTAGAATGGCACACTACATTGTTCTGTATCGCTGCTTTGCTGTAAGAATGTTTCATGTTGGTAAATTGCAATCAAAACATTGGTTTTTTGTCTGTCACTGATGTCACAATGTATAAATTGTTGACTTTGTGATTGTAAGATGCAGTTGCTTCCTTTTTAATGAGCACAATTAAGATGGACATTTGCATATGATAGATACATATCTTTTCACTACATAATTCACTACATCATCTTGTAAAAGCTAATTTGATAATGTGCTTGCTTTAGAGATGTACAGATTGCTGCAATTTTGGACCAAAAGAATTACGTTGAAGAGTTGAACAGGCAACTGAAGTAAGTATTACTTTGAAGTATATATGTCAGGCCAGGCTTACAGGTAAAACACATCTAATTTGTATTGTACCACAGCTTTGTGAGCAAACTGCAGAGAAAGGAGTGCAAATTCTTAATGCTTAGACTGAGTCTATAGTGAAGTTGGAAAGGATGTGCTCTTCTGAAGAACTTCAAGAAGTCTCAGTTGTCATGCTTTTGTTTTTCACACAACCTTTTTTCTCCAAAGAAACAAAAAAACAGCAGACCAAAACTGATCCAGGTCATCACAATTCATAACTTTACAGGACTGAAAAGCTTGATCTGGATTTTAACTGAATTGTATTTAACAGTTTTCAGAAAGTGTTATGGAGATGAATTGTTTCTTTGCCTTTGCATGGTGCTTTAGTTTGTAGCTTTAATGCCTAAGACCAAAATTCAGTAGGTTCGTTGCTTGGTGAAAAATACTGATATGCTGCGAGTTGTGATTCCTGTAGAAACAGTTTTCAATAAAGTGGCCTTTCCCTTTTACTTTGCTGAATGGAACAAACCTAGTCCACCACTGCGTTTGTTACTGAACAAACAGGAACGATGGTTGTAATTCTGTAAGGCCTATTGTACAAAATGAAACTATGTGAGGAGTTAAGAAAGAAAAAAAACCTCAGGCCAACAAAACTAAATAACAAACCCACAAAGAACTTGTGTAGAATCTGAGGTACAGCCGATCTTCCTGATTTCTTTCTGAAGTACAATCACATTTTTTCACTTTTAATGCTGATAATCTTGATGGTTAGTTCCTACATGGCTGCTGCTGGGGTAAAGATAATTTGAAATTGATGATTTGAATTGTGATTTGAAAATTCGTAAATCAAAATTGTTAAAGATGATTTGAAATTACAGTTTGGCCACTGAAACGTGTTGGAAAGCTTCAACAGTGCGAAATAACTGAGCGTGTCAAATATGAGCAAAATGAAAGTAAGTGAAGGAAGAGAAAGGACCTATCGCAATTAAGAACAGTGGTATTTGTGTGGCAATAGCTGTGAGTGTCCCTCCTGTGTATTGAGTATGTTCTCATACAATGATTTATTCATGTAATTACTTGCAAACCAGGGGTTCAACAACCCTCCTATTTTATTTCAGGTCAGCTGCCCCTTTCTGCACATCCTAAAATACATTAATCTCCTTTACCTTGCCATTGCTAGTGAATTAGTAACTTCTAAGAACACAAGAGTAGATACATGTGGAAAAGTAAATGGTTTTACAGAATAGAGTGGGTTTTTTTTTTCTCTATGTGAAGTGCAGTATAAAAACATGTGCTTATAGCAGACATAGGGAATCAGGTAATGGAGAAGGCTTGGATCTAGTTTGATGCAATAAAAAATCTGCAGAGTAATAAAAGGGATTAACATTCTGGTGAAACTTACAAATGAAGTCAAGAGTATCAAGAAAGACGTAACCTGAGGATAAATCTCAAAATGTGGAAAAGCAACTAATTTTGTAAAAGAACTGGGTTTTGTACGAGAACTCGCAGGATGGAGTTGTTACATGGGGTGAAAAACACCCAAGATTGTAAACTGCCTTTTAAAGAGAACTTGTTTGGATACAATATCACTGTGAGGATTAAATAGAGGGAAAATATGTGTAAAGTCACACTCAACCAGGAGTTTAATTGACAGGAATGACATTGGAAATTGGAAGGACGTATGTAAATGTTCAATGAAGGCAATGAATTTTCTTATATTTAGGAAAACCTCCAGTAAAGGGAGCAGACTCTTTAGCTCTTAATGATTAATCATTGTAACTTGCATTAAAGATTTTGAGCTTGGTTGAATGAGTTTTGATGTAATTTTGCATAACTTTCTCTCTTTCAGTAGCACAGTTAGCAGTCTACATGCGAGGGTTGATTCACTGGAGAAATCAAACACTAAACTGATCGAAGAGGTATTTTCTTTTAGTAATATAGAATCAATATTATTTAGTCTCAAACACTATTTTTCTGAATATACGTAAAGTATTTTAATCTACCTTTAATACCTTTCTTTTGGCTTGAAGAAAAGATGTTGTAGGTGCAGGGATTTGAAGTCAGCTTGCCTAGACAGTTAGCTGCATCAGTGAATTAATTCTATAAGAACGTTGCAATTTCCCGGCTTGGCTAAAACCAGAAGAGAAGCCCTTCTTAATGCCAGCTGTCAGTCTGATTTTGTGCAGATGACTAGACCATAACATGTGACACCAATTGAAGAGACAGAAAGTAGTTCATCAGGGAATTTCTGTTACTGTTCTCAGTTTTAGCCAAAGGATTGTTTCTTTCTTATTTACCATATGCTTATAGACAGTCTGGTTTTGTATTTATATCCTATATTTCTGGTTATCTTTGATGCCTGACTACATTCCAATATTTTTAGCTTTATAAGAAGAACATACGTTTGTTTTTCATCTAAGCTGTTTGAGAAATAGTTAATGAAGTACAGAATTGCAACATCTGAATTCAGCTGTTGAAGGGATAGTTAGCTTCCTCTAGGTATTAAAGTATCCAGATAGAGGGAAAACATTTTCCCTGAGTGTTAATTTCCAAAGGATCGCAGTTTCTTTTTATGTCTTCAACCCAGCTGATTTGATCAGATAGCTTATGTATCTTGGCAATAAGGTATATACTCTAGGGCCCAGTTAAAATCTTTCTTCTTGTGTAAATATGTTTTCTTTTCATCTGGGAGAGGTTTTCTTCTGTAATAAGGTATAATAATGCTATGCTAAGTTTAAAAAAAAAAAAACAAACAACAAAATTGGATATATTTAAATCCAAATGGAAAGAATAAATTGAAGATGGGGAACAGGAATTGTGAGTCTTTAATAAGGCAATGAAAAAAAAACATACTCTTTACCAGACATGAAATAATGAAGAATCTTGGATGCACGTGCTGTTGTGTAACAAAAGTGAGTCATTAGTAAAACCAGGAGCTTTTTATTTTCCTTAAAAACAATTAAACCTTTGTTTGGTAGACTGAGAGTAGAGCAGGGGATGTGTTGGTCTTGTATTCATCAGAACATTTTTTTCTTCATTTCCACTCACAAAAGTGGTCACCCTGCTTTTCCTTGTTTTTTTTGCTTTCAGTTAGCGATAGCCAAAAACAATATCATTAAACTTCAGGAAGAAAACCATCAGTTAAGGAGTGAAAATACCCTTATTTTAATGAAAACACAGCATCATCTAGAGGTATGTTTAGTTTTACTGTGTTTAACATAGTAATGTTGTGTGGTTCATTGTCATTCAAATGTTCTTACGTTGCACCTTGCTAGGCCAAATTTATACCAACTGTTATTAGGAAAAGGACCTGTTAAATCTGGGAAGCTTCATAATGGCATGATATCTCAAAACTACAGGACACAAGATTGTTTTATAACTATATGCAAATTTTGTAGCATTTTCCTATGTACTTTCTACTTCTCTTACCACCTACTTTTTTCTTTAGATTGTAAGCTATATCTAAGAGCATTTAAGGCAATATTAACTGAAAACTGTGTCAAAATATCGCATGTTTGAATGGGCAGGCTGTCTCTTCTGACCGGTCTCGATGTATGGAATGTTATCTGGAGTAATTATATATACAATTGCTGAACTTTTTTTTTTTTAAGCTATGTTTTGTAACTTCTTGTGTGTGTTTTGCAGGATAATTAGTGGAAGCATGGGTTAGGCAGATGTGTGTGACAGTGAGTTACTGAAGAAGGACTATACTGCAGGACAGATGTTTGTTTTGCTAGATTTACTCATTTCTCTTTATAAAATTGGTGACCACATAGCAGAAACAACTCTTTTTGTGTTTGTACTGTGCTTGAAGAATGTATTTATTTTGAAACATTTTCCCTACCCAGTGTTAGAGATATGCTTTTAATTGCTCAACTTGTGATGAAGAAAAATAGATCCACTGTGTCTTTATAGGCGACTAAAGTAGATGTTGAAGCGGAACTTCAGACGTACAAACACTCCAGGCAAGGTTTAGATGAAATGTACAACGAAGCACATAGACAGCTTCGAGAAGAATCACAACTTCGACAAGTAAGTCTTCCTTTCTAGGATTACACAGCACTCTAGAAGTGATTATGCTTCAGAAGAGTCAGTAAATAAATATTTCTAGTTTTGCTTTTGCAATCTATACATTATTTCTGTAAGAGTGTTGCTAAAGCATAGTAAAGAACCTGCTTCTGCAGGGGCGTTGGACTACATGATCTCTAAAGGTCCCTTCCAACCCCTACCATTCTATGAGTCTATGATTTTCTTTGAGAAATGTTTAGGTAAGTTGTTAGCAACACTGTATGCTTTATATGTGTGCTCTGTATGTATGCTAAACCTTTCTTGTGAGAATAGAAATCCTTCAGTTCTGTTTTTGTTTTTACTTAGGCAACTCTGTGCAACACTGGCAGGGTAATCTTTTGTAATGTGAGTTGTGCTCTCCCAGAATTAAGAAAAAATCCCAACCTATTGGTCACTAAGTACGTGAGAGTGTCATTTTTATGTAGTGGATAACTCGCCAAGGTAAAGAGGGCAGAATTTCTGAAGTGGTGAAATAGGTGATGCTGCAGCTCTGTTAGTTATCTTTTGTCTTTTTCAAAACAGAGATACAATGTTGTATAATTATTTAAATGTTCTGTGTTGCATTGTGTTTGTCTTTTACAGGACATGGAGAATGAGCTAGTGGTTCAAGTTAGTATGAAACATGAGATAGAACTTGCCATGAAGTTGCTAGAGAAGGATATCCATGAGAAGCAGGATACCCTCATAGGCCTTCGGCAGCAGCTTGATGAAGTTAAAGCAATTAACATGGAGATGTACCAAAAGCTGCAGGTAGAGGAACAATCTGCTGTTAAATGGGTGAGGTGACTTGGAGTAGAAGGAGAGAGATGCATTTTCGTTTCATTTAGTTAAATATTACCGTCTCCTTATATTTTCTGCTTCTTGGGTCAGCTTGTCATTTTGGATCATTAGTGATGCATGCAGAATTTCACACAAAGAGGCTCATAAGGCAGTCACTTTGTGTTAGTGGGTTTGTAGAAGAAAAGAGCATGAGAATAAGATCATGGCATAATAACGTGCTATGTGGAATAAAGAGTATCTAGTAACAATGGCTCTTTGGCCTGTGTTGTACTAAAAAATAAGAGAATGTAGGCATGTAGTGAGGAGTTTAAGAGGAGATCTGAACTTTCAAAGTAAGGAAGGACATTTGGAAAACAATATTGTATTAAATGGAAAGAGCTAGTTATAGGTTGTTTGGTTTTTCTTTTTTAATCTGTTACCAAAATCCGTAACAAGGCAATGCTGCTTTGTGAATATCGATCTGAGACATTGACTGTGCAGTTAACAAGTGGCCAAACACCAGGGAAGTTTAGCAGAGAATTATTTATGCAGAATACAAATTTGATTTATGAAAAATTTTAAGTACTATCAACCAACGTTCCTAGATGGGAATGTTTAAAAAGAATCAAAGCCCAAAGCCATTTTAACTCTTTTTCCCTTCAGATACTGAAGAAAAATCCCCATGAGGTAACAGTACTAAATACCTACTTCAGTTTTAATCTTTTTTGTAACACAGGTTTCTGAAGATGCTATGAAAGAAAAGAATGAAATAATTGGTCGATTGGAGGATAAGACCAATCAAATCAATGCTACTATGAAACAACTAGAACAAAGGTACAGGCCCGTCTTTATTTTTCTTCATTTGTGTCTCCATCCCCCTACATTTGACTTCATTCCTATACAGTTGCCACTGAAATGTAGCTTACAACTAGAAAATTTAAACATAATATTTGTGAAACTTCAACTAGTGCTTTACTATTTGATTGGTGTTTTATTTTTAACAAACACATTTACTTTAAATACAAACTTAATCTTTCAGTTTTCTTCATCTTTCTTTTGGTTCTAGGCTTTTGTGCTGATATAAAAAATTGCTCTGTTAGCTATTTCTAAACTCAGATTCATTATTACCTCTTTTTTTTCTTTTCCCATCTGAATGAAATGCAATAGAAATCAAAGCACTCATCTTGTTTATAATTAACCATATGGTTAATATAAAAGTTGAATGCCTTCATGGGTCACTGCTGTGTTTGCTGAACCTATTAGAAGTGCTGTCCTTTGCTTTGGAAGTGCCGTTGTTTTCAGTGACGTAATGAGTAAAAGACTAAAATTCCAGTATATAAATTGACATGATGGTTAGACTGCATGTGTTACAAAATGCTACAGTGGGATTCATGTTTTAGTTGAGTGGCCTGTATGCAACATCTATCTTTTAATTGTAAAGTGTAACATACCCATGAGCCCTGTCATGTTGGTGTGTGTCTTTTTTTTCATTTAAATCTAATTATGAAAAACATGGTTATGTATATTAAAAAAAGTAGTGACATGAGTATTCTTTTATTGACATCCTTTTTTCCTCTTTTTTCTTTTTCTTTTTATCCTTTATCCCAATTCTTGTTTTTACTATTTCGCTGCCTTCATCTGTCTTTGATTTTTGTCCACTACATTCATGAAGTGACAAAGATCTGTTAACTCAAACTAGGACTATTGCAATGTCATTTGTCAAATGTGCCAGCAATGAAGCTCAGCACCAGTATAAACTCGTCAAAGATATATCATTCTGAAAGCTCCTCCAGATTTGTTGTCTTTAAATAATTACTGATAAAATACAACTTCAGAATTTTAAACTTAAAACTTTAAATATAAAGTGGTATTAGAAATCCTGCACTGTAACTGATCGTAGATGGGTTCTCTTTTGTTTTCTGAAAGCACATCATCTCCGATCTCACTTTACCCCTCTTAACAACAAAAGAAAAACTACTGCACTATTATTAAGCAAACCTAAGCTAGTTTTTTTTAATGTTATTTAATCACTTCTTAGTTGTCAAAGAGTTTATTTGAAAGGGTTAGCTCTCTTTGCTCTGGCTGTACATTTTAATGACGTCTATTTCTCATTAGTGATTTTTTCTATTTTTATGGTACGAATAGATTTTAAAAGTAGCCCTTCTGACTAATATTTCCCTTCTGGCCTGCTTATTTCTTTGACTTTTAGGCTGTATTCATCCCAAAAAAATGCTCTCTGTTGGATTTTTTTGGTTGTAACTATAACTTAAACAGAGTGACAGGAGTTTGGGGGAAAGGGAATTGACCGCTATATCAGAAGGGTATGTTATAAAAACGAAGATGTTGTCAACATGTATGATCTGTATGTGCAGTGGAAGAATTACAGGGTAAACCAGCTAAAGCACAATTCCATTTTGCCAGTATGACCTGGATTAAAATGTGTTTGGAGCATGTACTTGATTGGGGCTTCAGCCAAGAAGGACAGTATTCTCGAGCAAATTTTGTAGCTCTGACTCCTGCCTAGAACAGCTGCACAGTGACAGCTACAGCAGAAGCAGTAGTGATATATATGATTTATGTTAGGGCCCAGATCCTGAACTCGTGTAACCTGTTTGTCAGCCAAGGATCTTGCCTGTCTGTGGCGATGTCTGCCTGGTAATCCTAACCTGTGGTTTTGCCCAATCCCTTTTCCCTCTCTCCACTCATCATTAGGCAGATCTTTACAGCTCACTGTTTTTGCTTCGAGTTGCTACTTGTCTGCACTGCAAAAATAAGAGAGTTTTAGCTGTCAACTGCCCTTGACGCGCTTCACCATATTTACTAAGAACTGGGGGGGGGAAGTTCACTGGGAAAAGAATCTTAAGGTCTTTCAGCAGAAGGGAGTGTGTCTGCAAAAGTGGAGGCAGGATGCAGTCATGCAAAAAGAATTTCTGCTCCATGATTATACAACCTTATTCCTTGGTCTGGAATCAGAAAGAGCCTTTAATGTGGGCTGGCTATTAAAAAATAAATGTCTCCTATCCTCAAAGAAAATCCAAACTAGAAACACTGAATAGAACAACAGGTAGACTGTAGCAGAAGCGGATATGTTAACATCTCAGTCATCTATGGAAACAAATATCTGCCTTGGTATCATCTGAGTCACTTCTGCCCCCTGTGTCCTGCTCAGCACTTCTCTGAATGACGTTGGTGCAGTCAGCCTTGGTGCTAGCCTAGAGGATGGTGCTGTTAGCACTTGGTTGGTTAGCATGGTTCTGGGGTAGCAAGTTCCCTTTCTGCCTTGGTTGTGGAAACCATGCTGCAGTTTAATTTGTGATTTATGGAGGGTTTTGACTTGCTTTTGGTGTTACTGTCCCATATAGCTTTGTTCAGCTGTTTCTGCCCAGTAGATTGACCCTGCCTTTTACCAGTAGCCTCCTTCCCATACATGTTTTGGCCCTCTGTGCAAGTGAGATGGCATTATTAAAACAACTGATGTAGCTGAATGAGATAGTGCACACTTTAGAAGGCAATTTGATTCCAGTCCTTTTTCACTTGTTTACTGGCAGCTTTTGGAAACTCCTGCTGGTGCAACTTCATTAGTAGAAGCACAAACTTAGACGTATTGCTGACTTAATTTCCTTTTAGCTGACACTGGGAGTTCCTCAGCATTCAGCTGGCTGCTGGGAAGTGAGAAGTAAAGCACAGAGAGAGAATCACAGATTTCTGCCACCACTTTCCTGAGAGGCTCTTGAAATGGTTTTGTTAAACACGACACAGCACACAGGGACATGAAGTGGTGTGTTACAGGCTCTTTTACTCTCTGGCCTTTTCATCAAGGCAAGTGTAGCCGTGTTAGAGCACAAGTCCCTTTTTAGTACCTTTACTTTTGTTGCATTACATCCATCTGTTTTTGGACTGAAGAGGTGACCAAGCAGAGAAGAACCACAGTGCACTAATGGATTCCACGGGGAGTGCAAGCTGAAGCAGAACCAACCCCCTGGAATTCAGAAAGGAAAGATTAAATAAAAAATCCTTCATTGCTCCATTAATTGGTTTTATTTATTTTCTCTGTACTATGGAGCTACTTTAACCAGTGTAAGAATGCATTATTTTTAATACAGATTATTTAAATTAATTTAATAATACAGTGTAGTTGAGGCAGTTCTATAAATGTAGTGGGACCCATCAGGGTGTGTCATGTTATATTAGGCTAGTTCAGTGCTCTGTATTCAGCCTTACGCCTGACTTGTTTTGAGCTGCTTTTGCACAGCCCATGCTCTGCCCTGTCTTAATGGCTGATTAGTACAAGCCAAGTACCTTCACAGGATTTATTCTGGGAAAAAAAAAACCCAAACCCTTCCAAAAATGACACGTGACCATATGCTACAGGGAAAAAAAAAAAAACCATTACAGTATATGCTTCGATTCTAAAATATGTATCATCATGCTTTGGCATCTGTTATTCATGAGCATAAAATAAACCAGTGATTACTAACAGTGATTACTCTCTTACTGTATGAAAAAACGCAGGAGCTAGTTCTGTAGGCATTGTATGGATTTCTTGTTTGAGTTTGTGAGTTTCCCCCAAACTTTGTTTTTATTTAGAAATGTTTCTATTTCCCCATTTTTCTTTTATTTGTCTTCTTCACCCTCTACACCCTAGTTCTAGCTTCAGTTTTACCCAAAGTTGATTTGAATTACACCAGATTGCAGCAAGCAGAGAAGGCTCAAATGGAGGCTGAGACCGAGGACGAGAAACTTAAACAGGAATATGTGAATAAATCTGAAAGTCTGCAGAAAGAATTATCCCAGAAGGAGAAACAACTGTAAGTAAATCTTTCCTGTTGGGAGACTTGTACAGCAGGAAACATATACGTTGCAATATGTCCCGTGTCTTAGTACAGGCTGGTTGTTCATAAATGGTTTTGAATGGAATGTAAATACTAAAGATCTTCATGTTAAATATTGGCAAAGTGGAAGAAAATGTGCCATTTCAGGAAAGTCGGGCTACTTTTGGATGCCTCTAAAATGGTGTGCAGCTTAAAAGGAGGGGGAAGAACGTTATTTTTTGTCTAAAAGTGCCAGCTTAATTCACGAGGAAATTATCATAAGTTGCGGAAAATACATAGTGTAGCAGAAGTAGTAATACACATTTAACAAAACCCACAAGTGTGTAGTAGAATAAACTCAAACAGAAGTGGCATAACAGTAGTTTAATTGATCAGGCTTATCAATAAGGTAGAAGAGCTTTAACTTGCCACTGTACAACAAATAAAAATCCACAGGAATGATAAATATTAAAAAATAATATAAAAGCCATCCCTTTGGTATTTCTCCTGTTAAATCCTTCAGTAGTGATTTAAATAAAAATGTAAGGTAAAAAAGCTCCCTGTGAGGGCAAGTTTTTTTTCCCTTTGGAAAGATAAATAAATTATTTAAGGCAGCGTGAGTCTGTGACAGAACAAGGATTGGGGTTTAAAAATTAGTGATTTCATAGAATCCTAGAATGGTTTAGGTTGGAAGGGACTGTAAAGATCATCTAGTTCCAGTCTCTCTGCCACGGTCAGGGACATCTTCCACTAGACCAGGTTGCTCAAAGCCCCTTTGAACCATGCACACTTCCAGGGATGGGGCAGTCATAACCTCTGGGCAGCCTGTGCCAGTGCTTCACCACCCTCACAGAGGAGAACTTCTTCCTAATATCTAATCTAAATCTGCCCTCTTTCAGTTTAAAGCCATTACCCCGTGTCCTGTTACTACAACCCTGTCACCACATGTTCTTGTAAGGTTCTTTCTAATTCAATTATTAGCCCAGTCTCCCTCTCTTACAACTCTGAATGTTAATAAACTTGTTTGACTGTCATGACAAATGTTCGCTTTACTACCACAGTCATCTTTGCAGATTTTGGCAAAACAACAATTCAGACCCCAGCTTTAGAATTCTGCAATTCTGAAACCTCCAGGTCATGTTCACTTCTGATCTTTTCCAGCCAGATGCTGAGGTAGTGTCCCAAAATGTAAGTCTTTCCTTTAAAAATGGTTTTGGTTTTGAAACAGGAAAATACAGGTTTTCCATCAAAAAGCCTTGCATGACTACTCACAGATTTTTTCCTCTTTTATTGTGTTGGCACAATTTAGATCAAGAGGCTTGAGCAGTTTGCTTCCATCCTTTGATTTCTCTGTAAAATTCTAAGCACTAACTCTTCCATGAAACCAATAGTGAAATTCCACTTAGGGTGGATCTTCCATCAGAGTAGCCCAAATTCCTTTAATTGGACTCCAGTTATACGAACAGAATTTAGAACCCTCTTTATATTCAACCTCAGCTATGTAAAAGCTCAATAAAAATAGTAACTTAAAGTCCTTCCTCCTTTATTTTCAGTTGTGTACAAAATGCTATAAGCCTTAGTCTAAACTAGGAGATTCACATCTAAGCATTTAAAACTCAAACATTTTATGAGCATCAGAGATACCTGAAGTCCTTGTCTGCATCACCAGTGGCAGGGTTCTGCATGGTTGGTTTGTTTTATTGTAGAAGCAAGCTATGTAAGGTTAAGGGAGCTTTGCCTTACGCGTGTTTTTAAAATACTTGTGAAATCTGTGGTTAATCTTCTCTTGCTCATTTATTACAAAGGTCAGCTCTTCAAAATGATGCCGCATTCTCAGTCCTTTAAGTACACTTCTTTTTAAAAGCAGTTTCCAAGTGGCAAGATTTTCTTGTATTTATGTCACCAAAGACTAAAATAGTTTTATATCAATGCATTATTTCTGCTTTAGAAAACATATGGAGTATTTATTATGATAATAGTATATTGCACACAAAAATAGACTCATTTTTATTTTAAAAAAATGATACTCTTGTGCACAGTGATTTTGTTTGTTTGTTTTGTCTGTTCTAGACTTCAGCTGGAAACAGATTTGAAGATAGAAAAAGAGTGGCGGCAAACCTTAGAGGATGATCTTCAAAAGGAAAAGGAAACAGTATCTCGTCTGAGAACAGGGACCCAAGAAATAATTAACCTTAAAAAAGTAAATTCTGCAGTAAAATGCGGCTATTAATTTAGAGATGGACTGCAAAGTTAGTTATGGGCTTAGACATTGTTCTGTAAGGATTTCTGCAAGTAGATAAGAAAAATGAAGTTAATGTGTTCTTACGAAGAGATTAAGACAAAAAATAAAGTTATTTACTCCCTATGTAGTCCTCAGATCTGAACTCAGTGCTCTCAGTAAAGAAGGGACAAATCCTGGTTTTCCTTTCTCACTTGTATTGAAGACTGTCTTTTCATGGTAGACCAGAGACTGGTTCAGCTTCTCTCTGGTGCAGTATACATGGGTAGGTGGTGGTGGTGATCTCTGCAAGCAATTTGGTTTGTTTTCTTCCTAGAGAGGACTGCAGAAGCAGAAATGCTTCATCTCTTGGGGTCTAAGAGACATTAATCCTGAGATGTTGCTATTTGAGTTGGGTTTGGGAATCTTAATAGACAGTGTTACAGATGATTCATTTGCTGGGATTTCTTAGTAAGATCAGCTTTGGGTAGTGGCAGTTTTGTAGACAGTAGGCAAATAACATTTTTTTAAATAATTGTGGGGTTTTTTGTTTATTTGTTTTGTTTTAAGGAGTTCCTTAAACTTCAGGAAAAGAACAAGCAACTGAAAAGGATATGTCAGGACCAAGAAGCTGCTCTCCAAGAACTGGCATCCAAGCTGAGCGAGTAATTTCATTCTTAGTGATAATTAATTTTGTCATGTAAACCTGAATTAAGAAAAATAACAGGATGGTGCTCATGGGAATTAAACGGTGTATGACAGTATTACCTCACCAGTTATCAAGAAGAAATATGTCTGGTTAGGTCAGGTGTGTTTGTTTTTGGCTGGTGGGCTAACTGTGGGTAATTACAGTGCTCTGAACAGAAAATGTGAGTTTAAAAGGGCCTGAGGGTGTTAGAAGTTGGTTTACATTGAAAAGGGTTTGCTGGTTTGGTTGTTGTGGCTTCACAAAGAACCCAAGCAGAAGATAACAGCTCTGCCTCCATTAGGACAGTGCTTATCTTTTTTGAGAATGCATGTTCATGGGTTCCTTTCTTTGAAGAGATTAAGAATCTCAGTGTGACAATCATAGATCTGTAGAGAGTGTCAGGTGTTACCTTACCAAAACCCCTCAGACTATACTGAGCAGTAAGCTCAGGGCAAAGCTCTCATTGTTATGTGTTGTTAATTTTAATTTAACGATCTTTGTCTTCTGAGAAGTTTTCCCCTGACTAGCAGCATATGCACTCAGTGGGTTGGTACTGGATGGCTGTGGGGAGGCTTCTCTGTAATGACGTAACATGGTTTTGTACAAGGGCAGAAGTTTAAACTCTGGTCTTGCACCAGTGCTGTGTGCCAGTGTTGAGTATCTGCACAGAGCTCTGCTGGTACAAATTTCTCTTCTATCTACTTAGCCCCAAGCAAATTTACAGCCATTCAGAGGATTCTGAGGTCTTTGGAGAGAGCTTGTCTATCGAGAGTGCTTAGTGTAGCAGGGAGTGCTGCTGATTGCATCTCCTGGATGCTGCTCTAATGTGAAATAGTAACTAAAAGTTCCGAGTACTTTGCTTGTAAGTTTTTAAGTACAGCTTTCCGAGTTCTTAGACTGTAAGTGACAATACAGAAATCTGTAATAACATTATCTTATTCTTTAGATCAAAGCTGAAAATAGAAGATATAAAAGAAGCAAACAAAGCTTTGCAGGTTAGTAATATTTGGAGGAAAGAGAATCTTTTGGTTTTGACTGCTCCCTTTGATATGTTGATAAGCATGAGGAGACTGCCCTACCACAGCAGCTATTCAGAAGGCTCATATGATTTCCTCCAGTGGGGAATAACCACAGGCTCTCTGTAGTCACGTGGGAAAAAGATGCTCAGATGCTTTTGATTTTTCTTGTTTGAAAACTTATCTTGCAGTGGTGTAGACCCTTCTGTATTTTACAGAGTCTGGGATGGAATATGTAGCCAACTGAGCTTAAATTGCATACAGCTACTCGGTGATCAAGAAATATTTGTTTGTCCTAGGAGTTAAGTAAACTTGTAGCAGCAAAGCTGGTAAAATACGGTCTGTAATGTTGAGAGGCTTGGAACTTTTTAAAAGATTTGCAGCAAGCACTCGAGAGCAGAAATGTCTCCGTGTGTTTAATCACATGATATGTCACCTTGTGTATTATTTCAGTCCAAGTAGAAGTGGCTGAAATTGTTTTGTTGAGCAGCTTCCCGTTTTTACAAATTGGTTTAGACAACAGGAAATTAACAGTTTGTGACACTGCTCTGTTTTTGAGTGGGTTTTTTTGTGCTCCCCTGAGCCTTTGGGGCAGGGAAACAGGCTTCAGCTCTGACACTTGGATACTTTTCTGCTTTTCCCAGCTCGTCTGTTGACCAGCTTTACTACCTCAAGCATGTTCTTTTTGCACCCATTCCTCCTCTGTCTTCTCTCTTAGGGTTTTGCAGTGTTTTGGAGCAGTCTTGTGCTGCTTTAGAATGTCTTTGTGACACTGTACTGGTCTCAGGGATTTAAGCAATTCGGGCAGTAAAGGTGCTGCTGTTGATTTACCTTGTTCCCTGGAACCCAAACTTTAACTTCATGAGATACTTAGTGATATTTTTTTTTCTCCAGGGGCAGGTTTGGTTGAAGGACAAAGAGGCTACACATTGCAAGTTATGTGAAAAGGAATTTTCTCTTTCCAAAAGGAAGGTAAAACTTTTAACTACATTTCTTCCAACTTGTTTACATGCATTATGAGAAAAATATTATCTTGGGGGTGTGGCATGAAATGTCAATGCTCAGATGAATACATAGTTATTTTTGAGATGTCTTTGACATATACAAAGCAAATGGCCCTAAATTCAAAAGAAACACTGCCTTTTGGTGGAGTGCTGCAAAGGAACATACTTAAAAACTATTCAGCCTCCTTTGTGGAAGCATCATCTCAAACGCTTGGCAGCTCTGGCACTGTTATGGTTTGACATTTGTGGAAGCCTTTTGATGACATTCTTTTATACTGTAGACTGAGAAAGGATGAGTTTATTGTCATTTTAAGCAAAATATGGTGTTAATTTATGTGGTTTATGGTGAGTGCAATACTTCTTATTTTACCTTTTAAAGTTAAATCTCAATTAGCTCCCTGGCAGAATCATCCACTCTCTTGGACGGCATTGCTTATATTTTTATATAGCAGATATGCAGGGATTGAACTAAATCTGCAAAGCAGATACAGATAGATACATAAAAAAAATATAGTCCTAGACAGAACATGGTGCATGTGTAGGATCCCCATCATAGATTGGGATTTAGATGGATTGTCTTTTGAAAAGCGATTCCATGCTCAGACCAAAGATGTGGAAGGAATCCTCTTGCAGGTTGCTCTGTGTATATTGTTTATTAGTATCCAATTACCAAGTCTATTTCCACTGTAAATTTTAATTTTTAATCTTCTCCCCATTGTTCAGCATCATTGTAGAAACTGTGGTGAGATCTTCTGTAACGCCTGTTCTGACAACGAACTGCCTCTGCCTTCTTCACCAAAGCCTGTTCGGGTCTGTGATTCCTGCCACGCCATCCTTATACAGAGGTGCTCTTCCAATGTGCCATAATGTTATTTTCCAGATATTTATTACCTTTCGGTATTTAGCAAATCCTGTACAAAACAAGCCAAATAAAGCAGCCAACAGTACCACAGTATTTCCAGGATTTCATTTAAGCAGTTTAGAGTTGCGTTTTGAAGTACCACGGAGAAGTTACTCATCTGCTTCCTGTTGAAACAAGTGGAGAAAATAAGACCCAAATGTAGAAAATGCACGTGCTACAAATACAGGTGTCAATGTTCAGTCTAACAGATTTCTCAGGAGTTCTTTCGGAGGAACCAGAGCAGCTTATAGAGGAGGCTGGCTGTTAACATGTATTTGATAAATATCTTAGTCCTTATGACAATGTTGGAAAAATACACTTACCTGCTCTTACAGGCTCGTCTGCAACAAGCCCAACCTGATTCTGCTGCAGGATGTGCCTGTGATGTGCTGCTGTGAAGTCAAATGGAGCAGTAGCTAGTTTGAAATTGCATTTTAAAAAAAGCAATGCAATTAATGAAGTGGTCCAATAGGTTATTGCCAAACACTGTATTTGTTTGCTTCCCCTCAGTTACCAAGATTTCATACATCCAGGAATATTGCACTGACAGCTCTGTTCCTTGTAGTTGCAGCTATGAAGGGAGATTTTGTCAGCTAGGTAGCGAATGGTGCCCCTGGGCGCTTGTTAGCAGCAGGGCGTGTTGTGCTGAAATAACGTTTGAAATGAACTGTTAATCTGACATGTCCATGTTCCCATTGAGAGCTGTCCATCATGAATTTTTTTTCCTGACATTATCCATAACCTTGAAAAAGTGTCTTTGCATTGTTTTTGTGCAAGTGGTGCTTTCAGGCTTGCACATGCAGTCATTGTAGCTCTGGACGCAGAGGGAATCTGCCACCAAGACTAGGATTAAATCCTGGGGACTGCATCCTCCCTGTGTTAGACAGGAAGAGTCTTCCTTATTTTGCCATCATCTTTCTCCAGCTTTCAGTTTGTTCCTAAACTTTTTTTAACCAGAGCACTTTTGAGCACGTCTAGGTCTGACTGCTCTGCACACCAATGGTGGAATGACAGTTCTGCTGGAATGAAGATCCATATTCCACCCTTTGATAAATGTCCTCACTGCCAGTCGCTGCACCAGACCCAGTTCCCCCTCCTCCCCGGAGGTGACCCACCAACAAGCCATCAGCAGGATCACCACCCTGGTAGTTCCTTCAGCCATAGCCAGGGAATGTTCTTACCGATAGGAAAAGGGAGGCTTTGAAACAGGCCTTGTAATTGTTCTGGCACACTGGCTTCACTTTGTGGTTCAAGGATAAATATTTAGTTAATGTTCTAGAAGTGAATAGAGCTGTTTTTCACACCTCAGTGGAGTTGCTCATGTAGCTTTTGTAAAGAAAAATGTTTTAAAAATTACCTGATGTAACTTTTTGTAAAATAAAAACCAAATACCTGTAAATCTGTAAATAGCTTTTGGAAAAAATAAAATTGATCTGCAGCTTCCCCATGGGACTGATGTCACTTTATTTAGTTGTAGTTGAGTGTGTTTTGAGTGTTGATTCTGGCTTGTTGAAGTCGCTTTCGGTATTGGCGTGTGCTGGGGAGTGGGGACCCGTGAGCTGCCCTGGGCATGACACAACAGACCAAGCGCTGCTGCTCGTGTGCCTCCTGCACGTATCCCCAGGCCATTTGCCAGTGGGCTTCATGTGGGGCATGAATAGAGGCAGCGGGTTTGGTCCTAGGATATAGGTGCTGCTAATCTCTCCTGCTTGAGCAAGTAACTTTCCAAAAAATTGTGCAACTAAAGAAAATTAGTTTTAAAACAAGGAGCCTTTTGAAACAAGAATGTGGTCCATGTCCACAACGTGCAATACATTCAACTTCTGATACTTTTTTTTTTTTTTTCCTCTCTGCTGCCCTGTTTGCGTGGGAAAACACAAAAAAGAGATCGCTTTTGAAGTAAAATATCTGCCTGGCGACCTGATCTAGGTTGACCTGCTTCTGTGGGGAGGCTGGACTAGATGAGCTCTAGAGGTCCCTGCCAACCCTACCATTTTATGATTCTATGAATAAAAGGATGAGTATTCTGTTCTCTGTGGTTTTATTGCCCTTAGCATAAGGCTACCTGCCTGGCCCCCTAAAGGCAAGTTTTTTTGAACTGCACTATTACTAATCTTGGATCTTTTTCTGTAGCTTTTTCATAGGCTTTCTTCAAAAAAATCCTCTGCAATTTCAAGGCTGCTTAAGCAAGAGGAAAGAGACATTTCAGTGCTGAATGCAGATTGCCTGGTCACTCACAATAGCTGGATGCAGAAGTGTGAGCCTGCTGTCAAAAGGTAAGTGTGAACAGGTATCAAGCTTTCCTCCTCCTGAAGCAGAAGGCAGAGTGTACCCCTGTGAGGGCCGAGCATGGAGTTGACATTGAGAGATGTGCCGTGCTGTTAGAAGTACCTGCTCCCGTAAGGGGTAGATGGCCTCTACCTTACTGTTAGGTACTTCTTCCTGCAACTGGATTACCCTGTTCTTCGCCATTTCATGAAACATGCCAGCTTTTTCAGCAACAGACCTAGAACCTGCTACTTCTTAAAACAGCCCTTTACAATCCCTGAAGATCTCACCTTCCCTCCCCATCCTAGCCAAAACCACTCCAGGGCTTGGGAAGCCTCCTCTGCCACTTGCCCTGCCAGCTTCTTCCCAGTCACTCTTGTCATAAGAACACAGTCTCTGGTGAAATAAACTCCATTCTCCTCTCCCACAAGAAGACATTTATTACATATATAACACAGCACTAGCAAACAGGTGACAAACTTGCAATACCCAAGATCACATTTGACATTTGAAGGGCAGCATTGAGGACAAAGCAGTAAATCTGGGGAGATCACACTGGCTTAGAAGAATACCTTTTTTTTTTTTCATCACACATCAGGTATGTCAAGTGTCTTGAACAATAGTTTCTTACATATCTTACATGTCACAAATGCACAGAAAGCCTTGTCAATGTGTTGGGGTTGTGTGTTGCTAACAAGTATTGGGTATGTGGTTATTGTATAAGTGCTTTGCTTCCACTCAGCTCATCCAGGTAATGGCTTGTCATGTTTTGAACACACACACAGACAAAGCAGCTCAGTGCAGGGAAAAAAAAAGCTGAACCAACTTTATAGGAACTGCATGAAGGAAAGGGAAGTGTTTTCATATCCCCCTCCTCTTCCCCAACACTGTTGGTGAAAAAAAGTGCTAAGTAGGTAGGGTCAAATTAACTGGGATTTGCCCCATTTCCTGTTAGCTAGAAGCTGTACAGGTTTAGTTTGATGTGCAAGTTCCAGGTGGGAACTGCAGCACCTTGAGCATGCACAGCTCTGCCTGCGGGAGCCACAAGCCTCAGGCTGCCTGGGGAGGGCAGAGGCTGGCAGGAAGGAAAGGAAGCCCAGTGCCAACTTCCAGGCTGCACAGCTTTATGCCAGGTTGAGAAATTACAACATACAAGTTAGGACAAGAGGTGAGATCAACTAATCGATCCATCTACCTGTTTCCCCTTAAAACAAGTGAATTTTTAAACTCTTCCACTACAGCAAGATTACATAGAACCAAATCAGTGTTCATAAGGAATCACAGTACAACCACCTTTATTACTGAACCACAGTACAACACCTTGAACCGACTGTAGGCTTGAATGTGTAACACATCCTTAGGAGTAACTAGTATAAAAAGTATCAACATCAGTGGTTTGAATATAAAAATTTATTTAAAGTCAAGAGTATGCAACAAATAAAACCTACAGAAAACAGATTTTCCCATCACAATCTGTTGCTTACCAAATAATAGTGTGAAAACACATTCCTTCAGTCATTATAAAGTTCTTAAAATACAAAAGAAATTAAGTTTGTAAGAAAGTCTAGTAGACCAGAGACTGTTTCTTCCCAGCTGTTTTGCCGCAGCAAGGCTCTCCTTCAATACATTCCACGCCAGCCCGCTCCGCCCATGCTGCCTTGCCCATAGTAACCTCCACTATTTCCACTGCCACGACCTGCAAACAATTGACACAAGGTCACGCATACATACCTTAAAAAGAGAGAAAAGGGGATGGGTAATACAGAACAGCTTCAAGAGGACTTAAACTAACACAGAAATAACAAGACTTCAACGCCGTTTTTCTAAATGAGCATTTGCTGCCGTAGATTGGGGTCTCACGCATTTTGCTATCTACCCTTTTAAATCAAAGCCCTGCCCTCCTTCCTGTCCCCTCAGCGCCCCAAGCCTACCACCCTCCCTGCCACCCCTTAAAGTCAGACCTAGCGAACAGTGTCACGTCATATATTAAAGATAGAACTCTGACTTACTGTATCCCCCCAAGCCATCAGGAGTCCCGTAGCCACCACTGTAGTTGCTGCCCATCCCCATCCTACCAACAGAGCCATAACCTTGATCTGAAAAGCAGAGTGCATGGTTACAAGCTTGGCACGGGTTAGGCTGGGCAAAGCGTCGGCTCGGTGGGGGCTGATGCGTACCCATTCCATCTCGGCCATAGCCTCCCATGCCAGAACCCCCTCCCGCAGTCGAGTTCAGGAACAGTTCGATATATCGATGCTCTGTAGGAAACAGAAAAGCCTGATGTTTCGTTTCGTAAAGCAGAGAGGTATCAAGCAATGCCTCCCCCAAGGAACAGAAGCCCACAGAAAGGGAGTCTGAAGTGTTGTGTATTTCCTGTACAGCAACTGAAGTCAGGTGCAGGTTATGCCCTTACGTTTAGTTTACCCCAATACACCCAACTAGAGCCCGGCCAATGAAAGCTTCAGGTAAAAGGGACACTCACGCATGTGATTTTTATCCTTGGACATGGCAGCAACTGCATCCTCATGTGTTACGAATTCTACATCTGCCTCTCCTGTGGCTCTGCCATCGGCCCCAATGTCAATGTGGACTCTTATAGGGTTCAATGGTGAGAAAAACTGAGAAGAAAAGCAAGCCAAAAAAGTCACGTTAACGCAGAATTCAAAGCAAGTGTTTTGAGGTTTGTTTTCATCCCAGGGGTCAGTGGAGTACTGCATCAATTTTATCTTCTCCCTAACACATAAATCACTCATTTCTAAAGTATTACTTAGTGACAGCAGTAGGTCAATTTACACTTACAATCTAGTATTACTAGACAAGACAGCAAGCTCCAGCTCTGAGCTTTCTTTAAATGCCAAGATGCAAACAAAAGTTGCTGCCCACACACATCAGTTCAAATGACAAATTCTAATATGATGCCATCTTGGAAAAGGGAGATAATCACTTTGTTTCTGAAGAAACAGCCAAATGAACACCTCAAAGCAAGAACATACTCCTGGAACTCAAGAAGACACACCTATCTCCCTCCCTCCCCACAGAGCTCAAGGAAACATGGGACACTTCTGCCCAGATGCCTTTTTAGCAAAAGTGCATGTGCCAAGCAATATTGGCACTGCAGTGCTGCTCATCAACTGGCAATAACATGCTCTGAATCACAGCCTGAAGGCTGGCCCTCCATCTCTGCCAGTCCTTCAGCTAAACAAACTGATAAACATACAACTAAAAAAAAAGCAGCACAAGCTTAAGAATGACACTCTGCATATTTAGTATATAGATCCAACTACCAAAGACAGAGACTTGCAAGAGAAAAGCTGCTCTTAAACCAGGCCTTATGGCCCAAGAAAACTTTTCCACAGGGATATAGCCCCAAACTTTGCAGATGTGCTCTTATCTGCCACCCTGATCTCTTGCAAGTAATGGAACACCACTGTCTCCCATGAACACCACTCCCTACAGTTTTCCCACTCTACCCTTCCTAAATGCAGAGTTCAGAGATGAATGTTAAATGTAATCTCGCTGACTTCTTCAGCAATCTTACCTTGGACATTACTTTTAAAGCTTTCTACAACTCACAGAGTCCTGTGGCTTTGTTTATCAGGTGTATTAGACCTATCAATCCCTTTCTGGGAGCTTTAACCAAGTGTGGGATAGGAAAGACAAGAATGTGCCGATTCCTACCAACAGAAAACCATTCTTCCCATTGCACTTACATTCGCAATATCGTTTTCTGTTGCTCGAAAAGGGAGTCCTCTCATGTGAACAAAATGACCACCACCATGGAAACCCGACCCTGCATCTGCAGCTCCACCATAGCCATGTCCTCCCATGCCTAGGAAAAAACAGAAACACACACACACCTGTCAGATCATCACGAACAGCCAGAAAAGTCACTACTATTGTTTTGCAGAAAAGTGCTGACTTTACACGAGTGAATGCGAGATGTTTACGCGTTCCTTTCATCAACTCACTTAATCCACAAGACATCCAAAGGGATATATTTAGTTTTCCTGAGTTTCCCCAATCCCCCTCCTTCCACCTTGTTAAGCAACCTTCTTCTTTACAAATAAATCTAATGAAGTGAATAGTTCTTTCTTGGAAATAGGATGTCTTACAGCTCAACATACAAATCTTTTAAAATAAACCATTAAAAAACTTGCTGTTACCTCTCCCATCCCTCATCCTGTCATCATAGCCATCGTTCCCGTAGCCATAGTTATTATAGCCACCATAATCATCAAAGCCACCGTATCCTGTGCAAGGGAGAGGAGGAAAGGCATGACTACATTATCACTCAAAACTCACCAAGCAATACAAAGGAGTACATTTGTCAGTCTTTGGGCACCCAGGAGTTTGCAGACAGCCTCTACAGACTGTTAAACCTGGATTTCTGAACCGAGTACAAACGTAAACTTCCTTTTATATAATAGCAAGACCAAAACATGCAAGTGAGAGATCAAATTCTGCTGAGAAATACAGTTTCCTTACACAAATCTCAAACACTAAACCACATTTTTTTGATACAAGTAAAAACCACTGTGAGAGGAGCGTGTCAAACCTAAGAGTACTGCAGCTACTGCCATTTCTTTATTTCTTGACAAGGATGTCAGAAACACGAAACTGTCAACAGAACCTCCATTCATTAGATAAACATACCACCGTCATATCCACCACCTCCTCGACGCATTCTGTCATACATACTTCCACGCCCAGCTCCATAATAACCCCCTCTTCCTCCTAATGGTCTATCATATGGTCCAGGTCGTTGTTGTCCCATCATCCTTCTTGGCATGTCACAGAATCCTCTGATTTCACTCTTGCTACTTTTGAAGATTTCAATATATCTAATAAAAGAGGATTTTCAAGGTACAAATGAGAATGCAGGCACAAGCTGTCTGAATAGTATAAAAGGCCATACTATGTTTTCTAGAACTAAAGGTACAATCCAATAGAAGTGACTAGCAATACCATACAACTTAAGTTTCTCCTCAAAACCGTAAGAATCTTAAGTGTATCAAAAAACCCACTTTACAGTGGCAATCGTTACTATGCACAAATTCTACATTAAGCATAAAACATGTCTTTCCAGTATGAGAAACATACTGTTGAAAAACAGTGTTTAGCTATAGCAGCTTTTATCACAAATTCCCCTACAGAAGAACGATTGAAACAATTTTCTGAGTTTATCAAACTACCCAGAGCAATACTGTCTCCCCCACCCCCCAAATCTACTGTATGTCCCCAAGTTAACTTAGGATCAGTTATAAAAATTCTTAAAAACACCCAGTTCCATATAATGGTCCCCAACCCCCCCAAAACATTACTGACCCACAACCCCCAAAAAATAAAGATTTAACACCATCCCAAACTCTCCATCCCCACCTGTGCCCTATTCTTTCCTTGTGTTTCCCCAGAGCATTTTCTGCTATCTCCTTTGAAGCAAACTGCACGAAGGCCTCCCCTGTGCTTCTCCCCTGGTAGTCCAGCGTCAATGTTATCCCATTTGGCACGATTTCCAACCCTTTAACCCAAGGACAAATAACCCCATCAAGGGGAACAGTGTTAAAGGCTGAAACATTCCCATCTGTAGCAAATACTTAAAGCATATCTAAACAACAACAACGAAAAAGAAAACCACCTTGTTTCCCCCATCACCCAACAATAAAAGCCAATGATCAGTCATAAAACATTAATTGGATTTAGCCATACTTCTGTTTAAGCTATACAAAAATACAACCACCTAAGTTACACGATGACATTACAGCTACCAAATAAGCAATGCATTTAACTGCTCCAAGAAAAGACATTCAGCTTATCCCAATACCCATAACATGTTCACCACCTCGACAAAATGAGATAAACAGACTGGATACATACTGTGTTTTACTACATCTATGGTTTTTTTTTTCCCCCACTTCATTTACAGGGCATAATTCTTACTAACGATAAACTGATTCAACACAATCCCTCCCCCATCCACCCCATTAGCAGCTATTACAAATTAGAATGTGCAAAACACGGTATAAAAGAGACAAGAAAACTGAGCTGGTATATTTTTTGACTATACTACAGGTACCTTGGAAAAACTGAACGATCTCTTCTTTGCTGCAGCCAAATGGCAGGCCTCGAAGTCGTACCACTGTGCCATCATTAGTTGTGTCATTTGGCCCATTGTGTTTTCCAGTCCAGTCCATCTTTTACTTAAAAATCAAATCCTAAAAAAAAAAAAACCAACCACAAACGACACACATAAATTTGGGGATTCCGTATATCCTAAAGCTCCTGCCCTCAGAAGAAGCCTGTTAAGTCTCCAGGAAACAAGCGTTAGAGATAACGAGGCTTTAGTTTTGTTCTGGATTTAGAGTCGTATTGTATTGCACCCACAGCACGCACACATCCTGAACCCGAACCCAGAGACGGGCCCGCGCACGTGGACAGGCACAGCACACAAATCTCATCGTTTATCCCACGTACTTTCGACATCCCTCCTAGGAGGTTTTGCGGAGAGTTTGTTAAAGAGCGACAGTGGAAGAAGGGGCAGGAACAACGACGCAGGTCCCGCGCGGAAGCACAAGGCCTTCCTTTGTCTGCACACAAAGCGCCACGAGCCACGCGCACAGGCGGCGCTTTCCCTCCCCCCTCCTCTTCTTCTTCCCTTTTCTCCCGGCAGCGCGGGCGATGCGATGCGCTGCGCCGCGCCGCCTGTGAAGGAGCCGGGACAGGCGGGCAGGGCGGCCCGGCCGGCGGGGGCGGCTGGCGCGGCGCCTCGGCTCC